>OX451216.1:70719765-71319765 GCA_949628195.1 Phasia obesa | reverse complement strand
AAATACCAGATAATATAACACCCACTGAAATGTTTTAATAATAAATAAATAAATAATTTGTGGTTGGTTTCTTACATAAAAGATTTATTAATTGTTTTTATATTTAAAACAAAATAAAGCAATAATGAAATTATTTCTATAATTATGAAGAAAGCCTACACATTATTTTAATTGAAATTGATTGACCTTCGTCAGGCATCTATGGTGTTTGGCAGGCGTTCAAATGCTGCAAGAAATGGCTTTTACAAACACTGTCACAACAATTTACAAACGAAGCAGTAAATTTCATATCATATGATTAAAAATTGTTTAATAACTTAACTTTCAATTAAATATTGTGATTTAATTCAATGAATTTTATAATAAATTAAACCCTTTCATTGTTTAACAACATTATTATTTCGAAACACAAATTGCATCAAGTCTGGTGCCACGTTGTAAGAATTTACATAAAATATAAATGGGAAAAGGTGAAGTTAAAGTTAAAGTTAAAGGAAAAGGGAATTTATACAACAAATACCAGTAGTTGTTTGTTGATTCCTAGACCTGTCAAGTCAAGTTATTCATACTGACACTTACTAGTGATTTGTGTGCATAAGGAAATTCATTCTTGTAAAGAATTTGCATGTTAACAATCATCCTCCTTTAAGTGTAATTTGATAATTGAGCTTCTACTCGTTGTTCTTTTGGCTGTTTTTTTTTGTTTTTTTGTTTTGTTCTCTTCAACAACATACAACGGCTTACACACTAGCCTGATGTGCATGAACACAACATCATCATGATATAACATTTTTAAGCCGTCAATTTTTGCTGTTCTTTGGTACCTTATGTTTTGCGGTTTTAGCAATTTTCTAGGCAAAAGGACAAATAATTGTTATTTGGTGG
Source organism: Phasia obesa (assembly GCA_949628195.1). Taxonomy (NCBI): domain Eukaryota; kingdom Metazoa; phylum Arthropoda; class Insecta; order Diptera; family Tachinidae; genus Phasia; species Phasia obesa. Next base: position 71,318,880 of record OX451216.1, on the reverse strand, counting down.
CCGGCCAGCTATGGAGGAAGAAACCGCAGGTAATAAATGTATTTTGCAGATTTGGCATGTTATTTTGTTTACACTCAAGAATTCAATATTTAATTGTGTGGTTTGTATTAGAGTCTGCCCACCAGACAGCCAAACAGTCAGTCAGTCACTCACTCACTCACTCGCTCACTTATTCAGCCAGAAAGCCAGACAACATTATAATTACAAATAAATCAATTTAGGTTCCTGTTTTTAGACTTTTATTGTTTGTTGAAAATAAAGGAAAGACATAATGTTCACAATTTTCAATTTATAGTTTAGAATACATATGTACATTTGAGGCTTTTAAATAATAAATCATATGCATGTAGATACATACGGGTATTGCACTTGTGTAACAATGGTTTATTAACTCAACACTTTTGTATTTTCACTTTTTGCGAAAAATCAGCGAGCAGTGTTCTTTATTATCAACCATAAACATTTTGTATTGTTTTCACTGCCCCTTTATAGAAAAAGAATAATTTAAAATTAAAAAGCTTTTCGTCGCTAGTGAACATTTTAAAACTTTGAGTTGGTACACGTTTGTTGAAGACTGTGATATACATTTTGAAAAATTTGATATTGAAATACTTTAAGATTGTTTTTATTTTTTATAGTAGCGGTAATCAGTATTTGGTGCAATTGATTTTGCGAAAGGGCAAATGTATTATATCATTCAAACAATAGGTATTTTGTTGGCAAGACCATTTGCATCGAACACTGAACTTCGCTACTGTTTGCATTTGAACGGAAGAAGGCTTTTTATAAAAGTACCTCTGCTGGAGTAGGTGGTGCAGTGTTCCGTACATACAGGCTCTCGGAAAACAAATCACTTGTATGAAGTCTTAGATTAGATTCTGCACATTACAATCGACGTGAGTATCGATTACCGCGGTGTGCTATTGATGGCACGGCAGCTTCATTTCTTGGTTGTTTAGTCTTCAAAATAAAAGAGAAAAAAATATAACGTGAAAATTAATTTATTTGTTCCCATAAAACTTAACAAAACTCCGAATATCTCCATAGCCAAACGTATTTGATGACTAGTAATGTGGCTAATACTGCCTCGTTCCTGTATATTTCACATGACTAGCTGTTTTATTAATTTTTTTAAAAACGAACATCGTTTATCTGATACAGTATTAGGATTCAGTTCATCAACATATTTTATAGCAGCTCATTACAAGTCCCTTTGGACCTGTTGGTTATCCGCGTGGTTACCATTTTTAATCCCCCATAAATATTTCAATGTGTAAAGTTAAAATCTGAAACCTATTTTAGAAACTTAATAACTTTCAAAATATAGATGTCATGGGACCTTATAGAATTCTACCAAGCCATCTTTAAATACTGTGGCTTTTAAAAAACAAAAGGTCCATATGGACTTTGTTAGTCATCGGAGGTTTAAGGTACCTAATTAGAAAAATTAGGTTTTTAAGGGCTACTTACTTAAGAGTAACTTTTTTAAAAAGACAAAATTAACTTTGTAAAAATGTAACTTTTTAAACAAGGGTACTTTTTTAGAGATACTTTTTAAAGTTTTTTTTTGCAGGTTACTTTTTAAAAGGATTTTTTAAAGGGATTTTCAAAAGTTTTTAAAATGTACGAATAACGTACTTTTAGGAAAGGTACTTTTCTAGAATAGCTTTTTTAAAACCACTGCTTTTAAATGTCCTTTTTTTAAATTACTTCTTTAAAGATACCTTCTTAAAGGATACTTTAGAAACGTAAATTTTAAAGGTACTTTTCAAAAGTTTTTTTGAAAGGCATTTAAAAAGATGTTTTTAAAATGAACTTTTTTTATGACACTTTTTAAAGGATTTTTTTTAAGTTTACTTCCTCATGAAAAGTTAGTTTTTTACAGCAGATTTAAAAAAATTCCTTTTAATTATATTTTCTTTAAAATTAAATTCTTTCAAAGAAATGGTTTTCCAAAGCCAGTTTAAAAATTGTATTTATAATGTATGTTCTTATTCAGCAGAAATTTAAAAAAATTTAAAATGGGAATTTTGAAAGGCTACTTTTCTTGAGAATTTTTAATCTGCGTTTGTTTTTTTTTATAGAAATCTAAACTTAGTCTCAAACATTAATAGAATATATGGGAAGCAATAGTTTTGCTGTAAAGGCTACTATTTCATATTTAAAGAAATCTAATAAATGTAAGGGAGTTTATTAAAATTTTTAATTAACTGAATGAAGTATTTTTAAAAATTAACATTTAAATATTTGATAGCAAAAAATAATTATTATAATTTTATTTCAAGCATTTATTAAAGTAAATGCTATTTTATTTAAATCGTTGAACAAAAGGTACAGACTAATGCAAATTTAGACTTGAAATCATATAAAATTTAAAGTAAAATCTAGAGGTTTGATTTATTGTATTTAAAATATCTATTCAAAAAAGTTAATTCTAAAGTTAAGAGAATGATCTATTATTTATTTCAGGTTTATTATATAAGTTAAATTGTGCAGATTTAGTAAAAGGGTTCATTGTATCTTTTTTGCAAAATTGACTTTTGTTTTTTTTTTTTGGCTTAATGCTTATGGATACAAAATAGTTTAATGCAAAATACAGTGTTTGTAATCAAACCGAATGCTTATTAAACTAGTAAAACAGCTTTTCAAAAAATCGACATTTTTATGTGTAAAGGTCTAATTGCAATGAGTTTGTGTTTTAAGTCTTTTGTTGCAAAAACTAATAAGGACTCGAAAAATACATTTTTTTTTGTCAAATGGTTAAGAAAAGATTATGAAATTTTGATAAGGTAATAATAATTTAAGTCATGTTACACATACAGAATACCTAAAACACATTAAAACATTCTCTCTACACTTGTTTCCTTAAAAAACCCGACTGCAATTGTCTAAATTTATAATAAAATATTATGTTTTTTATTTTTGCGTTTTAACAGGTAAAAACCAAATGCAACACAAACTGTAACAAATAAATACATAAAAATAAGACAAAAAGAACTACAAAACCAACCCGCATATGCTGCAAGCAAAGGAACACAAAAAATGAAATTGAAAATGAAAACCTTTAAACTAAAAAGAAACTAAAACTAAATGCATGTACGTGAACAGCAAAGTTGTTGCTTTATCACCAACCAGTATTCAAGTTTTTATTTGAGTTTTTGTTGTGTATTTGAAGAAATAATAAAAAAAGAACGGCTGCTGGCCATACAGCATGACATCACTTCATATGAAATTCAGACAAAAAGTTGCTGTATTATAAAGCTTGATTTTGTTGCTGCAATATTTATATGGTGGCCGTTTATATATCATGATTTTACAAAAGAAAAAAATAATGCTTTCTTGGGTTTATTATATATGTATAAAATCAGCCAAAATTTAAACTGGTCCTTTTACAATACACAAAAAGATTTACTTTCGCTTTTTGTGTTTTTAAGCCAAACTCACACTGAATTTTTGGCAAATTTTGTGGTTAGAGTTTCAAGGTAACCATCAGTTGAAGCCATTAAGAATGATATTTCGAACAACTAAAAAAAAACAAAAATACAGCAAAGGGCTATTAAAAGAACAATGCAATTTTTAACTCAATTCTCATGACTTGTATTAATTGCGTAAGTGAAAGTTAAGATGCTTTAAAAATAAATAAAGAAAAAAAAACTTTTAAATATTTTGAAAAACATGTTTTTTAAGCAAGCACTTTGCTGTTTGTATTTGTGCCATGAGCTCATCGCCTCCTTATTAAATTATCAAGCCTACTAAAACTCAAAACTAAAAAAGAAGAATTAAATTTGGGATTTAGCCTGCTTTTTTATAGTATTCTCTTCTACTTTTTTATCACAGTTAATTATGACCTCTGAATAATTACTTGTAATGCAGAAATGATCAACTCTAGTTACAGAACTTAAAAATAATTATTAAAAATTATTTCTTTTTTTAACTTAAAATTTATGTTTGAACAAAGTATTTTATAGCTTCTATTTTATACCGAAAAATATAACTGGTTACAGAGACTAAACAAATTTTGATTAAATGCTATTGATTTGGGCGGAATAAATTGTTGGTATGTTATTTTTTTAATCTCAAACATAAAAATGTAAAAATTTCTTTGAGGGAAAATCAATTTTTCTCTATTAAAAATCGCTATGTATTTTCTAAATTAAAAAAATGTTCATAGCAGTCATAAAAATGTGGTTGACTTGTAAATGTTCTTTTTTTTTCTATTTATGCTTTAGAAATAAACTTGAAATATTTTGCTTCATTAGTATTTTTGATGCTTACCAAAGGCAATAAATGTTTAGAAGGGCTATTACAAAATGCCATTAAGTTTGCTCTAACATATGAAACTGCTACCAAGTGAGTCTTTTAGTGTACAAAAATAGATATTTCTACCTCTGCTTTTTGAACTTAAATCAAAATTTTATTGCAAATACCAAACGTTATGAGATTTTTAGAAAACATTGATAACGACTGGTGGCTGCTTGATTAGTTACATAATTTCATGGCCACATTGGAAAAATATAATTTCTAAAATCTAACGTAGAACTTCTTTTGAGACAAAACAAGGGAAAATATAAAATTTACTGAAACTTAAAAAAGAAAAAAAAAAATATTTTTATTGTGGTGTTCATTATACTGTGTACTCCATTATATCTTTTTGCCTGGCGAAAACTCAGTCTGTCATCAAATTTTGAAACATAAAATTAACTGGAAATGAGTAGTAATAACATCCATTAGGGGTTTATTTTATGTATGTATTTGCAAAAAGAAAATCAAACTAAAAAAATTATTGTACTAAAACATTCCTTCTACTGAGCAAATATTTTTTAACTTATTTTTTTACTCCTTAAAAAAAAACTACGAAAACCTATTGGCTGAAAATAAATTTTTAAAGTACTTTTTCTAAAGTAGTCCTATGAATAATAAATCTTTATGAAAGCTTAAAAGATTATTATGTTTAAAACATAAGTTTTAATAATTAACACTGCAAAAAGTAGTTTGTATGTTTATGACAATAATTAATTTTATATTTAAATTTATTTGTCGAACTATTTATTAACATACAAATATATTTTGAAGTAAGGATTCTTATTCTCTCTAAGTTGAAACAATATTTTTTACAAATTGGAAATAAAGCGGCCCAAAATAGATGGATGCCAAGATTAGTTTATGTAGTCTTCCAGCTAATATTTAAATAAATTTTTTACAATTTTTTCTTCAAAATTAATCACTTGATTTGAATAAAATCGAACTCAAATTTTACTTAGAAATTTATTGGAATGTTAGTGTTTATTTTGAAATAAAATAGTATTAAAAAAACTAAAAAGCACTTTTAAATAACCATGCAAATTGCAAATTATGTAATTATTTTGAAGTATAAAGATTTTGTTTTTCAGCGATAACTAGTCCCTAAACTTATGAAAGTTGAGTTTTTTAAACTATATTTTTATAATAGAAATAAAGTGATTGACCCTGATTTAAAAAGCTTAGAATGCTGGTCAATATATTTTTATAACAGCTTGATATTCATGTACCTTAACTGAGGTGTCCATTTGTAAATATCTGGCAAACAAAGAGTTTGGTCGCACACAAGTAAGAATTTTTGCGAGTTATTTTCAATAATTTGCACACGAAAGTATAGAATACCTTTAGGATGTAAACAAATTTATGTGCGGTTTCTGTATTTCAGGAAATTTGTATGAAAAGCACTCAATTTTTTGTGTGATTCCTATACAAATTATTTAGACGAGCCACTTGCCTACTAGCGTCGATTAAAACAAACCCATTCTTTATTCTATAAAATTATACTGTTAAAAAAGAAATTAGTCAGGCGTAAGCTTTTGCAATTGTAACTTATTTTTTAGTCGGTTGTAGATTAAAAAAGTAGAAATTAGGAAAAAGATTTCCTGATGATCTGGCCTGAGAAACCAGTGAAATACGTATAGGATCCAGCTCTTTTCCCCCAACAAATAAATTGCATTTTTATTATAAAATGCAAAATATTAAATAATTAATATTTAAACTCCTAAAAATTTTATTAATAGAAAAAGTTAAGTTATCAGATTTATGTAGCTGGTAATTGCTTTTGATTGGTAAGTAAACTATTTATTACAATGTGCACCAAAATGGAAACTTTTTGCAAAGCACCAGGTACTCTCTATACAGATTCGATAGTGGTACTAGAGTTGAGTAAAACCTAGTTTAGCTTGGCTGGATTAGTAGCCGTATTTATTGCTCCTCAAAGTTTTTGAAAGCGGTTTTAACCACCAAAAAAAGGTGTCATCAGTTTTCGGCAAATCACTCCTTCAGTTTTGTTATTGTTATGCGTGTGACGATTTGAAGTGAGGATATTAACACTGGGCTGCCTTACAGTAGATATGCACTTTTGGGCCATTTTAGAGGACGTAGAAGTATTTAGATTGCAAAACATTGTTTAGAAGGCTTGTTTTGCATCTCAATAGCTTCATTTTTTCAGAAGAGAGTAAGCAAAAAATTCTGATTTTTTTAAACTTATACTCGAAAAAGTAAAAAATATGTTTTTTCAAAAAAGTTTTTTTCGAAAAACTCTCGGAATACATGTTTTTTTGAAAACCTTTGTAAAAAAAATTTCTTCGGCAGACTATCAGCGACAACTTTGCCGAAGACAGTTTATGGCTATCATCAAAACTGAAGGAGCGGTTTGCCGAAAACTGATGACACCTTTTTTGGTGGTCACACCCACTTTCAAAAACTTTGAGGGGCAAAAAAAAAAAACGGCTACTAATCCAGCCAAACTAAACTAGGATTTTACTCAGCTCTGGTACCGCTTTCGAATCTGCATAGTGAGTCCCTGGTACTTTTTTCACTGTTGCACTGTGTTATTTAAGTAGTAAATAGTTTTATCTTCTGGGTAATCTTTGTTTTACTAATAGTTATAGAAAAACTTTCCCAGATATCATTTTAATAACAATGTTACCAAAAATTACAAAAATCAAGTTTATAGTTTTACGATATAGTTTTTACTCAAACTACCTAGGTTGTGCAAATAGTTCATTCCGAAGCAGCAAACAATGTATGTGAGGTAAAACGAATGTTTAAAAAATTCACTTAATAATGTCTGTGAAATATTTCTTTTAAAAATGAATAATAGCGGTATTCAGCGGTAATGGTCTGGCGAAAGTACAAATGCGTTTTATCGTTCAAATTGAACAAAAACAATGGATATTTTGTTGTTGGATTTCACAAAACAGCTATGATATTATGCACTTGTACTTTTGTAAGATCAATTGCATCGGAGGCTGAACTCCGCTAATACTTTATATTGAAATAATAAAGAACCTGAATATGCGATTCTGGTTCTTTCAGAAATTGAGATTCAGGTACTTTCCATAACAGTTGGGTTAATAGATAATCAGATAGGAAGAGTGCTAGATGTGGATGAAGCGATCTGGCTCTTCTTTTCTACTTCCTTAACGAACTTAAAATAATGAATTTTTTTTTAATGAAATTAGTCAAATAAAATAAAATAAATAATTATTATTATTCTTGCAGACGCGGTAAAAATTCATTTGTGAATTAAAAGTTTTTAAAAAATACATTTTCGAAAAAAAAACACTTTGAACCAATAAAATGTTTAAATTAAAGTATTATTAGGTAATATTTTATACATAAAAGTTGTTTTATAATTCTCTTAAAGGAATCTTTTTGTTAAGTTAATTTATTTTGAAGGTATTAAGTAGTTAGTTTTTACTTTCACCTATTTCTTTGTATTTTTCTGCCTGAAAAGATTTATTTTCTTTTATAATTTAAGTTCAATGAAAAATTTATTTTATAATCATTAGCAAGTACTGCTTGTAGACTATAAATCATCATAAATTTCTTACAACATTTTTTTAATGGAATAGTCTCATCACCTACACTGGTTAAAGATAAAAAAGTATAAAAAATATAAAATATAAATTTTTTTAATTTTAAATTTACAACAGCGAATAATTATCATCAAAAACTAATTGCCTTTAGAGAGTAAGAGTGAAAGTTTTGCACAATTTGCTAACAGCTACACATACTATAGTATAAACAAAACTTTATTAGCTTTTTAATTTACTTTAACATCAAAACAAATATAAAGAGAAAAAAATGGCTTTTTCAAATTTAAACAACACAATATTTAGCCACAAATTTTGCTTAGTGGAAGGTTTAAACATCTTCCAAAATTGTTTTGGTTTTTCCTTAGTTCAGTTTGAATGACTGGCATTAAAAAACTCTGTATATAAATTGCATGAAATAAATATGCAAATATTTTTCAAACTTACATTTATATTCGCTTTAATAGGTTAGATACAAAAAACGCAGTTGGTGTTGGTAAGTTGTTTATTTTTTTTTTATGTAAATAGAGGTTTAACAAAATATTAGGTCTTATGGGTGATTATGTAGAGGTCTCCACTTTACGCTTTATTATTATTTTTTTTAATTTCTTTTTCAACAATCTATTGTTTTTAGTTTGTTTACTTAATTTTTATTTTGGTTTATTATTTACTATAGAGTTTTTTGTGTGCTATTTTATGCCCCTTATTTATTTGGTACGTTATGTAAGTAAATGGCTTATATTGATATCATTTTCTCTTCTGACATTAGAGTTGAAAATTATGGGTAGCCTTTAGTTGGTTTTGATTACTATTTTGATAAGTAAAGATTTTTGAAATTGTTACCTTCCCAAAAATCATAAAAAATGTGTTATTTTGCTATTAAATATTCTTTTGAGTATTTTTTTAAATCCTTAAAAAATAATAACTACTCGAATGGTTGTAATTACTTATTAAGACTTAAATTGTACACTATCTGTGTAGTTGTAAGTGAAAAGAATTTTTTTTAATTTTTAATTTAAAATGTAAAATTTTTTATTTACAAATTGAAAGTAATTGTATTGAATTTTTTTTATTACCCACTACATGTAATTAATTACAAAATTTATTCGACATTTACTAAGTCTAGACCAATCTTTAGATATATAGGATTGAGTAGGTAAATTTATTAAAAAACCAACAATTTTTTATAAGCAATAAACATCTAAAATCAAAATTGAGAATTGTGTTAATAGAAGCCCATTATAACATATTAAAGCTCTAAAAAAACACCAACAAACAATCTCCAGTTTTTTTCCCTTCTACAATAGGCTGTTTTTTGCCAACACTTATATTAAATTAATTAAATAGTAAAATAAGCTAATTTCGCTCTCGCAAGGAAAAAGTTTGGTGAATTTTGGAGAAATAAAATATTAATTATATATTAATATAACATAACATTTTATAAAAAAAATCAATTTATTTGTTAGGTATAAATAAAAAAAAAATAAAAAAAATACCTTTATTAATTGATAAAAGAAAGCATGGACCACGTAAAAGTAAGCCTTAGACCAATGAAATGTATATTACCGCTGAATAATCCAATTGTGTTAATGTATATATTTTTCAATTTATTTATATTTATTATATTCTATTAAAGCATGTTTCTAAAATTAAGAAAAAAATAATTTGTCTCACTTCCTTTTAGTGAAAAAAGTCATTTAAATCAAAAGACTTAAGCAACAAACTTTTCTTCATTTTTTGAAACTTCTTTTTAAAAATTTTATTAGTCATCTCTGCTTTTTATTACTTTTATTATAGTCATTTCCCATAACATTGCATTGTTCAGAACATGTGTTTAATCGCTTATTGTAAGAAAAAAGTTTAGCTAATGAAAGATATTTTTTTAAAAAAAATTATTTGGGTTAAAATGGGCCATTGACTATTTTAATTGTGAGAATATTTTTGTAATAAAGTTTAAGCAAATCGAAATAGATTTCTATACAAAACTTAAGCAGCAACACATAAATATTAAATATAAATGAAATCAATTTAAAATATAATAATTTTAAAGTAACTTTTTTTAAGGTCTAGCTTCTGCAACTACTGAAATACGTATAGAAATAGTAATAAAAGATTAATTAAAGAGGCGGCTTTTATATAACAGAAGGATCTTCTATATCATTTTTATAAATACTTGAGCATTACCCAGCAAAATTGATTGTTTTTATTATATAATTTTCCAAGTAAGAATAAAAAAACAAACAAAAAAAAAAACACAATATTTGTTACTTACATATTTATATGGAAAATAATTTTATGAGTTTTATTTTAAGATTAATAATTGTTACTATATTATTACTATTATTTAATTTAATATATTATTTTGGATTTAAAATTCTCTTCTTATCTAAAATTTAGAAACAAAATGGAATAATAATTTTAATTATGAGAACGGTAAGATACAAAGTGAAATTATGGTTTCCAAAATGGAATGATATTAAATTTTCTTTTAAATGAATTTATTTAACAATAAAATATTTTAATAAATTTTATTTATATTTATTTATCAATATAATATTAAAGAATACAAAAAAAAAAAAATAATTAATAATAAGTGTAACAAGGAAAGGTAAGAAATAAAATATTTTTTTAATTTAAGCCATACAAAATATTTCTTTTCACTTATTTCACTTAGGAATTTATTATTCTTATTTTGAAAATTACTATTCTAATTATGTAGACTAATGCTTAATTTTGAACATTTATATATATATATTTATATTTTTTAATAAATATTATTTGCAATTTAAACGGTATAGACTTATTTGAACTTTTTAATAATAAATGGGTAAAAATTAATTTTTGTGATTTAAGGATTTTTTTTTTAATATTAATACCATTAGTTAAATTTAAATTTAAAAAAAATCCATTAAAATCTGAAAACTTTTTTCTAAAATATAATATAAACTGAGATTATTTAAATTCTTTCTGACAGTGTTTAAATCCTATGCAATATTTTAATACACTATATTAAAATTACTGTAGTTAATTAAATTAGATTTGCTGTTTGCGAGTTGTTGCGCAAGAAACTAAGAGATTTGAAATGTTCCATTAAAAATTGTTCAATTTGTTACATAAAAGCAATAAATTATAATTAATGGTATAAACATCAAAGGCTTGCAAAATAAAAATTCTACTTAAAAAATTTTCATAAATAGTATTTGTTAAAACTATAGTTATGCATAAAGTTTTTAACTTTATTAGTTTTTTTAATGCTCACAAGTAGTAAATTTTACAAACCAAATTTAATATTTATCTGACTTAAATAAATTGGGTGTTGAAATACAATATATAAAACATTTTTTATTTATTGGAAAAGGAGAATTTCGAAACTACGTGCATGAAAAATTATTTTAAAATCAAAAAATTATTTCAAAAAATAAAATACAAATAAATTGCATTTTTATTGAAAAACGTTATGGGTAATTAGCATGATATTAAATAATTAATATTTAAATTCCCAAAAAATTTTATTAATACAAATGTTTATTGTTCCACAGTGCTTAAAATTGAGATAATTGAGAACATTTTATTTATTCAATATAATTAACCAAATGATAAATAAAGATGGATAAATCATATTAAATTTAAAGAATTTTCTCGCATTCCTTTATCGAGTTGGATTCGATTTCTCATATTCCTTTATAATAATTTGGTTGGTTAAAAAGGTGATGTTTAAATTTCAACACAACCCAAAGTAGATAGATTCGAAGGAGACTAAAGAAGGATATGGCGATCGAGAATATGCACTACATTTTGCTTGTATAAACAAAATATTCTCTTTTCCCTTAGGATCAAATAATTTTTAAAAAAATATTCTTTAAATTCAAATACAGCATTAGAATATGCCAATTTGAGCTTACTTTAAATAATTGATTTGCAATTTGAAAATTAATTTGACAAATAATTTAAGGGGTAAATAAATATTTTTATGTCTTTAATGGTTTAAGCTAAAATTATTTGGATGAACCTAAAACTATTCACTAAGGCACATTCATCAGGTAACCTCACTACAAAGGGGAAATATTAAGGCGAACATTTTTAATTTTTTTTTTATATGGAGTTTGATAGTTCAACTTCCATTTAAGGGGAAAAATTGTGAGTTTAATTGTCAAAATCCATATAAAAAAAATTTTATTATTTTCGCCTTAATATTTCTCCTGCCTAGTGAGGCTACCTGATTAATATGCTTTGTAATTCACACTATTTTTATTTGCTCGTAAAATTTTACTTAAAACGTAAAAAATAATTCCTCAGGTTTCAGAACTTTTTTTTTATTATTTAATTCAAATTAAAAACCATTAATAATATATTCAATTTGAATACTCTTAAAAATAATCGCAATAGATTAATATTTTTCGCATTTCCAAATATCATTTTTATTCAACAATTTCCAAATATCAGTTATATTTGGATCATTTATAAGCTGTCTCAGGAAAAAATTTTCGTACAAAAGTCTTTTCAATTAAAAATCGATTACTGTTTTCTGAAAGACCTGTAAGATTAATAAATTTATTTTAAAATTATATTCATGCAACTTTAAAATATTAACGAAATATACTGTGCTGAGAATAAGCTGCTACTTGATTAGTTGTCAGACAGTAGAGAAAAACTACTGAAATTTCATTAAGAATATGTCTGAGGTTTTTTTTTATACAAGCAGTAAGGAAAAGTTAACCTTTTCGTTTATTTCTTACCTGGTATAAAAATGTAAAAATTTTAAAATTCATTACCATGATATTTAAAATAACTTTTCAGTTAAATCCTCTTAATCTTGAATTTCAAAAAAAAATTTTTTTTTTTTTTAAGATTCTTTAGAAGAACTCACGTCACTTTTAAAACACGTCACGTTTAAAACAAATTTTTTACATATTTTGTCAGTTGAGGAGAAAACTATCAAATTTTATTTAACCGAAAAATGTTTATATCATAAGATTTAAGAAACAAACATGTTTAATCTACACCATGCAAGTGATTTATTTTTAATCTTTTAATTACTAAGAGTTAAAAAAACAACAAAATGTTTTATTCAAATATTTTGTTTAAATTGCATTTAAAAATTATGTGCATGAAAAGACCTTCCAAATTCCTAAAAGCAAAATTTGACATTAAGGAGAATAAAACTTTTAAAATGGTTTGAGGCTCTTTCTTTACGTAAGAAATACAAATCTTAAGAAAGTTTGAATTTAAATTTTATTTCGCTAAAAAGTCTATTGGCATAATTTGTTTCTTTAAATTTTTGAGAATAATCGAAATTTAAAACAAATATCTTATTAAATTTATTTAAATTTTTGATAATGATGTTATCAAAACCGCCTTCGAAAAATATTAGAAATTTAAAACAAGTAGTATAAAAAATAAAAATTTAAAGGTGTCCCACAGACACCGCGATTTTATTAAATATGGGCTATATTTCAAACCGTAATAGGCAGACTGACAGCAACAGGTATAAAAATTAAAATTAAAAATTAAGAGGTATATCCATAGAAGACGAGGGTCTGGAGGCAGACAAATAACATTTTTAAAAACAAATAATAAAAACAGAAAACTAAACGATGCCCAATAAAAGTCCTGATGAAATTAAATATATAGTACGGGGGTATGGTAGCCTACGCTCCGACTCGCACCTGACTGAATTGTTAAATAAAGCTAGAGTTTTGTGTGTTTTTTATGAATTTATTATATTTTTTTAATTTAATTCATATTCACTAATTAATATTTTATTTATTTTTTAAATAATCTATTGAAATGTTAAAAAATTTAAAATAAAATTATGAGGACTTTGTAACAGATAATTTTTTTAAGCAAATAGAGTGATTTTAGGACTAATAAAGACAAAAAATTTTTTATTTTGTAATTTAGGTAAAATAGAGAAATATTTGTTTCGATAGTTTTCAACAGTTTGTTGCCGCTTTGAACTTTAATTGCATTGGTTCCAAACAAAAAACTTTAATTATTGTAATAAATTATTAATTTAAACCATGTTAAAATTAATAGACAGACACTGTAAAATATTATTAATTGAGGTTGTACACTTAATTTTAAAGAAACGTATTTATTTTTATTTTAATTTCTGTTAATTATTTTTATGTTTTAATTACAAAAAATTATATTTGTTGTTATATACAAGGTAAAATAATTAATTTATTTTATTTAAAATATAAAAAAATAATAAAATTGTTTTAATTCCTTTTAATGTAATATTTATTAATTAGAGTATTGAATTATCTCAATTGAAAAATTTTTGAGTCAGTCTTAATTTATTTTTTTTTAATATTTCCATTAACATGCCTTTTTTAAAGGTGGAAGAAAAATTTAAATTTTGTTATTATATTTAAATAATTTATCAGGCAATTCAAATCAATCAGACAATTCGAAAAAATATAAAACCAATTAGAATTAAAATATATTTTCCTTTAATTTTCTAATGCATTTTAAGAGACACGTACTTGCTTAGAAAAATTTAACACTTTTAATTGTTCAATATCCTTTCAAAGGATATTTCCGATTTTTATTTTATTTTTTAACTTAACCTTTATTTTGTATGTTTTAATTTTTTTGTGAATTGACAGATATATTTTAATATTAGATCCTTTTTATCCTTTTGTCGTAGAAAGTTCCCTGTATTATTTGTTTTCAACTTGGCGTGTTTTTTAATTTTTCCTATATTTTTATTTAATTTTTACTATATTGTATTGTTTTTTAAACGAGTCCTTTTTTTAGGAATATTTTTATATTTTTAATAAAATTTTTAATAATTTTTATTTATTTTCTTAATATTTAATTTAAAATTGCTCACCATTTTCTTTTAACAAAAATAATCCAAAATTAGTACATGCTTTTGCCAGCTTAATCAGCTTCAAAAGTTAAATCCACAAAAATTTAAAACGCGTTTTTTCTTTTGTGAAAAGCGTTTAAAATAGCTATTAAATACACTATCTTATACACAATGCAAATATTTGATTTATTTTTTGTTGTTATTTTTCACTATTTAATAATTTCTATTAAATTTGATTTTACACAAAATCAAATATTTGAAGATTTTTTGTTTGCTTATTATGATCTTACTAAATTGCAAACTTTCACTTGAATTGAATAAAAAGACTTCACACACACTTTTTTTCTTCAATAAGATTTTGTTTTATCTTCACTTTGTTTTATTTTTCAATTATATTATTTTTTTATTTTAACTTCACACACTAAGTTAAGATTTGAATTTTCCTTAGACAAGATTTATTAGTTTTCTTGTTTGTTAGGTTGAAAGCAGAAACCATTAAAGTTTTCGCTTTCTAGAAAATCCAACCGTACCGCACGAGCGTTAAAAACAAACTGATCGTTTGCAGTTGGTATTTGAAACCAGCAACCATTTACCAGTTAACTATAAAATGAGCAACAGGTATTGAGAGTGTACTAAACTTAACAGGTGAGTAATTTTTATTTTTTTTTTGTCAAGTACACTGTTAAGTTAACAGCGTATTTCAAATAGAGAATGATTTAAAAAAAAATTAGTTTTGTAAGCTCAGTTATCTCACAACGACTGTTTGTTAAAATGTTGCTTTTGCAGATGATGAGGAAGATGCTGATGATGACTATATCACCAGTTATTTAAAGCTGCCCACTCACATTTATTTGAGACCATTTTTGGTAAGTTGACTTTCATGCTCTTTTTGTACAAGTTACTTAGTTACTTTTTGTTATTGTAGTTTATTTGAAGAAGGTGTTTAAAAATTTCTCAGTTAAACTTAGAAATCCATATGCATGTTTTGGATGTAACCTAATGTTGTTAAAATTTACGCCTTTGTAAGCAAGATTTATTCTATTTCGTACCTTTGTTTAAAAACAGGTTGTTTAGGTATTGACGTATTTGATTAGTTATTTTCATTTAATCAAGCTTACCTTATGATTGTCTCAATAAGAGAAAACTGCAGAAGAAGTTATTACCGCTAAAAAAATCAATTTGTACGCCTACTAAACACCTACTTCTTATTGAAGATTGTAAAAAGTGTTTAACTTGAATAATATGAATTTAAAAACTTTCGCCAGTACCTGTCTGCAGAAGAGTGCTTTGCTACAGACATTTGAAGTGCATCTTGCAAAAAAAAAATTAAGTCTCTTAAAGATGACTTAATTATTTTGTCTAATGGTGTAGGTGTTTCGTTGTTAAATGCATAATGCGTGAATACTTTTAATTTTTAGGAAATAATAAGTGAAATCATCGAAGTCTAAAAAAACTGTTAAAAGAAGAAAGGTAATCAAAAGACTTAAGCAACATACCTGATTTCATATTGTTACACAAACATGTTGTTCATGTAAACGAAAAACATAATAAAAAAATTGAACAAAGCACAAAAATAATCTTAAGACTTAAGCAGCACGTATGTATTATGACTATGACATTCTATCATTAATTATTTGTGATTAATTGGTTAGCGATTGTTGTAATTTTAATTTATTTCTCAATTGACCTTATTTTAAAATAATATTTAAGGCTAAAAAAGCAATATATAGTAACGAACCTTACGTCTTACTATAACGAAAAAATAGTTATCGAAGTTATAATAATGGGCCTAAGAATATTAAAAAGAGTTCTAACAAATGTTAAGTTTTAAGACACAACTGGCAGTGTTTGAGAAAAACTCATCAGTCAGTTATTTTTTAACAATCGAATAGTTAAGACAATTTTTTGGCTAAATATTAATTCAATTTCGTTAATATATTTTACAAAAAAAAGCATCTGAATAAATCAAATACAAGTTAAAGGAAATTCATGACAATTCTACCAAAGCGATTTAGTTTATTGAGGCAATTGTTACCATAATCATTGAATAAATCTGCGGTATAGTTTCCCTTCACGTTATTTGAGGACTGTTATTCATGATATCACGGATGAGCAAATGATTAGTCTACTGCATCTTAGTTTGATGACTGGCTGTACATGTTACACGTTTGTATAGCGAACCGGGTTTGCTAATAATCGAGTGGGACATTAGGGCTTCGATAGTGATCGAAAACGCCATTTAAATTCCATTTCTAAATTTCGATCAATAAGGAAGGAATTAATCTTCGTTTGGTGTGTCGATTAATAATTGTTGGTGATGCTTGGTTTACGCCTATAAATCAAAAGTAAGACTATAGTCAAAGCAAACAATCTTAGCAGGTTAATCTGCATCGACAAAAACAAAGACAGGTGACAGGTTACAGCTACGTTTTTCAATGAATGCTCTGTGTTGCAGAGAAGGAATTAAACGAAGAAAAAGTAGAAAGTTATTACTCATTCTTGGCACAATAAAGACAATAAATCAATAAAACACTACCCCATGTAGACAAAACGTATTAAATCAAGAATATTATCGGTTACCTACTATTGCTGCTTATGTGATAAAAATACAGAATTAAGATTTGAAACCTTGCCACACCCATGCTTACTTCCGCTGGTTTGGCGTTGTTCCAAACTAAACTATTATCATTGGATATTAAAAACATAAACACACAGTGTCTTTAGAAATATTAGATGTCTTTTAGATGTCTTTAGGATCTAGCATTGTGCCATAGTCATTACGGAAGTAAATTTGCTTTACATAAGTTATTATTATTTATTTTTATTAATTTGTAATAAATGAAGGATTAGTTGTTTCTTGTTTAAGAATTTTTTTTATATTAGGCAAGAACGTCTCGATTTTTACTTGAAAGAACGGTTAACTCCAAATGTATATCTGGTTGATTTTTAATTTGTGATCTTTGAAATTCTTCTTAAACTTCTTCTTGTTAACTGAAATGATATGTACTTATTTTAGAAAAAATTTGCTTTAAACAAAAATCCTAACAAACAATTATAAAATGTAGTTAATCGGTTTAGCAACTACTAACCACTAAACTGCTAACCACTAACTTCTTGGGTCCCTTTTTGACCCCTTCGATCCTCAATGATTACTGGTATGCGAGTGAAAATTTGCGAATACCTTACTTTCATTGAGTCTCGTGCTGTCACTAGCCTTTTACTAACGACTGTAGGGATTTCCGACTAGCGACTGATACATGTCGACGATCTTCTTCATCACAGAATCTTGCTAACATTTGCTTAAAGCCAGGACTCCACAGCATCTCCATATAACATGTGTCTGCCCGTGGTGCAATGCCTATTTTTTGTTAGCCTTTTTCCAAGCACAGTCTGCAAGTATCACCTTACCGAGATTTTTAATATGGCCAGATAATACTTGAGAGTCCGTGACCTGTACTAGTAGTTAATCTTTTGTATGCACCCAGATTATATCCAAGCTCCTACTGGCAGGAAGACCGCCAAATTGTAGTGAAAAATTCCAGACTCCTTGCTGGGAATCGCACCCACAACCCCGGACTGATAGACTAGCACACTACTTACTAGCCAATCGAGGCACCCTAGTCAGCCACTAAGTTACATATATTGAAGACAATAGTCGCATAAAAACTAAGACATTGGTGAGGAAATACATATTTTACTTTTATAAAAATAAAATAACTTTTTCAAAAAATGCTTTTATCACGTAAAAAAAATACTTACATAAATACATATGTACGAATAATTTTAATTTTTTTTAATTATGTGACATTTTATATTGTAGAATAAAAAAAAGTTGTTGCGAACAAAAATAGAAATTAGTATAATACTTCAAATTCATAGACGACGGCGGATACACCAATACACTTTAACAAATTTCTTTGGCTACAATCATCGCCGTGTAGTCAGCTGTTAAATTATATTGAAGATGATAGCTACATCGTAAACTCTGACATTATTGTAGAAATATGTACATACATATACATATGTACATACATATTTTATTTGTATAAAAATAAAATAAATTTTTCCAAAAACTTCGAAACATATAATTTTATTTGCTCAAAACCTCCTGATTATAAATAAATTAGTAATTTTTAATTTTATGATATTCTCTTCTGTTGAATGAAAAAATTTTCATATATAAAAATAGAATTTAGTCTAAATTGGCTACAGCCAATTGTCGTGTAGCCATATGGAAATGGTGTCGTCGAAATAATTGTAATCATATAAACATGTGTATTTTTATTTTAAAAGGTTGTAGTCGGTAGCCTGCTGTTTTCTATGTGTTTATTGCATTACACTGAAAAGAACAGAAATAATGGAAAATATATAAAAGAGGAAGCTTTCGTCAAATCTTAGGTTCGTGATCACTTACAGTGTGAGAAATTACAAACAAAATCGATCATTTTATAAGCATAAGTCTCAGCTTCTTCTAATCTCAAAGGATACTATGATATCGTAAGGGAAGTGGTTTAAAACAGTGTTTTCAGATCAAAATAATATTAATAATAATAAAGCAATAGATAAGAAAGAAAACATATCATTCCCAGATGAAAATAAAAGGTGGAGTTATGGTATGGAGTCCATTACCTACAGTAGCGGACAAACATCTAACAGTATGAATATCCATAAAACACATAGCTTGAACTTAGCAACACATCAAGGTTAAAATCTTACTCACTGCCAGAGCTCTAAAACCGTGAATATGTGAACAAGATGTTGAAATTTCTTATTGCCCTCCTTACTCACCAGATCGGAATATTATGGAAATTATCTTTGGATTGCTTGGTAAAAAAGTATAAAAATATTTTAAACATTTTGAGATGGAAGATATTTAAGAGATTCATAGTAATCACTATCACTAATAATAGTAGCAGTACATGCTTATTTTTAATTTATTTTAATGCTTTTATTAAGATTTTGAAATGATTCAGTTTGTCTAATTTGATGTGTTTTCTTATTTAAGTGTTAAAAAGACTATTAATCGATTATATTACAAAACAATCTTTTAATGTACAAAATCCAGTGCTAATAGCTAGAATATGAGTAGCTAGCTGGTGTCCAGCTTTTGGGAAACATTTTTTCAAAATAAGAAAAAATGCATTTCCTATTTAAGTGAGAGTATTTTTACTTTAAAAAAAATATATTAAATACTAGCTGTTCCCGCCACGTCGTAGGCATCCTGACAATATTTTGCTCGATTTTTCTTTGCAAGTATTCTACACCACACCAAGTGTAAGACTCTTACTTTTATAGTGCTTCAGTTGTGGTTTATGTATTTACTTTATATAAAGTTATCCATCCCTGGATAAAATTCTAAAATTTTTCAACAATTTTAAAAATTATTGTAAAGCTCTGTAAGAGGTGTCTATGTAATTCCGAAAAGTAAAAATAAAAATTTTATTCCATTGGCGCCATCTGTTGCACAATTTTGTTTAAAATATGACAATTTGAAAAATAACAGGTGGGCAACCCTGTTTAAAATATACCAGTTTTTAACCTAAAATTGCAGTACTTTTAAATTGCGTACTTTCACTGCTTTTTCTCCACTTTCTCTTGCAAATGAGATATTTTTGCGGAAAAAAAAGGTATCCTATATTGGAATCAGGTACCACCTTACAAAATTTTGTTAAAATCCATTCAGCAGACAAATAGACGGAGAGACAGACAGACGGAAATGAGTTACTATTTTATTATATGTATAGATTGGTTTTGGTTTGATCATTTTTACGGATATTAAATGATGTCTAAGCACAGCTAAGTACAGCTACTATCAACGCTCTTAGTTTCGATGCCAACATTGCTTTTAAAATTATTTTGTTATACAAAATAACTTCTCTAAGTTATAAAATCTTCTAGTTCAAATTACAGTATGATTTCCATAGTTGATGCATTCAGCATAGCGAATAGTGAAACACTATTTAATGGTATTTGATAATCGCTTGAGAATGGGTTTTTCAATGAAGAACTTTAAAAGTAATAATGCATGATTTTGCATTTGAGAAAGTGTAAGAGTAAACCAATTTACATTAGTAGAATTTCAGAAGATGCCAAAAATGTATACGCGGTGGAGGTCAAGATGTGCCCAAGAATCTTCTATATCATTAAATGTGCCTTTAAAAGCTGGCTGTATGGCTGAAGTTTCTCTACTGTTTCTTTCTCTACAGTTTGAGACTTTTTAAGTTTTTTACTTTTAATCAATTTTTAACTCTTATGTTAAAAAATTTTATATTGTATATATGTTTTACAACATTATCAGTTTTAAAATTTTCATTAAGTTATTCCATTAATACAGTTTGAATGATTTGTTGGTTTTAGCAACCATTTATCTTTTAGTTAAGATCGGGTTAAAAAAGTTGTTTGTGCAACTGCACCCATCTCTTTTGCTCTATTTAAGTCGAAGCGAAATAAAAATAAACAGCAAAAAAAAGCAATACAACCTTCATTACAAATAAGTCATAAATGATGTAGAAGGCCTGAGAAATATTGCTCAGCAGACGTGCACTAAATTTAAATGAGAAAATGTACGAAAATATTAAAATCCATATAAAATCGTGCTTATATTAAATGGTTACAACCCCTTCAAAAAAAAAAAAAAAAAATCGAACAGTAAGTAAAGGCAAAAACAGTAGCCTGTCATAAAAAATTATTTTTTGTTAAAATTACCGAAGAATAATTAAAATTACTTATAACACGTTCAACAATTATGACTTGTTTTTGTTTCTGTTTTTGCTCTTTTATATCTTGCATATTGTTTGTTTGCTTTTTAAAGCAATGGGTGTTTGTTATGGACATAAACATACTGGCAGTTAATTACTGCAAGTTAACTGCTCGTACGTTTTCTACAGAAAAAAAAACACAGACAAAAGTTCTGATTTGTCCAGACACCCCCCTAACCTACTGTGAAGGTTAGGGCGGTGTTTTAACTATTAAAAAATAATATTTAAGCTTAAGCTAAAATCAATAAACTGAATATCAATTAGGAACAATAACTATTAATAATAATAGATTATTTAAGGTTGTGGTTATGAAAGTAAAAAAAAAAAAACTAAAACGTATTTATTTAAAGAAATGTTTAGGAAGTATTTTTATGCAGCATTTAATAGTTTTCTAATCTGAAAAAAAACAGATCTTTTTGTATCATATTTAAGTTCACGTGGCTAACGTAATTAACAAAGCAAGACAGGTTTTAATTACTTAATACTGTTGGCGTAATTTACCCACAATTCAAGGATAACTTGTTGTTTTACACCTACAACTATACCGCTACACCAAACCCAACATGATGATGTTATTTAATATGAACAGTTTGAACACTTGACTGATATTCATACGTATGACTATCTCATTTAATGATTTTATAGAAGTTTATATTATGTATACACAAACAACCACTAGCTATAAAAAATCCATATTCAAGCTGTTGCTACCGTAATGCCTTAAAAATCAGTGTAAATAAAAGGAATATCGTTTACTACATTAAATGTTTCAAGCTGATTAAACATACACTCATATTCAGAGAGAATTCATTCATAAAATTAATATATTTACAACGGAAACATAATAAAAAAAAATAACAAAAATAAATAAAACATCCAATGATCGAATAAACGTACGACACGACTCCTAAGTTGATTTTAATTAAATATTCACAAGATGTAAAAATAAAGAGTAAAAACTTTAAAAAAGTTGATGTTAACAGTTTTAGGCATTAATTTAAATGATTTTATGAGGCCGAACTATTATAAAGAAACCGGCAACTGTTATGCAATATTTCAGTTGAATAAGAAAAAAAACTTGAATTTCAATCTGGCATTTGGTGCATTTGTCTTAAGTCTTTTGATTTACTTTATAGTTTTTTATAAAGGTGGATAACAGGAATAACTATTAAGTTAATAATTAATGAAGAACATTAAAAAAATACAAAAAATTAAATACTTAATATCAAACTGCGATACTGGAAGAAGTATGAGTGCTACAAAACTCGAAACAGTAAAAGAAAACACGTCATATATTTAAAAGATTGATCAATAAGCTAAAGGAGATTCAAAAAACGATACATTTAAGAAAGATTCACTTTCCCGAACTAACCTTTAACAAAGCTTTAAAAGTAGGTGTTTGCTGTCATATCGCTTTATATAAAGTTATCTGCGATTTAAATTCTTAACAATTTTAAATTCGAAAAATAGAAAATAGCCAAACCTAAGGATCTCAAGTTTACTTGATTTGTTTTTGACTGTTTTAGATTTAAATACAAAATATGGGATTTGAATAGGAATAGGAATAGGAAAATATGAAAAGTTTTAACAAAATTCTACTACGAACAGAATATGTCAGCTATTAAATATCCCCCACGATATAGACTGGTTGTATAAATCTGATGCATTGATTATGTAATAAAAATAACACATAGTATCTGCTAAATTCGAGCAATCTCCTGGATTATAACTATTAACTTTGGGGCATCAGTTAAAGCTGAGTTATTGCTATAAACCTGTGCAGTCACTCTTCAAAAACAGTAGTGGTGTAAAACACATGATCTTGGTAGCTTATGTACATTAACAATGCGAGAGCTAATGACACCCTTAAGTTAAAATTTGGGACAAACATTTTTTTTTAAATATCTGCCTGACTCTCTTCATTTCACAATGATTTCTGATATCCGACTGGAAATTAACAATTACCTTATTTTCGTTGAGTCTCGTGCTGTCACTAGCCTTTTACTTTCGAATATAGTTATTTTAGACTGGTGACTGATACATGTCGACAGTCTTCTTCATCACAAAATCTATGGTAATTGCTAACATTTGCTTAAGGCCAGGTCTCCACAGCATCTCCATATAATATGTGTCTGCCTGTGGTCCAAAGCCTTTTATATGTTAGCCTTTTTCCAAGCACAGTCTTACTGCGATTTTTAACTTGGCCAGATAATACTTGACAGTCCGTGTCCAGTATTAACGCAGTTAACCACTTGCTTTCAGCCAGATTATACCCAAGCTTCTTCTTGAACTTCCTGTCAACTTTTAGTGAAAAATGCTAGAGTCTTTGGTGGAATCGAACTCACGACCGCGTAGGTAGTACACTACCTACTAGCCCACCGAGGTACCCTCCACCAAATAGATACTTTTTGTGAATGCATTGGCAGCTTAAACAATGTGATCGGTAACTCAAATTTCGTAGACCTTGAAATATGGCTAAGCATAAAGAAACCTGTGTCTTTTAACTCAAGTCCTGGCTCGTTAGATGACAGCTAATTGCTACATGACTGTTAGAAGTCTGACTTAAACATTCACGAGATGTAGGGCAGAATTTTTTAGGACATTAGTTAAAGCAGAAATAGCGAAACGTGCAGGGTTTTCAATTTTCATAACATTGCAATGATGGTCGTTACATTTACTACGAACGAAGGATATTGCTGCTCTTGGCCGAACATCAAAGGGCTGCCCCGTAAATGATACAGCAACCCTGAGACTCTAATTTTTTTTAACACTGGCTGGACGTAATATATTAGTACTAATTTTTAGTTCAAATATATTGAAGATACAATAGTAAATCGTTACTTTTATGTATAACATTTTTCTTCATATCTCCCCTCTAGATCTTAGTTTTAAGGATTTAGCAGTATATATTGCTTTCTCTTTCTTTGTAGTTACACTAGATAAGAAGCCATGTATGTATGTTTCATGTTTCATTAGAATTGTTTTAATCGTTTAGCCGCGATTGATACACAAACAAACTAGAAAAGAGATCTATACATATAATAAGACAGTAAATTTTTTCTGCTGTCTGTGTTCGCATTACGTAAAAACTACAGGCTGGATTTTAATAAAGTTTTGTGAGGAGGTACCTTAGTATCCTTATTCAAATATAGGATACTTTTTTTTCCGCAAAAGTATCTTATTTCCAAGAGAAAGTCGAGAAAAAACAGTAAAATTACGTAATTTTATTGATTTAAAGGTACTGCATACTTTAAGGCGCCCTTTATTTTCGAAAACGGGATATTTTAGTAGAGATGAGACCCTTTGCATAAAGTAAGTACACTAAACGAGTAAGGGCCTTGGTGTGGATTGCTTTCAGAGCAAAATCGGACAAAATATTGCAAGAACGCCGGCGAAGTGGCGGGCACGGTTAGTTTAAAATATGATTAGATGACACAGTTAAATATTTTTTTATAACACAGTTAAATTGTTTATGACCTCTTCTGGCATTCACTGTACGAAAAACAAAACTAAAAATTGTGAAGCAATGAGCATAAAATATTAAAACTAAAAGTAATTGTTCGAATATCTATGACTTAAGATTCATTGGCATGTTTGCAATACAAAATTCAACAAAAGTTTTTTTAACCAATAGAAAAAAATTAAATAAAATTCGATTATTATATTGTCAGACGTGAATCGAAAATTTATGTTAAAATTATATTATGCTCAATGCCGTTTCTCTCGTATGGCAGACTCTCTTAACGTGTCAATAGTTGCTGGCCCAAGTAGGTTTCTATTAACGCATTTTATTTATTTATTTGTTATTTTTATTTATTATTAGTCACGTAAAACAATTAAAAGTAGTTCACAAATATATGACATAATATTTTTGTTTTATTTTTTAATTTTATCCATTTTTTACATGGCGCCCATTGCAGCGTTTATTCAAATGCATAAATATTTACAGCGGCACTGTTGACTTTTAACCAAATAAAAACATGTGTCACATCAATTTTTCATTTTCCTTAAATCATTTGTTGTAAAGATAAATTGTTATTTCTATTAAATACAAAAGCACACACCTTTAGTAACAGATTTTTTTTAACACTTTAATTGTTATTGTAATTATCATAGATATTTCTTTAGATCCGCTTTATAATTCGATAAACTTGGCTGTACGCAAGTACAAGTACAAGTTACGTTGTTTTGCTTCTACTCTCTATACGAAACTGAATTTGTTGTGAATTTTAATTCAAATTGTTTCTTTTTTACCACAAAAAAAAAACTATCAACGTTAAGTATCTACGTAAGTACTCTTATATTTGTATCTGTGTGTGCTTGGCTTAGTAATTGTAGTTGCTTTAACGTTTAATAGTTTAATGCAATTTAATAATAATTTTTTGTTGTTTAGACTTGTTTTAGTTTCATGTTTGTTTGCTATTTGTTGTTGTTGTTTTTGTTGCTGGTTTATATAAACAATTTATATTGTTAAATAAAGCGGAGGCTACACAAAAAAAAAAAAATTAAAACGAAACGCTTTATATTATCTGATCAGCTGAGCGGTTTGTATCTATTTTGTTTCGTTTTTTCTGTTTTCTAAATTTAGTTTTGCTGTTATTAGAAAACAAGTTTAGTTAGAAGCTCGTATAACTTAAACAAGTATAACAGTAGTGAAGTGTTATACATTAAGAGTTACCATTCCCTTGGGGTGAAAAAAAAAATTTTTGGAGTAAAGAATAACGAAAAGAAAACTTTTAAATTTTAAAATTTATATGTAACTGCATAGTAAAATATTTATTATCTTGTTACTAAACGGTTAAATAAGTACTTACTGCTTTTGTATAAAAGATATTGGAACGTACCTGTAAGAAATAAAAAAATTTTACATTATTATTCAATTCAAAAAAGGTTTTTAGGAATTTATGATTAATAATTTTGTTATAATAATTCATTAGAGAATTGTTATAATTGGATTTTCTCGATAATATTTTTTAATAATAAAATCTACAAATTATTAAAAGTCCATACTTAAATTATAATTCAAAAGCATTCTGTATTTGAGTTCAACAAATATTATTATCTACATATACATACATACATATACAAAGCACAAAATATGGTTTTCTTTCGCAGAGCTATAACTCGCTACACCAGAATGATAGGGCCATTCTGAAATATGCATATTTTGGTATTAGCTTTGTGGTAGGTGAAATAGAATATAGGAGTTTAGAAAATTTAAAATGGGCGTGGCACTTCCCATACAAAAAATATATTTATCATCATGCTACTTGAAAACTGTAGTATTTTGAAATTTAGCGCAAGTAACGCTGCTATTAATTTGTATAGTCTAGCGAAAATTACTCTGGATTAGAACAGTAGGTATGGTACCTACTAAAGTGTGTTTTTTATAGAGGTTTAGAACTTTAAGTTGGCATTACTTTTCAAGATGGCGACCGATTAAACAGCTGTCAAGTGATTTATTCTCAGTTTGGTTTGGCAATTCATCATGAATAGACTCACGCAATTTTATTTCGAAAATAATGGTTCTGTGCCGAAAACGTAACGCGCACTACGTCCATTTTATCGTCGACAAAATCGTCGATCAGAGCTGTTAATTCGATTAACCTTGGAAAGTTTTCGCACCTCGTTTACTCTTATTGATAACTCGCATCCCCAGAGACGCCGTACGGTGCGTACAGAAGAAGCTATTGCTGCTGTAGAGCCTAACATTGAGGAAGACCCGAATGAGTCTATCCGCCTCGAGCTCAGGAAATGGATCTGTGTCCAGCCACTTTATGGAAGATTTTGTGGAAGGAAAAGTGAAATTCCTACAGCTTTTGAATGGTACAATAATAAATTTTTTTTTCGTTAAGTCAAAACCTTCTTTCCTTGCTCTATTTAGCTGTTTGGTAGAGACCAACCAGATAAATGATAGCCATCGGCATTACCATATGTACCGCATAAGTCCAGTTTAGTTTCAGTATCTCCGTCTAAAGGCTTGTTATCACTAATAAGCCTTTAAAGTATATTATCCTGCGGTTAAAGTATAATTATATTACCTAAAGAAGCACGTTTAAATTGTGGTATTCGTTTTAAAAATAATTAATTTATGAGAGATTTATTTCCAAGATTTAATTTTTGTCAATTGAGAACGTCATTAGATAAGATGCCTCAAAAAGATGTCAAAGCTATTTCACATACTGTTGTCATACCTTTCAGTGCAGACCGTCGTCACTGGCTGTTGTTTTGGTACGTTTGGCGTGCGCTATTGATGTAAAGACATAATTTTCAAGCTGCGTTTGAAATAGTAATATTTTACAAAAGCCAGTGACGAAATTCTTCACCAAAAGGTATTTGATTTGACAACAGTATTTAATTTACTTGCGGCACAAATCAAATCTATTTCACATGTTTGATAAATAACAACGCTGAACCCTATTCTAAGCGAGAAAAATGTATTTCTAATCATCAATTTAGATTGATGCATGTGTACTTTAAATGATAATTAAAGACAGAAATATTATTATATTAGAATGAATGGTTTTAATATAATCTTGTAGATAATTTCATGGCATTTATTTTTTAGATATGATTTCCAGCATATGTGCACCGCGACCACAAGTTCTATCAGTCCAATTTTTTACACTGTTTTTCAATCAATCTAGCCGTTTAGAATCAATAAAGAATATTAGCTTCCAATGTTTCAAGAGTTGCTGATTTGTACAATAACAA
The DNA here is from genome assembly GCA_949628195.1 of Phasia obesa. Classification (NCBI taxonomy): domain Eukaryota; kingdom Metazoa; phylum Arthropoda; class Insecta; order Diptera; family Tachinidae; genus Phasia; species Phasia obesa. The sequence goes on along the minus strand of OX451216.1, from coordinate 71,290,753 downwards.
TAATTTGTAATTACATGTGGCTTCAGTAGGATGATTTCACAGAGGCACATTTGGCAAATGAACAATTTCAGGAAATGGATCTATTAACTGGACGCCTAGTTCGTTGGATATGACGTTATTAGATTATTTTCTGGGGAAGTGTTAAGTAACAGGTATATGCAGGTATAAAGAAACGATCGAGCGTTTGGAAGCGAATATTCAACATGTTTTTGCCGAAATAGAGCCTGATTTTTTCTGAAGGGAGTAGTTAAATTGGAGTCCACGTTACTCCATGTACATAAACGCGCTAGTCGCAGCGGCTACATGCCCTAAATTATATTTTAATACTAATGATATTTAAAACGTTTTTATCTGTTTTATTTTAATTTTTAGTTTTTTACCGCCATAAGAAACACCCTTTATATTCAAGCTGCAAGAAATAAAATATGAAAGAAAAATTTTTTTAGTAAAAATTGCGTTTTTATCAACTCTCAAGTTACTATGCTATGCCTTTTAGTAAAAATTTATTTCAAAATATTTCGAAGCAATACTCGTAGAACCGTCTAAAATTATTCACCTAATTTGTAAAAAATATTCCCTCTAGTAAGAGGGACTATACGAACTTAAACTCATCAGCAAGTTAATATATAGTTCGCCTTATAAATTTAAATATTCATTAATAAAATTTGTGTCTAAACTTAAAAAGATTTCAGACCATATTTTTTCTATTCACCATTTCAATTTAATTTAAGTGGGCAAATACTTAATTTACTAAAAAAATGTGCTAGACATGTTCACGTTTTTAATATTTTTATCTCCTTTTAAACTTATATTAGTTACACTGTCAATTGAAAAATGTGAATCAGAAATAGTTGTGTCTGAAATATGTGTTACAATTGTAAAATTTTTTGTACATTTTTGTTTATCGAATGCATTTTTAACATTTCCGTTAATAGAAAATTACGAAAAAGTTTCATTCATAACAGGCGTCTCTCATTATCTAGAGTCACGTTACTTCAGGTAATCATTGTTCACATTAGCAATTTATACGAACAAAAAAAATCCCTGAGAGCAGTAAACATTAGAATACGTAAAATATAGTTATAACCCAGCGAACAAATTTGTCCAACAGCCGTAAGATGCCTGGCAGAAACTTTTACAAAAAATTCAGATTAATATATGAAGTGATTGACTTGCATTTTAAGGGAAATTCTTATATATCTGATATATCTAATAAAAATCTAAATCTAAATCTTACATTCGTATTAATTTCTGAAAGATATCTGAAAGAATATCTGAATATCTGTCTTTGAATTTCTCTATTTAAATTTGATGTCATGCCCTGTGGTTGTTTGTAAGAACTCGTTATCTAAAAACTTAATTACTCCAGGTCAAATTTTGGATTATATTCTACAGTGGAAAGCAGTCTTCCAAACAATTCTTTTATTAAACCTATCAATGATTTTTTCATTAAAAAAACCAGAACAAAAGGGAAATAAAAGAATTAAATTAAATCTGTATAAAATCAGACAGATATATATCAGGCATATTACATATTTAAAAATAAATAAACTTTTTCCGACATGCACATACACAGAAAAATATATTTTCACCAATTAAAGGTTTTAATTGGTTTCAGATTGAAATTTAATAAAATAATTAATTGATTAAATTTATTGTTTAATTAGCATTGGTCTGTTTAAAATAAAAATATATATTTGAATCAATTAAAAAATTAATTGAACTTAATTGGTGAAATTAATTTTTTCTGTGTACAAAATCGATCAGAAGGTGATCAGACATATCGTAAATCAAATTTCGCAGACATGGCTGACAGAAATCCCTACGAAATATCTGAAAATAAGGTCAGAAAATTTCCAGAATTATCAGATTCAGGCAATATATATGCATACATATATTTTGCTGGCTGGGAATACAATGTTTTATTATATAAATTATGTCATGACTGCCTTAAAATAAATATGTATGTACATGTTTTTGACTGAAACAGAAGAAGAGTTAAGAAACATAAAAATATTAATTTGCACATATTTAAAACTGAAAGCAAATTATTTATGATAATTGTAATGAACATTTTAAAGTACCATTTTTTTTTCTGTTTTTGAAATAAAAAAAAACAATTTTACTTTTGTTATTTTAGGTGTTGTGTTGCTACACATAAACTATCTTTTATTTAAAATTATAATTAAATTTGTTTTTAATGACAGAACTAGCACTAAACATTTGAACAAATATTGGAAATTTTAGTTATTTAATTTATTGTAGTTTTATTTTTGTTTGCATCTCTGTGTTATGCAAAAATGCGGTTTGAAATAAAATAAAATGATATCATGTACTAAAAATTTACAAAAGTACATCGCTATTTTCATTTCATCATAAAAACCCCAATTGCGTATTAGTTGTATGAAGCTTAGTTCAAGTATTAATATTAATTTAAAGCTAAATATGAAAATAATGTTAATTAAAAAAAATATGCACAGTTTTAAGATACAAATTTAATAGCCTAAAAAAGAGTTCATAGGATGCACTCTCATAGTTAAACAACAATATATGTACATTATTTAGCTGTTATGTTTAATACCTGACACAGATAGTAAAATAATTGAGATTTATTTTCATATTACTTATGGTATCTATAAATATAACCAAACTGTAACAGGACTATTTCTGTACATTAAATATTTTTTGTTGGTGGTGTAGTTAGTAATCGAAATGGATTTCAAAAAAACAATTTTTAGAATTTTTGTCTGGCTGACTATCCGTCTGTTTACGCATCACGTAAAATCTACTGAATGAATTTCAATAAAATTTTGTGAGTAGGTACAATGGTATCTTGGTTCAAATATAGGATACTCTTTCTGCAAAAACACTATTCAAAAATCTGTACAATAATTTTATATAAATTTTAGTATTTTATGCAGGTACATAAAACACAACTGAGGCACTATAAAAGTAAGAGTCTTAAAATTTGTTGTGGATTACTTTCAAAGCAAAGTCGAACAAACTATGGTCTGGGCGCCTATGATGTGGCAGGCACATATGGTCTTTAATATAACTTAACTAACAATAAGTTTTCATTGAACTATTCAGCGGACTTAACGATACTAAATTGTTGAGTGCTTTTCATTGTTATCATTCATTACATTCTGTTCGTTTGAATTTTCTATACAAAAGTTCGTAATAAAATCCATTTTTACTTAACATAACATAACCTTATTTTATATTTTACTCTACAACAAGTATTATATATTAATTCCTATTGTTGCTATAAGGAGCATAGGTCTACAACAATTGACACATATATAAGTTTTTGTAATACGGGTTTCAATTATTAATTAATAGAAATGCTAATCAATCAATCAAGAATGCTTTACAGGGTTCAATCACCTTTCACATTAAAAATAAAAAAGAAAAAGCGACGTGGTTCAAATAGATATTTTTAATGATCTGAACAATTCAGCAAATGAACGAATATGCCTAGCACTAGTTCATATCTTAAGTGTCAAAAAAAAAACAAAATACTTTATTAAGTCTGACCAGTGCTAGACAAATAATATATTTTTTATGGTTTCTTAACACGCTTAGTCGGATATAATCACGATTATGTAGGATGTAACGGGTTGGCCTAAATGTTTCGCGAATTGCATTCTAAAACCTTTATGAATGTTAGACCTTTTGATATACCAAAAAGCAGATATGATCATTTGTTAGGCCTTATTTTACCGCCATTAACTTTTTTCAATTTTTTTGCAATTTTTATTTATTGTATCTTTAATATAATTTTTTAATTTGAAGCTAAACCAGTGAACAAGTGAACCAAAATTGAAATTCAGAACACAAGGATTGTATTATGAAGTAGTAATTTGCAATCTAAGCTCAGGTTAAAGTTAGTATCAGCTTGTATTCTTTTTAGGTTTTTCAAGTAAAGCGCCTATCAAGATGAATATCGACATAGTAGTTGACCACTGACAGTTGAGGTATAATTTAGTTATTTGGGCCTCTACGCAATTTAAAGGTTGTAAGAAATCTTAGTTTTCTTAATCTTTAATTCTCTATTACTTTCACCTAAATACCGTTTTGCTACTTCGGAACTTTGTGAAAACTTAGAAAACCTTTGTCGTCTGAAAACATCAACGGGTGTACTCGACTGCTAGTTAATATATCCGGAGAGTATAACAAGTACAAAATCGAACCCAAGCTACAATTTCGGGAAACTCCGACTTTAGTTGGATGATGCGACCTTAAAAATCTCCGCTTTTTATACATATTAACTTTTAACTTGTTTAACTTTCTAGCTGCTTATATAAATTTACAGGCGTTTTATTTTAAAGACATATTTTTGATTTCAGAAGTTACGGAATTGGTGTTTGAGTACGTGCCTAGGGATGACAAGATGACTTTTAATGTCAGCAATCATGCAGCGCTAAGGGCTTTGATGTAAGTTAGCGCGTCAAGCGTTGTTTATCTGCCAAAAATACCGATGTATATACATACATACATACGAATGGCATAAAACAAAACCAAATAGCGCGGCGTCAAACTTTGGCAAAAATTGCCAAATACAATTTTGACAGAGTGGTAGGTAATGTCGTTGGCTGCAAAAAACAGTCGTTCATTTTTAGGAGAAAAGTAGGTTGATGTGCATGTTCTTGCGCTGCCCTTTCAGTAGATACTTCATAGTATTCCTGCTCATCTTGACACCTTATACAGAAGTCATTATATGGGTTGTTTAATTTCCTAGCGTGGATACACATAATGGAGTGCCCTCTAAGCACAGCTACTAGTATACTCATCTGTCCTCTCCCATTAGTCTTCTTATACAGAGTCCTCGAAATCGTACAGATGACCTGGTTAGACCGTCTGGTGTGCGCGGACCTAGTATCCTGCTGAAATTTTTCGTCCGGAATTATATTCCCTGGGACCCCTGTGTGCCTTGTCGTAACAGACTTCATCTTTCTCGCATTAAACGACGCAAATTCTCTAGACTACCCTTGTTCCTTATGCGACAAAATAATTTATTCCTTAAAATAACCAGTTTAATAATACTAATATCTCTATTTTTCATTTCTTTATATTGGGTTTTATTAAAAGTTAAGTTAACATTACTGTTCATGTCGCAACTTTGCGCTTTTATTTAGTTTTGTCATCAGGCGATTCAAAAGTAGTAGGCAAGTTAAATAGGGGTCTAGATACAAAGGGTGGTAAGTGTAATTTAAGGGTATTCTTGGATAACAGTTTTGTTTCGTCTTATTTAAATAAAACCATTATAAGTATTATTTATCTCAAATTTTTTTATTGGATATTTTTCTTCCAAAAATATTTTTTCTGCTTTTCGGTTTTTGTGCTGAATTAAATAAAATACTTTATCTTGTAATAATACTTTATAATATAAACAAATAGAAACGCATCTTTTAACATGGCTCAAGAAGGTGTTTCACTTGCGCCTATCACTGTAGATCCGCTTAAGTTTATTGAAAGGCTTCCAGAATTTTCAGGTGACAAAAAGGACTTGTACTCGTTTATTTCACTTGTTGAACGGATTAATCCTCTCCTTGGTCAGTACGACGAGCATTCCCAATTATTGTTTATCGACTTAATTAAAAGTAAATTTAGAGGCAAGGCCAAAGAGGCTGTAGAAATTAATTTTCATTGTCAGACGTGGTCTGAAGTAAGAACAGTTTTAATAAATTATTTTGGTGAATACGAGAGCGTGGAGCAGTTATATGATAAACTACGATCCACAGTTTTTAAGACAAATGCTGTAGATTTTTATAATGAAATTAAAGACAGGCTTCGGAGTCTTAATAACAAAACTGTTTCTGATTTAGGAATAAATTTAAATAGTGAACAAATCGCTAACAACAATATGAGAACTGCTCTCAATATTTTTAAGGAAAAGCTACCAGAGCCACTTAAGACTATAATGGCATGTAGGAATCCAGGGACTCTTGAAGAGGCCATGAATATTATTTTCACGTCAGGGTATGCCAATAAAGTGGGTAATAATGGTAATAGAAATAGAGATCAATCTTATACGACAAGTAGGAACATTCACGGTAACCAACGTTATGATGTAAATAGAAACCAGAATCAATATAGTGGCCGACGTAACCATACAAGTGATTCTAATGGACATAACTTTAATTATGGATACCAGCAGAGGAATAGAAATATTAATTATAGTAATAACCAGAATAGTTCAAATTATAATAACAACACGGGTCAGAACTATGGAAATACTTATACGAACCCTAATCAATATCAGAATCCTTTTTCTAGACAACAGGCTCCAGAACCAATGGATATTAATATGGTTCATAATTTAGACACTTCAAATCATTTTCCACAGCCTACTCCATGTACTAATTTTCAAAATTCTTTTTGTAAAGATCATTGTTGTAACAAGCAACCTACTACAATACCAGGAAGTTTTAATAAAACTCCTAATATTACGACTACCACTCTTTCAATGCCGCGAAATATAGAATTTTCCAAAAATTGTCAAAATACCAACCAACCATGTATTGCAACCAAAAATCCTACCGACTGCGCCAGTTTTGTTTCGTCTTATTTAAATAAAACCAAAAACACATTGTAGTTTTAATTTATAATTTTTTATTTTAATAATTTTTATTCTATTAATAAAAATTATATTTATTATAATAAATTGTTAAAGATTTAATATTTTTGAAAAAAGGATAACATTATCCTTATTAACTTGTTAACTCTTTCATAAATATTTTTAATTCCGTTTTTATTTGTCCGTTCGACTTCACTATTGAATTATTAATGATCCTTATTCTATAATTACATGTTTTTATATTCCTTAGAAGAATAATGGGTAAATGAAACATATGTATGTATGTACATATGTACTTATTAAACAAAAACAAAATAAGTAAATTGGGCATGAAGAATTTTAGTTGTCACATAGTAACAACTAAAACTTGCAACTGGGAATGAAGAAATACAATTACTTATCCTATGTACGAATCATGCGTACGTAGGAAAGTAAGAATGTAATTGATATACATATGCAACTTAGTAACAGTAATAAGTTGCGTCTGGGAATGCAGAATCATGACTTACGCTTAGTAACAAAATAAACGTAAACAAACAAGATCGGTCATTCATAATTGTACATAAAAACGTAGACATGATTGTGCATGTTCGATCGTTGTTGTTGTAACTTATAAAAGACAAAAAACAAGAGCTTACAATAAGGCATGATTGGGCAAAGTAACAACTTAATTAATAAGTTACATTTAGGGTGTTCATATCTATTATTAAGTTACATGTACATACATATGTATACATAACAGATAACCTCAAATGAACTCTTAGTCACTATTACAGGGAACTTATTATGTTCGTTTTAGGTAGAACTGATTAGTTGTCCTTTTTGAGCAGGAAAGTTCATAAAATCGTCATAGGCGTAACTACAATTCATTGTGCGGTTGGTAGAAGAACCAGTTTATGGAAAATGGTACTCCAGATATTTGCAAAATGTGCCAGGGTAAAGTATAACTATAAACTTTGAATCATTTTAACTATCATTGCCCAAGATTGCAAAGCCAAAGGCTCCATTAGTTGGGAAAAGGATTCAATGTTGGATTTTATGATATTGCAAGGCGCAAGCTTGATGATTGGTAAAAATTTGTTATGGGAACCAGGTGGCTTGATGACAGATAATTAAGCATATCTACAAAAAATTATCATGTGGTTTTAGGAAAATCAGAACTGAGTTACGATGAAGCAATTGATCCACGAATGGCCCAACCCAAATACTATATAATTCCCCAAATCTCATAGTAATATATATATATATAGGAGTGAAATCCCCATTGGGCACTTTTTAATTAAATATATTTTCGTATGTAAAATAATTTTATAAGTGAATTTTAATTATTTGTGATCTGCTGTTGCCAGTTTGTTTTAAGTTGCTATTTATTGTTGTTTTTTTTTTTTTTTTTTTGATATTACTAGATGTGTTTATATGTATGAATACTTTTTTTTTGTTAAAATAAATTTAACCTAAATTTATCAAGCGTAAAAAACTTTGCTACTTTTTTGTTGCTACTCAGTCTCCATTTTTTATTGCAATATTGGGTTGGAAGATGTGCATGACATGAAAGAGAATTTGCATGTTTTTGTTGATAATGTTTAGAATATGTTACTTAAACACAAAATGACGTTATATAGACAACGCGTGTTGAGCATGACACAATATACACTAGGCAGCACATTACGACGACTTTAGTTTATGTTTATTATTGGAAAAAAATCTCTGTTTAATGAAAAAATAAATTAAAAAAGAAAACAGTTGACCTAAAAATATAAAAACAACATAAAATTTATATCACCTGAGCTGTTAAGCTAATCAGATGCATAAGAGCACAAGCACGAGTATAACAGTATGCAAAAAGATCATAATAATGATAAGCTGGCTTGAGTTTTTATCTTCGTATATTTTTAAAACGTTTAAGTATCCAGTTGTTGTTTAGAATTATTGTTATTATTTTTTTCTAATTTAGCTCTTGTTTCTTTTGTATTTATTACTTCAACAATAAAATGAATTTTAAATAAATCATACATCTGTATGGATCGTCGTATGGTCGTCACTAAGGTCATTTAATATTCAATTTATAACATTTATTTTTGTATTTATTTGCTGGTTGGCAAATTGGTTATATTATTTCATTGCTGTTTGTTGTTAGCCTTGATTTGGTAAGAGTTTATATGTTTTTATTATGTTATGCTCTGCGCAAAAGGCCTAGATTGTTTTTAGAAAGAGGTTTTCTTTATGTTAGGATGGATAGAATATACACACATTTTAGCTTAAAACTGTGTGTGTGTGTTTTTTTTTTAAATGTATAAAAATGGAACGGAGGGTATACTCCCTAGAGGGTAGATAACTAACGCAATACTTATCACCTGTCTAGTTCTAGTGCTTCGAAATTAAACACTTTCTTTGAAAGAGACCTGCTACTTTAACATGGCGTTGTCCTACGAGGAGGTCCATTGACACTGATGCCGACAGTGATTTGACAGGTGTTAGATCTAACCTTAATTCGGTTGTTTAGTGTCAGTTACTACAATAATAGCCTAGGTATTGGTGCTGTATCTACTTTTACGATTCATAATTTCTTTTGTCACTTTATAATTTCATAATTTATTTTATCACTTTTAATTTATCACAGGGTAGTTATTTAAAATTTTAGAAAAATTATCCTAAAGTTCACTAGTTATTTTCTCTCGAACTACTAATAGTTTCGAAAGAATATTTTTCTTTACACATATACACATATAATAACCATTTTAATTTTAAAGAAAATTGGGAAAAAATTAATTGGATACGAGCAGAATGTAATGCATTTTATGCATCCCTACATACTTCGTCAGCATTCTTCGCTGTTTAATTAAAAACATCATCTATTTAACCAACCAAACTCAGATCATAGAATACGGAAAATTTTATTCAATTACACAGTGCAACACGGAAAAAATAACCATATACGGACACCACTACGTGATAAAAGACCAAGAAAACAGACCTCTGTCTCCCAGTTTTGCCCAAAGTCCTCAGGTTTTTTTTTATGGGCCCTCAAAGATGTGGGGCCTCGATGTCATTTTTGCAAAAAACCGTTCAAAATTCAAGGAAACAATCATCTACAAAAATGAACCTAAGATCTCAATAAACAACTTTCTAGAACATATGAACTTCCCAGTATCTCAATGTTGAAGTAAAGAAAAAACAAATGAAATTAAAAAATTTTCGGGAAATTTTTCACTTTTGCAGCTACCTAAGCGCTACCTTAACCGTGTTAAGAATCATTCCTAGGAAGTTCATATGTTCTAGAAAATTGTTTATCGAGATCTTAGGTTCATTTTTGTAGTTGATTGTTTCCTTGAATTTTGAACGGTTTGCTACCTATGGACCTGAACAGGGGAAAAAAGGTAAAAAATTTAATTTTTTAAAGTTTTTTGCGATTTTGACCTTCAAGATGAAGTTTTTTTGATTTTATGTGTTCACAATTTTTGTTCTTTATGACAAGAGCTACAACTTAGCCTCAGAGAGTATATCAAAATTTCAAACGGTTTGCAAAATATGAGCTTGAGTAAATGATCATTTTTTGCAAAAATGACATCGAGGCCCCACATCTTTGAGGGCCCATAAAAAAAAACCTGGAGGACTTTGGGCAAAACTGGGAGACAGGGGTCTGTTTTTTTTTGGTCTTTTGTAACGTTGTGGTGTTCGTGTATGGTTATTTTGCCATGACTTAAAAAATTACACAGTGTGTTATATATCGTCACTGGGTGAGAAATAAGTATACCGCTACCTAAAGAACAATAATAAATGTTGGATTATGTCTAGAACTAAAATTGTTTGGTTATATAGTTCGTGACACATATTTTGATAGGTTACGTTGAAAAAGTATAACTTTTTCACTAACTTAAATACAATAAATAGTCTTCAAAATACGTTTTGTGTTCCCTAAGCTCTTTACAAAAAAAATTTCAAGTACCTGACTTTGTACCCAGTTGTAACCGTCTTAGGCCTGTTATTATAACTTGCTAAAGTTAGGATTTTTTCCGAGAGATAAGTAGCTTTTCGTTATAATAACGAGGACACTATACTATAACTATAACTAGCCTCATAGTTAAAGGTTTTTTGTCTTTTTTATAATAACGAAAAACTACTTAAATCTACGATAAAATCCTAACTTTAGCAAGTTATAATAATGGGCCTTAGTGATTTTAACATGAACTTCACATTAAAGAATTTAACTCAAAACTTTTTTTAAGAGTCAGGAAGTGCTCAGAAAATTTAAATTTCTTTCCAAAAATTGTTATTCGCAAAAAGTAAAAACTAACAATAATTTAAAAGTTCGCTTAAAAATCAAAGTTTGTCCAAAAAAACGCCTGAAACTATGAACAAAACATCAAGCCGAAATTTCATGATATTAAAAAAATAGTTTTTTAATTATTTATTATTATATTTTAAGATTTTTTGATATAAAATCGTAAGTTCATTAAAAAATCCGGTTATGGAGTCATTTTATGCGCTTCAGCACGGAAGAAAAGGATATATTTTATTTTCTTTTTTTATTTATACAATATATGTACATAAAAAAATTGTTAGTTCTCACAGCTTTGTTACGAAATAAATTGTAATCGTATTTTAGTAATGATGATCAGCCGTTTTGCTTAACTTGCTACGGCCATAGTAAACTCTCTTTTTTTATTTGGCCTATTTGAAGTTTCAATTTTTTCTTCTATTCTATTTAAATAAATCTGCGGAGCAATAGATTATATGAGAAGTGTCTAGTAGTAAGAAATGTGATGCCAGATGTTTATTTATGCCTGTGTTTCTTTATATTTGTTTTTTATTCGGGAGTTTTTAACTTAATTGGTTTTTATTTTTTTTATCAGGGATCGTCAATAACAGTTATCGATATCAAACAATTATTTTATAACAGTTATTTTGAAAATTAAATAAAAAAAACCTATCTAAACACTTATTTTACAACGTAAGAATAAAAGCTAGAATGAAAGTTTTCAAAAAAGAATTTTATTATTTTATTATCTACGCCGGATTTTTGCGTAGGATAATGATAAGGATAATGAGAACGAAAAAAAAAGTTTTCTTTGAAATTGATAATTTTTCTCCAAACCGCTTATCGATTAATAATCTCTGTATTCGGGGGCAAAAAAAATACATTGTGCAAACTTAAATAAAATGGCAAAAATAAAGTCAACAGTTTGTTCCTGTAACCCAGGAAAGATTAGAAAGAGCATTATATGCCCTTAAATTGGGATTGAGCGGCCTTGGTTCAAATCTGTCCACAAAAAAAGTTATTTATGTTCGTAATATTAAACGTATGAATAACTACACATTATATAAAATAGATCTAATAAAAAGAGACTATAAAAAAAGAAAATAAACAAAATATGTTTTATTTTCCGCCGGGAAAAATCTATTTTTAAGAGTTTTATTCCAACTTTTATTTCCGTTGAAAAATAACTCTTAACTATGGAGTTGAGATCGATTTTTTCAGATCAACATAGTTTCTGAAGAGTTCTTAAATACAAATCTATTGATATATGACAGTATAGATCTCCGCTGACTCTAACATAAAGTGTTTTTTACATAACATAAAGTTTAATTTTTTTTGTTGATCACTGTTATTTAGGTTCCCTGCTTTTTATTTATTTCGTAGGTTTATTATCCTCCCTAATGTTGTTTTTCATAAATAAGTACATGATTTAAATATAATTTATGAGCTATTCTCGGTGGGTTTATTAATGCATATTTTTTGTTTTATGTAGTTTTACGGAGTGAAACTATTTCGGCCTTTATAATAGTTCAAATCATAAAATTAAGACAATGTCTGACATTATTATTATGGTGTAGGGTATACAAGATTCGATATAGCACTTTTACTTGCTTTTTCACTCTTGATGGTTGTATAAAATATTCAGTTTCATCAAACTGTTTTCACTATCTGCTTGAGTTTTCCAGATAAGTCATGCTTTGAAGGAACATAAACTTGAAATGTTTAACGTATTTTACTCATTGAAGTCATGATCAAAGTACATGATGTAAGGTAAAATATTTTGATATTTTAAAAATATAAAGAATTAGTGGCACCATACATTTCTATTGATTTAACCTATCAAAAACAAAATACAAATAATAACTAACACAGCTTTCGTTTCGCTTAAATTTATGTATGCAACCAGTAGGAAATTTGCCTACTCTTTGAATCAGTAAAATTACTTTTATTTACAGCACAAGGAGTATAAGAGCTTATTTAGCTGTTGTGCTGTAAGCACAATTTATGGTTTTATTCGAAACCCTAAAAATAGTCGCTCAGCGCTTGAAATAAATTTTATTATGCGATCTTGTACTCTGAATATCTATGAATTTTATTTACCCAGTATACATGTTGACTCTATTTTAACTAAAAATGCTCTTATATCCCTTGTACTCCAAGTCCATTTAATAGTTTTGAAACAATTTGAAATTCCTTACTTCTGAAGTTGCCTCTGCTAAATATCGTATTTCTTTGCATTATATTCTAGACATTCTTTAAGCAAACTTTTGCAAAAAAAGAACCAATGAGATCGACAGTGCTGTGCCACCTATTTCGATAGTGCGTTAAAGCTGATATAAAATTGTATCAATAAAATGGAGAAAAAAGTATTGGCATTAGTATGCACGTCTTAGTTTAGTATTGACCAGCCCATACCCACAATCAAACAAAATTACATTCAATCTACATGTTAAATTCACGTTACTTTACTGTTAGTTGCCAATGGCATATTAAAATTTATATTTTTGTTTATTCTTCTGTTTGCTCAGTAGTTAAATACATAGATACCTAACACATACACATATGTAAAGGTAATTTAAGACTATTGGCGGCTTTAATTTTCATTGAAAAAGCAAAAAAAAAAAACAATATAACGCAACTGCAATATTAACCGGCAACTAGAACAACAACAAAAACAAGAAAGAAAACAAGAAAAGAAGGTGATAAATGTTGTTTGGTTGCTTGAAAAGTCATCGCATAACTGATTTATGCGTGAGGCGACACTGAACACAATTTACTTACAAATACACTCTTATAAATGTGAAAGCGGGTAGTCTGAAAATTTTATAAAATAATATTCACGCATAGAAAATAAACTAAAAGAGAGCGAGTCATGTGATTGTTTTTTTTCAGAGCAAATCGTGTTTAAAATTCAGTACTTTGGTTTCATTATAAAGTGTACTGACATCGAATGCTAACATTGTGTTGAAATTATTTATGGACTTGCGTTTAACATACGAGTATTATGACCACTTTTTTGGTACCATCATGTAACGCATATCATTCAACTGGATAAAAACATTACTTTTATACCTTTTATATCTTGCCACCATACCCTTTTGCCTGCCAGCCGTTAGCTGTTATTTACTAATGGACGATAGAGCAATTTAGATTAGTGTATTTTTGACAGCCATTGAAAATAGACAACCTTCTTAATTTTAGCAAAAATATAAAAAATAAATTTTGTGTATTGATTAAACATTATTTTTTAGGTAAGAAACCATTTCCGAAACCAACGAAATAATTCTATGAAACCATACTTTATATTTAAAGAATATTATTTATTTAAAGGTAACACAAAAGTAGCGACAAAAGTTTTAAATTATAAAAATTTGTAAAGTAGAATTGATGAATTTTTTTATCCTTTTGAAAACTCTGGTATCGTTGTAGTATGTATATCAGGTATATGGTATAGTAATTACCATAATAACAATCTAAACTAAACTAAATGGAGGTGATTGCAATAGTAAATTTGGATGAATTGAAATACACGCGAAATTCTCACAATAATTAAAGTTAATCAAACGTCAAAGTAAGTTCGAGATGTTGGCTTTAATTAAACTCAAACCTATATAGATGTTAATGCTTTAAATAACAGATTTACTAAAATCTCCTCATCCACCTACAAAATTGAATTCTTAATATCAAAATTCCTTCGGAAATACCAGTCAATTTTCTTTTCAGTGTTTCAGTCTGTTTCAAAAACTTGAGTTATTTCGAGCAATAAATTGCAATGCAGTGCAATTAGATGAGATACATTTACGTTTTATAAAATTAATATTACCACGGATTAAAAGTAAAGTTATGCATTTTTTCATCACAGTTGTTAATTCTACTACTTTTCCCACGGAATGGTCATTACCGTGCCCAAAAATGATAAAGAATATCGACCAATTTGCTCCTTGCCCAACCTGTCTATAGTTGGCAACAATCTGCTAACTAATCATTGTAGCCCAAAAAGTAATTGCCAACGACTTTGATATGTCTCTTTTCAGTCATATCAACTATATGACATTCGGTTGTAAAAATATCGAGTTGAATTTCCATTTCTGATCCACTTTTTTATTCACTTTATAGGAATGACATTTATCTATAACTAAGGTACTCGAAAATGCAGATATACACATATGACGTAAAACTGTGATCGTGCTGCATGAAAACATCAGAAACTAGTGACTTTTACTAATTTCAACGCCAAGCGGTTTAAGTCTACATCCTACAAAGCCTAAATGGTCAATCTGTCGAAAGCCTGTTTCTATGACAGATGACATAAATATCTTTCATAGTGGTTTTAAATTGTATTGGTGAAAAAATCTGTTCAAAAACTAGGCGCTACTTTTAATCATAACCTGACTTGGTGTGATCGCATTAATTAAGCATGCGGTATGCTTAGGGACCTATAAAGGCAATGTTTTACACAACCCAGAATAAGAATGTTACTCAAGGAATATCCAATAACACTTACGCTTCTTTATAACGTTTTCATTGTTCGCAATAAATTGTGACGACCTGGAAACGTTTGCAATTGTACTTCCTTTCTGGTCAGCATTATTAACAAATTATTAAAGCAATATTAAGCTATTGTTATTATATAAAAATAAATATAATAAAAATATTTTTATTTTAAATTAAATAAATATGGCTTTAAATTGCTTAAAGTATCAATTCCACATAGAAAATTGAAAGTGGTTTTATTCCAAAAAATTTCATCGTTTTACGTTTTCTATAGAAGCAAAATACGGAATTAATTTCACTTCCGAAATAACGAAATATAGCTCTGGATCAAGGGTGATTGTTTTGCTACATTCATTCTTATGTTGCCACATTAAAAGTGGTTTTGTATTTTTTTTTTTTTTTTTTTGATTTAATTAAACCGAACGGCATCTATAGCAGATAAAACCATCCTGATCGGTATAGTAACTACGGAAGCATTTCATGCCTGATAAATATGTAAAACATTCAGTTCTTCTGATATATACAGCAATTTTACAGCAATGTATCTTGTTGTTCCCGGCCTAATTTTGCATGATCTTCTACAGTGGAAAGCTTCAATTTTATTTATTTTATTTATTAAAAACCCAAAAACAAATTATATCTGAATGAAATTATTCAGCTATCTATCAGATATGTCGATATTTAAAAGAAATGAAAGGCTTCTGTTCTATCAGAATGCAATCAGACATATCGTAAATTAAATTTTCCAGATATGTCTAACAGAAATATCTGAAAATACAGTCAGAAATTTGTCAGAATTGTCTGATTGAGACATAATCGAAATGTTTTACTGGCTGGGTTGTGATGTTTTATACTTTTTCAAGAAGATTAAGTTAAGATTAAGTTAAGTTTCAACACATAAATTGAAAATTCTAGTTGCCAAAATTTTTAAAAGTTAAGTTGTTTTTTTATGTCTGATGTTTTTATTTACTTTGCAAATTGTCCTCGTAAGTGCGTCTAACGCGTATCAAATACAAGTACCTAGAAATAGGAATTGATATTGAAAATATGCAACAACAAAAAAAAAAAAAAAAAAAATCAAGTTAACCGATTTACTTTGCAGCTTTTTCAGTTTAGTTGTTGAGTAATTGTGTGTATAGGTACGCGCACAGTGGGCATTTAGAAAAACAAAAATTGTATTTAACTAATTCAGATTAATTAATCCAGCTTAATTTATAAGTTTCCAGTATTTATTAGAAAATACACTAAAATAAGAAATAATAGGTTTAAGAATAGAAATGCATAATTTTGAAGACGACTAATAAAAAAAATATGTAAAAATACCCCGTTTACATTAATCAAAAGTTATCATAAGTTAACATTTCATTCTTAACAAATAGTTTTTGGTTCAATTATTTATATCTTTTCAGCAATCGATAATTTTTTATGTACTCGTATGTGTTTTTGGGGAGCCAAGAGTCAAATTCCACATTAAAAACAATGTTTTATGTGACCACGTACTAAGAATCCATAATAAGTAAATGCACCTTGTTTTCTACAATTATAAATAATAGTAATAGTAAATTATTCTCCATTTTAAAATTATAGATTTGGTGATTCAAAAATTGTTAGGTTTGAAGTAAATTAAGCTGAGAACAATTTCAGAAATTATATTTATTTATTTATTGTATGGCAAATCTAGTTAAAAATCGCCTTAATGATTAGATTTTCATTAAAACCTTTTTTAAAATGGATGTAAATAGGGTATTAGAGGTGGACGACTTAAAAATATTTAATCTACCTTACTCTAATTTTTTGATAATTGTAAAAAAAAAGATTTTTCAATTAGTTGAAAATTTTCTGTTATCAACTAAGCGGAAATTAAAAAGTTTTTTTTTTTTAAATAAAAGTTGTAAAAATCCAAAACAATATGTAATTCGATATTAAACTAAAAATGTCAACTTTACGTTAAAAAAAATAATACATAAATTTATTTTTATTTATTAAAACTTAAATACTTTTTAAAAACTGCAGATTCCAAATCTTCTACTGTAAAATGCAGCAAATAAAATCAAAAGACTTAAGAAACAAGCGCAATGAAAACCAGATTATATACTTTAAATACAACAACAACGACAATAATAACAACTAAATACCACACTACTACTACAGCAGAAATTGCAAGTTGCTATCAAAATAAATGTTAGTCAGTTTTTTGTTCTCTTCTTACTGTTTTCTGGCGTTAGTTTGACTTTTGTTGTTGTTTCTTTTGAAGTTGTTATTGTAGCGTTTGTTAGCGGTAATTGAAATGTAACGGTAAGCTATGTAAGTAGAGTAAAGGTGAATTAATAGCAAAAAAAAAAATGAGAACCACACAAACTAAAAGTCAAATTGAAAATAAAATTAAAAGAAAAGTATGATTATGATGACTGACTAGAACCAGAAAAGAAGTCCTAAAAAAATGTTAATAAAAACGAACGTCTTGCTCACCAGCTTGTCTTTCTTACTGTGCCATCAACGTATTGTATGTTTAGAATTATGTTTAGAACCCATGCCGGTCTAATCTATGAACGAGTATGTATACATGTGTGTATAAAAACCAGGCACATAAAAATAATTAAAATAACATTTTAAAGTGTTCGATAGAATGACATGTGATTGAAAGGAATGTCCATGAACGAACGACAACTAAGAAGTTGTAGGAAAAATAAAATCAACTTAAAAAAATAACAACAACAATCAGGAAACAACTGTAAGATTTCTATTATGAAGATTTCTTGAAGCATTATCTTCTTCTTCAATTAAGTAGGAATTACACAATGATTGATATGATTGACAAGTATTAGTCTATTGGTATTAATGACATAAATCATATACATACGTGTATGTGTATATATTTGTACGTTAAAGTTATTTATTTTTAGTATTACTGCATCAATGCTTTAGGTAAATCTAGTATTTTTCTTAGCTTATAGTTGAAATTATGTAATATTTTTTATGCTTTTTACCTGTACTCTTATAATATTGATTTTTATAATATTTATGATTTAGTTTTCTTTTTAAGTTATCTAGATGATTTAAAACACTTTAATGTTTTTTCTAATCTCAAAATGTTTTGTGACTTCGAGGAATTGAGAATATTTTTTAACCATTTTTAAAGTTTAACAGTTATAAGATAATTGATATTTAATAAAATAATGAAAAGTTATTATTAAGCAATTTAAATTTTTATTACGACTAAGAACACATTTTAAAATACAGATAAATAAATTTTATTAAATTGTTTTTATCAAAAAAAAGGGGAAAAATTAATTTCTTCTTGGTGAATAATAGCGTTTTTCCATCCCCGGCTAATTGTTGAGAGTGGTGTCAAAGTTAGCTCAAAAATTATCTTTTCTGACAAGGTGAATTTTAATCTCGGAACCTGAATTTAAAAACAAAATTGCTGCATCGGGTAATCCGAAAACCGACATGCCAATGCATCCACTGACGTGATGTGAATTTGGAAACTGTTTCATCAGATGATTTTAGCCAACAATGCAGAGCCATGATTGCAGACTTTTAATGGCCTGAAATGGAACATATGAACTGATTATCTTTGGTTACAGCAGGATGTTAAACAACATGTCTACTGTAAGTTCGGTATCTGTTTTATCAGCTTGCCGACATCAAATGGCCCCTTGGTTGGCTGTCATTTGACACCCTTAGACCTTTTTGGAGGGGTGCTTGCAAAAATCTTGAAAAACTGTATTTAAATTATATAACCTTATCCCTGAAGCTGTTAAAAACAGACACTTTCATTTACATAGAATGTATATAATTATGTTCCCTATGCCACGAAGTTTAATAAATATATTTTAAAACCAGCTGTGCCCACACACGTTGTGTGCGTCCTGACAATAATTTGGCCGATTTTGCTTTGAAAGTAATCCACACTAAATTTAAAGACACGTATGTATTTACTTTATAAAGGTACCCATCCCAGAATAAAAATTATATAAAATTCTAGATAGACAACAAATAAGCTACTCATTATTTTAAAATAACGCCATCTGTTGCGCAGCATTGCTTAAAATATACTGCTTTCAAAAATAGAAGATGCCTTAAAGAAAGCAGTACCTTTAAATCGGTAAAAAATCGGCGTATTTTCACTGCTTTTTCGCCACTTTCTCTTGGAACTAAGATATTTTTATGAAAAAAAAAAAACGTATCCTATATTGGAATGAGGGATACTAAGGTACCTCTTACATAATTTTATTAAAATCCGTCACGTGATGCGAACACAGACAGAAAGAAAAACAGACTGACAGGAAATGTTAATATTTTATTATATGTCTAGATTAAAGGGTGTTCTATGATTTCACATAACATGGCCTTATCGTTTGAAATAGCTAGACACATTTAAATAGAATGTATTTTACTATATCAAGTATAAAATAATAAACTAAATGCATCTCTGATAGGTGATTCTAATTCATAAAAATTAAAAGTAGCAGCCATAAAATACTTATATATTGAACCGTTACAACGAGTCCCAATAACATAAGTTATATAAAGTTATACAAAGTGATAATTTTACTGTTTAAATGTACGGCCGTACAGCCTTTAACTGCGTATAATTGCACATAATTTTCTAAACCTCTTCCTCCTCCTCTAGGGATGTTTCAATCTTCAAACAAATTTTGCCAATAGTTCAGAGATTGATTACTTATTACCATTTATTGTTCGTTTGACCGCATTGTGCAATGACTCAGGCATTTACAGAGGTGACCTTAGCATTGAATTTAATAACTTTAATTTGATTTTTAATAATATTTTTATTATTTTTTTATTTAAAGCGTGACAATTATCAAATGGTAATTGCATTTCTATTAGCTGCTTCAATTCTATTTATATAATTGAAAAAAAAAAAAAACAATGTCTCGTTAAAACAAGACTTGAAGAATATTTTTTTACAAAAACCAGAAATTACCTACTATTAATAATACAAACGAAAAAAATGCCAATAAAAATTAAAATTATAGTTATTATAAAAAAAAAATAATTATTTATTGCTATAATTAGATTTAACTAAACTATCTATTTCGTAATATTATTTGCAAGAGTTATTTTTATTGCTTAAATTACTTGTGTTTAACAAAATTCTCAAGATTAATTTACAACAATTAATGTTATTTTTATGCATTAAAAAATTTTTTATTATACATCAATACGTTGTTCTTTAATGTGAATAACTCCCAGAGATTTCAAAGTGGCGTTCAAATTATTATTAAAACCGGTTGGTGTTTACCAATTTCCGGTTCTTAACCCGAGCTTTTAAAATGACTTAATTTCGAATTATTAGAGTTATTTAAAAAAATCTAACATTTTGTTATTATATGCGAGTGTTTTAGTAAGCAGCCAAAAAACTGCTCATTCGTCCTAAACAACAACTTGAAGAAAAATAATTTGATGAAAACGGCATTAACACATATACATATACTTTAAAAAAACTACTAAACTTAACACTCTCGAAAGTCGGTAATAACTAAGTGATAATAATATACAATGGGTCTAATTTAGAAAAAATTTTTTTGATTATAAATTGTTTTTGAAAACAAAATTTCAAACAAATATTTGTTAAATAAAGCGAAAGTTTTTCTGTGAATTTGGTTCTAAGTAAATTAACTATTCACAATTCAAGTTTTTTTTAATAAATCAACAATTTCTCAAATTTATCAACATTAAAAAATAAAGAAAAACGTGAGACCCATGACTGAAGTTCTTAAGGTTCATGCAAATAATCCTTAATAGCAGCAAGTTTAGGTCATCGAAGAAATTTTCATAAAACAAGTGAAGTAGCAAAAGCATTGATTTTTAAAGTTCCAACTCTTTTGCACAAGATTCTGTGCCATATGTCATATTTGTTAGAGTTCGAAGTTAAACATCTCGCTAAAGAACTTTTCAATCAAATTTTTAAAAATAAGCAATCAGAACTTAATGATAGGGTTTGGCAATTTCTGAACATTTACAAAGCGATTCGCAAAATCTAGCAAAAGCAATTTAATTCAGCATTAAAAGCAGATTATAATTCACAAAAAAGAACAAAAATAAAATTATAAGATAAAAACAGCGAGTGTTTGTTACCACAGACGAATTTTTTAAAACTGAGATGTTAAATATCCACCGGAAAACACGTACACTGCACAATGGTTTACCGACTTTATATTTTGGAAGTAGATAATTCGGTGGCTCATCAACCACTATAGATGACTTTCAAATTCCCATTGACGCCATTTGGTTTTGGTTTGATACCTTTTTAAAATTGTACTCAAAATAATTCATTTAGCTTAAGGCTTCTCTGCCATAGCTTATTATATATATATATAGGTAAACACTTTATAAGACATTTAGCGTATAAATTTATGTATTAACTAAATCTGTAAATAAATATATAAATAAATAAATAAAAATTCTGTTTAACCGCTAATATCTTAAAAATTCCCGAAAAAGTTATTCGTTTAGGTTTAATTTTCACCAATACAGCCGAAATGGCCGAAAATATGTATGAGTTATTTTAAAAAATTGTATGAGTTGTTTTTTTACAATATTTTACTACTGTTTTAACTAAATTTTTGTTTATTTAACAGAATTTTATTTAAATTTTTATAAGATTTTTCAAAGAAGTCTTATAAAGATTTGAATGAAAATTAAATTGATTTAATTATTTTTGCCGTTAAGGTTCAACTAATTTTTTTTCGTTAATATTACCTTTGAAATTTGGTTCGGTGTGTATATAAACCAAATAAAAGATACTCAAAATTAGCACGAAAAGAAGTAAGGACTGTATCTCCCTGTTACTGTTAAAAAGTTAAGCAATTTTCACCAACATCCGTCTTTTATGGGGACACCATTTAATTTTAAATTTGTATAGCTGTAATAGCGATCATAATACACATTAGGTGTAAATTTCAGTTGTCTATCTAAAGGCTCAAAAGGTAAGGCATACATCAAATATTATTAACTATTGGGACACCCTTTCATTTCCAATTTTATAATTCTTATAGCGGACATAATAATACACGCTCTGTGTAAATATTAATTCTCTATCTATAACCTTTCAAAAGACTAGGCTTTTTATACTTTTTATTGTGAACATAGTAATATATATATAAACGTTCAAAGATAAGGTCATATAGATCAAATATCATTAACTTTAGGTACACCCTTTAATTTCCAACTTTATACTTTTTGCTATAGCGGACATAGTAATATACGTTCTGAGTAAATATCAAATGTCTGTTTATAACGGTTCAAGAATTAAGGCCAAATACTGCAAATACGTCAGGTATGAAAACACTCTTTATTTTTTATACTAACACTGACATAACAAAACACGATTTATTGAAATCTCTAGCCTCTGTCTATAACGGTTTCAAAGATAGACCAACATAAATCAAATAACATCACATTTAATTTAATTTTAAATTAAAGCCTTGTTGTTATAGAGGACTTGGCCAAAAAGATTATGTGCAAATTTTAAGCGTCTGTCTATACCGGTTTAAAAGTTTGGCCATAAAAAGAAAATTACATGAACTATTGGAAAACCCTTTAATTCTTAATTCTAAATATTTATACTTGTTATTATACCAGACAAAATGGTGGACATTATGCCTAATTTGCAAGTGTTTGTCAGTAACGATTCAAAAGATAGGGCCATATAGGTCAAATTACATCTATTATGGGGACACCCTTTAATTTCTAAGTTCAAATTTTATTCTTGTTTTAGTGGACTTAGCAATACAGGTTCCTTGTAAATTTCAGCTGTCTGTATATAACGGTTCAAAAGTTTAGCCACATACTTAAAATTACATTAACTATTGGGACACCCTTTTATTTCCAAATAATTTCAGCACCCTTTAATTTATAATTTTGAATATTTATACTTTTTATTATAACGGTCATAGTAATCGATATTTTGTGAAACTTTCAAGCTTTTGTCTACAACGGTTCAAAAGATAAGCCCATAAAGGTAAAATTACGTCACCTATGGGGACACCCTTTAAATTTTAAATTTATTTTTTATTGCTTTTTTTTTTGTTGGGAGATATAGTGATACGCAATTTTTTTAGATTTTAATTTAGTGCCCTTTACGGTTCTTAATACACGAAATAAACATGTATGTTGTATGGGGACACCCTTTAATTTAAAATAATGACCAGTTTTTAAAAGGAGACCAATCTGTAAGCATAACCTTATAAATAAAGAAAAAAATTTTAAAATCGCTTCAGAAATGGCTGAGTTCTGCGGGCACAAACATAAAAAAGCAACATTCAGACGAATTGATAACCTCCTTCTTTTTAAAAAGTTTAGAGGTCTGCAGAGGAATTTCTGAGTTTTTTTTTGAAACCTTAACAAAAGTTTATTTATAATTTAAGTGTTAAAATTTTTTTAATTTAGACATTGCTTGTAAATGCTTATATAAAGTGCGTTATCTCTTTTAGTTTGATATAAATTTATAAATTTATAATTTTGATAAAATAAGAAAACAAAGTCTTATTCTGATATCTTGTTTCTTATTCTGATATCTTCTTTCTTGTTACATGGCTCTAAACAATAGATAAATACAATACGATTTTCTATTTTATTTAAACTGTTTTAAAGACAAGCTATAGCCAATGTGAATAAAAGAAAAGATAGGTCATAATTTGCAACGGTTCACCCTACAGCCCTATCCCAACTTAGCCAATTTCGAAACCAAATTTATGATATATTGTTATATCGCCCGCGTGCAAAACAGCGTTAAAAAAATAAACAGAGTTTTAAAGCTTCATCTCTTGGTAACAAAGGCAGAGCAGCCACTTTAATAAAAAAAAACAATTTTTTGGAACATATTTTTTCCGTTTTAGGAATTCAGGTGTTAAAATTTAAAATATTGAAATATTTTACTAAGGCTTGTTTAAAAGCTTTTCAATATGTATATATATTTTATATATATTTTAGTTCCCCTAACTCCCATTTGAGCATAGGGCGCCAAATTAAACGATACGTTTCAAAATTAGATGACGGGAGTTGTGGGCTTTTATTATTATAAAATTATTATAAAATTTTGTTAGGATATCTCAGTTCGTTCAATTGTTGTGACACTTCATATGTATTTCTCAAAAATCACTATATCGTAAAATTTTCAGCTTTAAATAAACTTTAAATAAAAAAAAAAAAATTTAAATGGAAAAAACATTTGCCAGACCGCACACACGTTCTGTGCTGCCTGACAATATTTTGTTCGATTTTGCTTTGACAGTAATCCACAACAAATTTTAAGACTCTAACGTATTTATTTTATATGAAAATACCCATCCCTGGATAAAATTCTAAAATTTATATAAAATTGTGAAACTCTAAAAATTATTGTTAAGTGTTTAAAATGTTTTAATAACAATGTAATTCCACAAAGTAAAATACAAATCAAATACAAATCCAATTGACTGATTAGCCGTAATTTATATTTTGTGATTATTTAAAACGGCGAGATCTATTGCGCAACCGTGTTTAAAATATTCCGCTTTCAATTCTTTTTGTCATTATTTTAAAGCAGCGCCAAATCGGTCAAAAAAATCTGCGTACTTTTACTTCTTTTCCTTTTGAAAATAAGATATTTTTGCGAAAAAAGTATCCTATATTGGGATCAGGCTACTAAGTTATCTCCACATAAAATTTTCTTATAATCGATTCAGTAGTTTTTACGTTATGTGAACACAAAGCATGACAGACAGACAGACAGACAGACAGACAGGAAATGAGTTACTATTTTATAATATGTATATAGCTGTTTTTAATTTTTTTTTTAATAAATGGAAACTTGGTCAAACGTACATAATTGTAACTATATGTACGTTTGTCATCAAATATTACAAATCTTCTGTAAAATATAAATTGTGACAGACATGAAGTATTACATGTGAGTCACAAGGTTAAAAATCAGGCGGAAAACAATTCGATTATTGGGCGTTTAAATTGTTTAAATTTTTAAATAAAAATTTTTACGACCAAAGTTTAATTTATATTTTTGTCTAATTCGAAATTTATGAAATATAGTGATTCGAGTCGGCTTTTTTTGAAAACACGAATCTTGGGTTTTTTTAAATCATAGTTTTTCGAATAATTAGATAATTCGAATAATTCGTGTGCCTCAATAGACCGATTGGTAGCGCACTAGTCTATCAGTGTGGAGGTTGCGGGTTTGATTCCAGCCAAAGACTCTGGATGTTTTCTGCAGACAAGCAAAAAAGCTTCGTAGAGGTAGTGTTGTCTTTCAAAAAAATTTATATCAAATAATGGCAACCAACAACGAATAGAATAGAAAAGCTGAAGCTTGAAAAATAAAATTCGTCACTGGAACACAAATTATGTGTGTAACATAAACTTAAAAACTAATAATTGTTTTCTCCGCTAAATTATATTTATTTACGTACAACAGTTTAATTTTATTTAGTAGTTTTATGAGATGCTATTATACTACTATACGACTGTATTGTATATTGCATTCTTTTAATTTCATTTGTTTATGCCTTAAAGGTGTTAAAATCTTAACAAATAATAGTTTGTTTATTGTTTCTATTTACAAAACAATAAACAATAATAAAAAAAAAAAAAAAACAAAGCACAACCTACTTTTCTCAAACCTTCTCAGCTCAGAATGGCACAGTCTTTAAATTGTATTCTGTTCCTTTGTCTTTGAATGGTTTTGTAAAATTTGTTTCTTGTCTCTAAGAATATTTGTCTTAATACTTTTCTTTTCTCCACAGCTGCTTATGTGTGTGAGAAAAGAAATGTTAGATTATTAACCATGTAACTGGTTTGCTTCTAGGTTTATGATTTGTTGTTACTATTTTATTGGTAGCAAGTTGTAACATTGAGTTTTTTCTTGCCTTATTATTATTGTTTTTTTTATTATTTTTGTTACTTTTTTACCCAAACTTTTAGAAATTAATAAATACAAAATAACAACTACCTGTTCTATTGCAGTTCTAACTTCGTTGCCACTTTTAATTGCTTTAAGCGTAAGATTGTATGTAGAGTTGCTGAGTTGCAAGTTGTTTTTGAATGGTGTTACTAGAAACTATTCTGTGCGTCGTTATTTTTTTAGTTTTTAGTATTTCTTTAGTTAAAAAAGAGTTAGTGAGTTTAATTCTTTTCATTAGATTTAAGTCAGAGTTTCAATTTAATGCTTTTTTTGGAAGATTTACTAACGTCAAATTAACTAGTACTAACAAAAATAATTAACTAATAAGAAATTGAAAAAAAATGATCATATTTTTTAATTTTGTTACAGTAAATATTATAGCGCTGGCCCTTCACCAAAGGTGGAAAGAGCATACATACATACACAGAAAAAATTTGTTGCTCCTATTAACAGTTTTAATTAGTTTCAGATACAAATTTAAATAATTTTTTACTTGACTCAATTATATAATTAATTAAGAATAAATTCAATAGTATTTCAATTAAGTAGATAATTGAATTAATTAAAAATTAAATTAAAGTTGTATCTGAAACTAATTAAAACTGTTAATAGGACTAAACAATTTTTTCTGTGTAAGTTTTTCATTTCGTTTGTAATTTCTTCGTATGCTTTCATATAAAGTATACATAGAGAAGTCGACTGTCTATCCATAATCTGCTTAAAATCAATTTTGCCAATTCACCAAAAAAAAGATGCAGGCATATTAAGTCCTCCATTTTTCTTATGGTATATTCATTTTGTCATTCTTTGTATATTCTTATTGTTGTATTAAAAGAAAAGATTCAGTAATAAAACTCTAGATTGCCAAAATATCTACAATATAAAATATTTTCACAAAAACGTCATTTAATTTTACTCAAAAGGTGTAGTTTTGATCTAAAGATTAAAATTTTGTTAAAGTCACAAATGCAAAAAAAAATATCAAACAGTTTGCTAAAGAAACAAAGTATCGCTAAAAACTTACATTTTATGTCATTGTGTAAGTTGAAATGACATTTCTGAAATGTATAGCGATTATATGGATATTTCGGGTAAACCAAGCTTTAAGATATGGCATCGTGAGTTTTTGTATTGAAAATCGGTTAAATAGGTTCATAAGTGGCGGATATGTGGCCAGAAAGGCGATCTCTTCTATTTTAATTATTTTCATGTTTTTGTTGTTTTTTTGTGTTTATTATTTTTGTTGTATTTGTGGATCTCGCAAAGCATTTGACACAGTAAAATGAACATATTTGTGGAAAGTCTTCCAAAAAAAAGAGCGACCAACCGTAGAGTTTCTTATGATACAAGGAGTCCGACAAAGCGATATCCTAAGTCCTTATTTATTCACTGTATTCTTGGATGAAGTCTTTAAACAATGCTAAGCGGCAATGACAATAACGCTGTAAGCAAACTGCAGAATGCGACTCATAAAAATCTCTCTGCTAGAATATGCGGACGATGTCGGTCTAGTTTTAAACTCTGAAGCAAATTTACAACGCATTCTAATTACTTTTATAGATAAAGTGGCAAAAACAGGATGCAGAATTAATATAAACAAAACTGAAACGATGATCATAAGCCTCGAGAAGTTAATTCATAATATATTTATTGGTAACCTAAAATTAAAACATGTCGACCAGTTTCTACACCTAAAAAACTCAATGTCAGCATGTATCGGCATCTGCAAAATTTCCCTATAAACAAAACTTTCTGGCAAAAAGCTGTTTTTAATTCAACATAGGATGCGAATCGTAGGCGCTAGCAACATAAAGAAAAAGCAGGGTGTTGGTGGAGGCAATGAAATAGTTAAGACTAGTGGCAGGCAAATACCGCAGTGATAGAATTAGAAATGACACTATGGGAGCTAGCCTAGCAAATAGAATTGATGGGGGCAAGATGAGATGGCACGGTCAGGCTTGCGGATGCCGGATAATCGTATACCAAAACAAGTATTTGAAGCATTGTGGCGAATATGAACTACATGGCTGAATATTATGACTGCTATATTCGAATAATAGATCCTAAATAGAACATCAGGAACGAAAGCCCAAAAGAGAGAGGGAGAGAGAGAACTGGCGAAAACTTTGTAGACAACCTCTACACTAAAAGGCAAAAGAGATCTAAAAAAAAGTAGTAAGTAAGTAGTACTAAAAACCTAAAATTAAAAAAAAACTATAAATTAGCATAACGGAAATTCACTAAACAGTTGAAATTTCACGAAAATTTCATATTTTCACCAAAAATTTTACCCTAAAATTATAGTTTTGTTCAAGAAATTTAAATTTCATTTAAAACCAAAAATGCACAAAAAAGATAAAAACCGTCAATATTTTAAAAATTATTCTTTGTTTCATCGAAAAAGCACATTTTCAAAAAAATAAAAATAATTAAATAAATTTTAAACAAAACAAATGCAGTTGACAACGAGCGTGAGGCAATATCTGTTTGCACTATGGTTTTTTCTTGATCATCAATCGATCATGCACAATAACTCTTATCTTTTTTTTTTTAATTTTTTTGTGTTCGATATATTTTATTTATATTGCTTGGGTAACGTTCAGTACGCAAAAATTGAGTTTTAGTGTTAAAAAATCGAATAATATAATTTTATGTCAAGATACATAAAATGATACGAAAACCACAATATTTAGTTTCTTTATTCTCGTATCAATAATATTTTAAAATCTGTAAATTAAAATTTATATAATTTTTTACGAAATAAGAACCATCCACTGAATTTTGATTTTTGGTTGCGAGGGTGTCAACAACAACAACTTTAATCGTAGGAATATTACCTGTTTCTGTTAAAAGTCGAAAACATACATTTTAAATATAATAGGAACATTTCTGTTAACTTCGAAATTTTATTTTTGTGACGTCATAGCAAGGTTTATCTACTTAAAATATGTATCTATTATTTTATATAACCTTTAAACCGAAATTTAGCTTGCCTAGTCTTTGAATTGTAATTGTACAGTGAAAGAAAAACGCATATTTTTGGACATAATCGTTCTTAAAAATTTAAGTCCAATTAACAGTAAAAAATTCTTTTATCAAACAGAAATTGATTAAAAGAAGAATTATATTCTACATTTTTTGAGAAACTTCAAAATATTCAAAATCCATATGTTTTTATTCATCGTATTTTAAATCTTCATAAATTAGCAAAACTGAAATTGTTGTGATAATAATGAACAAATAAAATTTATTAAAGGAAATTTCTCCGCACTACTAGAAGGCATGATTGATCTACATGCGTTGAGCGGACAAAGACTACAGAAAGATTCAAGTTGGAAGGATAGCCTTTTAGCACTCCCCCAGGCATAGGAAGTTGTAGTTACTTCAAAAAAGTTGGTGTTGAAAGCAAACAATCTAGTTCTGCCTGAAATGAAGAATGGTAATAACCACGGCACCTCGTGATGGTAGCTTGACGAAGAATACGATGAAGTGTAAGTTGCTGGTCGGTTATATTCCCGGGGTGCGTTTTAAGATTGCTAAATACGCTAACGTTATTAGCATCGTATAAGCAAAAGAAGGAAATTTTAAGATCGTAAGAAGCTTGTGTTTTCTTCCATTTACATTTAAAATAATAATTTTTTTTTTGTTTTTGTCCTCTACATACATATACATATGTATATATATCTCTTAAATTAAAATAAAAAATTTTTCTCATATAACATTTTATAGTTTGAAACTATACACTATAATCGTTTTATTAACAGATTGCATTATAATTTTTAATAATAATATGATTTGACAAACAACCATGTAATTTAACCATAATAACTATGATGCTCTTATATTATGGTTGCCTTAACTATTTTTCTTCGTTGCGTGGATAAACAAAATAAATTTTATTCAAAATACAATTGATTGATTTGGGATTGATTCAATCTCAAGTTTTCTTAAATCAGTCTGATTTTTGGATTAGTTTTATCAAGCACTATTATGAAAGAAGCGTATTTCTGGATTTATTCAAACCCTTTTATACTTGAATTAAACTTATCGTAGGTTCACACTAAGCTCGGATTCAAGTTAAGCAGAGAATTCCTAAAATAAGACTTTATCGGCTTAAAATCGAGCCCGAACTGACTTAACGAGATCTAAAATTAAGAACACAGCACTTGATGAATTCGTGCTTGAGTCAAGCCTTTTGTACTTAATTTACGAAAATCCATACTTACCGTACTTTTGACACTGCTACGGATTGATTTGAGTACGGATTACTCTATTTCTTTTTTGGGTGTACGCTCTTTTGAAATCTTGTTCTTGTAATTGAAAATTAGGAATACATTTTTCTGCACTCCATGCCCTGCAGGAAAATAAGACTTAGTAAACGAAGTTATGGATCACATCTGAAAAGGACACATCGCATAATAAGTGTTACAACTGTTCTATAAATATTATAGAATAGCATTTAATATAAATAACGAATGTATTGCTTTAAAAACTGCTTGCAATAGAACAAGTACTTTGGAATTTAGGTGTGTGCTAAATTAGAAACGAAAAACAAAACCTGCAGCAGTTCTTGCATAAATAGAAAAAATTTGCTGTCTTAGACTACAAGTAAAAGAAAACAAAAAACACGAAGTACGGTTTATTTTATTTTATTTTCTTTTGTGATTACAGTAATTTTTAGATTTTCCCTAAACTCTCTGTAGTCGTGTGGTGTGGTGTGTATCGACATACCAGTTGTGTGTATCTACTCCGGTCATAAAGAAGAAGAAAAAAACGTTAATTGAAAGTTACAGTTACAGTAGCTTATTTTTATACCAAACGTATAATTCGTTGATGCCGAAGTTTGTAACATTTCAAAAATAAATTCCTAGAAAGAACTTTAATACAACCAATAATACATTTTCAGGGTCAATGTATAAAGGCGCATGTCAAATTTCTATCTCTTATTTAACTAAACATGCCATTTTGAATTTTATATTGAAATTGATATGTCTACACATTAGTTTCATTAAAAAAAATTTTAATTTATTTAAATTAATTAAAGGCAGAAGCCACACGCAAAGAAAAAACATGGTTATTGTATGGTCACGGCAAGTACACTATGTTCTCTGTAACACTACATGTTTACTGTGAACAAATTAAAATTATTTTAAACAATACTTTGGTCACGACAAACAAGTTTTTGTTAACAGTTAATCATTCAATGGTTATAAGCACCAAAAAAGCAACATTGTTGATTTGAACCATTTTAAAATTCAAACCGCAATTTTTTTTAATATTTGAAGAGAAATTTATATTTATAACCATAATATATTTTTTTTAAACATAATATGTTAAGTATGACAAAAATAAACAAAAAATATCAAAATATGTATGTAAGTCTAAATGGCAATATTTGAGTATTTGTTTTAGTTATTTATAAATATATTCATAGGTTGTCACATATAACCATTTACATGTTTCACATTTTATTATTGTATGTTTATGTTTAGTATGTTATTTTTATGTAAGACAATAATATGTTTAAAATATTATTATAGTTTAAAATAATTTGGTTTGAATATAAACATATAATTCAAATATAACATGTTGCTCTTAGATTATGGTTACCTCAACCATGTTTTTTCTTTGCGTGCATACAACAAAAGCGATTTTTATGTGAATTCTGAACCCTTTAAAATTTGCATAAAGTACGCATCACTATAGCTACCAACCAACAAGACAGGTTTAAAAAAATAAGCTTCAAAATTAAAGAGTGCCCCCATAGGTAACATAATTTGACTTATACATTTCTATATTTTACACCGTTATATTCAAAGTCTTGAAACTTACACAGAACTACTGGTATGTCCGATATAGAGCTTAAAGTTTGAAATCAAAGCGTGTCCTCGTAGTTGCAATTAATTGATGTAAATGAAATTATCGTTTAAACCATTAGAGACAGGCACTTGAAATTTAAATAGAGAATGTATATGTTATAATAACATGTTTCAAATTAAAGTGTGTAAAATAGCAAAAAATTTATTTATTAAAATTATATAGTAAAATTATATTGACGAGAAGTAGGTGATTGAATATATCTCATACATAATTTTATTACATTAATATATTTGTAGATCATTGTGTACAAAGTACTTTTATTCTCCTAGCTTTTGCATGTATTTGAAAAACAAGTTTGAAAACCTTTAAGGAGGAATATTAAAATTATATGAATCGGTTAATAAAGAAAGGGGACAAGTCAGCTATTTACACATTGAAATTTGGATGGGTTTTGGTTCTTTAAGGCCAGACCAATGAAACACTTTAGGAAAGGGACATGTGAAAATTTTTAATTTTAAACTTATACGGCGCGAATTTATAACCTCTTGCCTGACTTTGGTCAATCTTTTTTGTTTTTTTTATGGAAATAGGAATTATGAACCGATAGAAATTTTACAGTTAATATGCAACGCACATCAAAAGAGTACCGTGTTGATGCTCATAACTAAAGACATTTAGAACTTCAAAAGGTGGAGGACAAAATTTTACAAAACAGATGCTATTTCTGTAGAGTCAGGTTTCACGAGGTCAAAAGCAACACTTTGTGATGCCACACTTTTTGGAATTCAAATACTAGTTAGATCAGAGAGGATGCGTAGTAACTAATAATTCAGTGGGTTCCAGGACATGAAGGCATTCGAGGAAACGAGATGGCCGATCAGTGTGCCAGGAACGGTTCGAGCCTGAACGTGGTAAATGCCCAGAAGTATATTGATACTCCCTTGGCCGACATTTTTAACATGCTACGGGAATGGTCGCTAAATGAAATAGCTCGCAGATGGCCTACACTAACTTCTTGCAGATTACCTAGAATTCTTTGGCCCTCAATTGACAGAAAAAGGACGAAGGCACTACGGCTCTCGAGAAAAGTTCGATATCGCTTCTTGTAGGCATCATTATGGGACACTGTATGATTGGACGTACACATGTCGGAGCATATGGGAATCTCTCGTGGTGAGTGTTGCAGAAGTTGTATGGATGAGGTGGAAGAGGAATCAGGCACGCAGGCTTAAACTTCTGGGCCAACGTTTTTTCCACAACCTGAGCTGTCTCAAGTATGCGACACTGAGTAACTTGCTAAGTTTCGTGAGAAGTTCCAGATGGTTCGCACGCTCTAGAGTTAGTGGTATTATATAGGGAAAAGTAGGCGTAGATAGTCGTCAGGGCAGCACAATGGACCTAAAAGGCGTCCGAGAGAACACGTCTTTGTGCGGGCGGCCCGTTTAACATAACCTAACCTAACTATTAATTCGAAACTGCAAACGTGTTAACCCATTTGATTTGAGAAGATATCATTACCCCCTTCAGTTCCTAACTAGTTCAAAGCATACAATGGCCTTCAAGCCATTAATTCTAACAAAAATTAAGATTTCAGACGTACTATGCACACCCACACACACACCCACACCCACACCCACATGTAGTTTTTTTGTTAATATATTAGAAGAATGGCCTAAGAAAAGTTAAAATAATTATAATGATGATGTTGACGAATAAAGTTATTTTCTAATGTAATTGTATGCAATTTTCCTAACCTTTACAAAGGAACATGTCAATGACTTTAAAATGCATAATTATAAAACAAAATAGGTAGTTTTATTACTCCCAAAGAACAAGGTAAATTATGTTTATAAATAACACAATTCACAGAAAATAGTATATCTACCAATTAATGCTTTTAATTAGTTTCCGATCAAATTTTAATTAAATTTTTAATCAATTCAATTATGTTGTTAAATAACAAAGAAATGATAATTTAGCGAACAAGTCAATAAATGAATCAATACATAACTTTTCTTTTAAATGTCCTATAAAATAAATATTTGTTGTCTGCTGAAAAGTAAGAGCATTGTTTCTTAATTAACCGGTTCAATTTACGGTTAAAATAAATATTTAAAATTTAAACATTTATAATTTGTCTTTTTCTTTTTTATACTCGCATTTTAGCTTTAAAAACTATAAATTTAAAATTAATTTATTAACTCGGAGATGAACTGAATGATTGTTTTCATAAATTTTATTCTTAGGAATTATTCTACTGAATCACTTTAACAATTTTCTATCCATCAGAAAGAGTTAATCGGCTACTTCGAATACGAGTTTTACTGGTGTAATTTCCCTTTGGCTACCACAGTGTTTTTTTTTTCTTTCAAAATAATATGACATAAAATCGTGATAATTTTAATCTTAAATATAAAATTTTCCTTTTAAATATAAATAACAAAACTTGTTTTTAAATAAAAAAACAATACATTTTTGTTTTCCTTATGGTTGGCAAATATTACAGAGTTTCTACGGGTAAAAACCAGAAAATCAATATCATTGAAACAATGATTTACTTAAAGCAGGAGGGCAATTGTTCAACTGAAAGAATAAATAAATAGGCTTGGTATCTTGCTAACGAAATAAAACCAAAACTGAACTTAATATTTTGTGCCGCTAATAAATTGGCTTTAAGCCAGATTGAGGTTTGGTCAGATTGTAAAAGTAGTTAAAACATTATGCAGTACTTGCAGTCGTACAAATAAGCGGATTTGTTATACTTTATTTATTTGTAAAAAAAAACAAAACAAAGTTTAAAAGTTTAAAAAAGTTTCAACGTAATTAAAAAAATATTTAACCGAATAAACCTTATATTTTGTTCGTTAAGTTTCATATATAAAATCTTTGATTTTCAAATTAATCATTCTCCATTAACTAAAGAAATATTTAATAAATTTCTTGCCACAATCCAAATTGTTGTGCACAAGTTCTATCTGTGTGAAATGTTGCTAAGGAGGGTATTAAATTCATTTAGCTTTTCAAATTAAAGAAAAAGAATCTCATCATATTGCCGGTTTGTTTTACACACCGCTAAACAACTCAACGCAAGACAAGACCATCTTGTCACTAGGCGACATGTTTGTGTCTTAAGTCTTTCGTTTAGCCAACCATACCATTAAATAAATATCTCTTTTTTTGAAATGCTTAACAATTTAAATACCATGAATTCTTTAATATTTCTATTTAAAGATTTTCATTTCATTTCATTTCATTTTATTCCATTCCATTTCATTTCATTTCTTAATGCTTTTATCGCACAGCAACTATCAACAATTAAAAGATGAAATATTTGTAGGTCCAGGAAATTCTCTATGAAATAAAATTAAGAGTATTTTTATTTTAAGAAATATTTTATGACAGAGCAGAAGCTAGCACATATAGCAAATCTTAACAAGAGATAAATAAAAAAAAAACATGTGAAAAAACCCTTTGAAAAAAGCAAAAGAACTCATAACACAACCTACCACTTAAAAATTATTATTATCATGATTATTACAACTTATTACTGGCACATATAACTATTATTACTTGTCCAAAGTTCTCAGCCTTTTCTGTATTCAAGTATTCTAAATTTTTTAGAAAAATAACGTTAAACAAAAACCTTCAGAACGTACGTTCATATTCAATATTGTAAAGCCGAAGGAAAACATCGAAAAGAAACAATAATCATATAATAATAACAAATAGTAAAACTGCTGACTGGTGCAAGAAAACAAATATGTATGTATATGCACATACAGTAGTGGTCAAAACATTTGGAACTGCAACATCATTTCACATCTACATTTATGTAGCACACCGAAAGCTCTCTTAAATGTAAAATTTTTGAGCAAACATGATAGAAACAAGATCACGCCGTCTTCGACATAAAATTAAAATTCAGAATATAAGTAAACAAGATGAAATTTCATTAAAGTATTCTGCTTTTAAATAAACAAATTGCCTGAAGAAGGCCTCCTGTAATAACTGTACGAGAAGATCGAGAGATCAAAAACTTTTTCATAAATCTAATAACAGTAATAATAAGACATTTTTCCAGCACATATAAAATAATATATTTTTGTCAAGACATTAGCACAAAGGAGAAGAGCAAAAAATAATCAACTGCTCTTTCGCTTCCACCTTGTAAGCTCATTGCGCCTTGGCAGTTCCTAAAGAAGCAAAAGCAGACTTTTTCATTGATGACTTTCAATCCAAGAAGACTTGGACTTGGAGATTTCCAACCATAAAACTTAGAGTTCAGGAAACTTTCCTTTAACTCTTTCAGGTTAGGTGGTTAGTTATCTAACCACTAATTGTTGCTTGTTTAAAACATGCTTTCGCGTCATCTATTGACAAATTATTAAAGAATTATATTTTTAAATACATCGCTGATCATTTGTTGTGAGACTT
This sequence comes from Phasia obesa, assembly GCA_949628195.1. Lineage (NCBI taxonomy): Eukaryota > Metazoa > Arthropoda > Insecta > Diptera > Tachinidae > Phasia > Phasia obesa. Next base: position 71,254,243 of record OX451216.1, on the reverse strand, counting down.
TGTCGCTAGGGTTCACTGGTTGTATTTATATCTTTATTTAAATTCGGGACATCCCCTTGCTTTTTTAACAGGTCCGTTGTCATTGAAATAAAGAAGCATAGAGTGGTTATTATTAAACCAAATCAGTGTTAATTTGTTATTTATTATTTGTTTTTTTGTTTTGTGATAACATATATATGTAACCAGAGCATAATATACAAAAACAAACGTAAGTAATATGGTGGTTAGATTATTAACCACTGTGACTATAGTACATTCTATAGTAAATAATTGTTTCCCACATAATTTTGTGTTATATACATATATTTTGTGTTATATACATATATATTAGAATGCCGCGCATACTCAACGAACAAGATATCGTAGATATTTTGTTTGAAGATATACCTTCTGATGGCGAAAGTGTGTGTAGTTTCGAATCAGACGAAGAAAGAGATGATGACCAAAAAGCCGATCTGATGGTACTTGGTGATATACCGTCAGGACTGCAGCCAGAACTTAATGATTATTTTGAGTCAGATGATGTAATACCTTTATCAAATTTGTGTACTACTTCTGCTAGTCAGTTACTTACTACGAGCTCCGCAGTTGTGCAACCAAAGTGGAAAAAAATTTCAAAATGAAAGAGCCGTGTGAATTTACAGGAGTCGCAGGTGTTGCAGATGATATAGTAGAGGTAGAGAATATAACACCAACAAAATTATTTGGTTTATTTTGGACAGCAAACTTAGTTGAAACAATCTGCTTTCAAACAAATCTATATGCCACGCAGAAAGGCGCACCTTTTACACCCACTCACCCACTACACCTGAAGAAATTGAAGTATTTCTTGCTTTAAATTTAGTGATGGGTATAAAAAAATCGCCCAGTTATAAAGATTACTGATCTTCTGCCCCTGATATGAAGGACGTATACATATCTTCTTTTATGCCACTCAACCGTTGTTGATAAATTTGATCAGCTGAAAAGCACTTATGCTATTGATCAAAAATCCCGCATTTTCATTTTCTGGACTGCGCCGTTATAAACTCTTATATTACATATAAAGAGCTTCAGAAAACATACCACCCAGAACTTGATCAGCTCAATGCCAAAGAGTTTCGAAGAAGTGTTTACCATGGCATCCTAGCACCAGTTCAGGCGAAAAAACCCAAATCAGACACTAAGCGCTCAATTTCGGAACCCTCTTCCCCACAACCAGTAGAAATAAAGAAACACAAACCTTCAGTACCAAGAGAATTGCGTCTGGAAAGCAGTATGCATCAGCCAGAGCGATCTACATCACGAAGATGTGCAAAATGCAGCACCAAAAAGAATCCGGTGCGTACTATATGGCAATGGAGAACCTGCAAAGTTCCTCTTTGCATACGCACAAATAAGACATGTTTCTCCGATTTCCATCAGAATTAATTTATTGTTATCAAATGTGGCTGCGTATACTAAACTTTACTTGAATTTTTTTTTTGCCAACCGTCACAGTGGTTACTAAACTAACCACCCTATTCCACAAAAGCCTAAAGGTCAAGTTTATTTTTTTCTTTTTTTTTATAATAAATAAACCTTAATCAAACCAAAAATGCAGTAGTTTTGTTATTAAAATAATATATGTAAGAGTGTGGCTGAAAGAGTTAAAATTTCAAATGTACAAAAAAAAGCGAAAAAGAAATAAAAATATCGTTTTCCCTTTGCCCGACAACATTTGAATTGGAATTTGTACAACTTCTATCTGTCGAGTCTAAATTTAATCTCCAAAGATCGGATGGAATAATTGGTGTTTGAAGATCAAGTGACTGAATTGTTCGCACAATAACGGAAAGAGTGTGTAAAAATACTTTAAAATCGATTTTCTTCCCATATTTTGAATGTGAAAAATGTCCTTCTTGTATATTTCAGCACGAGACTAATCCCAAGATTACAGCCCCTTCACAGGGTAGAAAAAGGTATAAGAAATTCAATAAATGTTATGCCAGGGCCACATTAATCTCTCGAACTCAGCCCGTTTGAAAATATGTAGATGACAGCAAATCTAATATTGGGGACAAAGCCGTTCGTAATAGTGATAAACCTTTTCCCTAGTATGAGAACAGCTTGCCTTATTGTCTACTATAAATTTACATTTTTTATTATAATAAAAAACATTTTGAAGATTTTTAACTAAAGTTCTAATTTAGTTTAAATTTTTATTACAAATATTATTATAATTAATGGAGACTTACATTCTTTTGTAAATGTTATGACCACTACTGTATATGTATGTATGTTAATAAATATATTTTACTGAAGTTAATAAAATGTAATTTTTATTGCACCTATACAAAAAAAAGTTTGTGCATAAAAATTCCAACCAAAAAAAAAAATTATAAAAATAATATTCCTTTTTTTCATGTTCATCTTTAATCTGCGTATGTGTGTATGTGAAAAACAATAAACGTTAATTTATAAATTTATTTTACATTATAAAATTGGATTTTTTTTCTTAAAATAATATTTAAATATTAAATTTTAAAGGATGTTTTTGCAAACTTTCAAGCTGTTTTTTTTTTAAACTGAGCATCAGATTTTGCACACAACCTAAATTGCAGGCTGGTTTTTCTACTTTGGGTTTTTTTTAAATAATTCATTTAGATTCTTATGCCCAGTTAGCTTAGAGGATTGCAGACTTTCAACACATGTGTTTCTTATAACATTATAAGTGTAATACTCTACATACATTTTCTCGTTCAATAAAATACATTTATAATTTTTTTTTTCAATTCATACATATCAATTTGTCTAGCTCGATTCAGGAACGCTTTTTTTCCTCAACGCTTTTACTCGGTAATTTTACAATTTTGTAGACTGTGTTGCATTAAAATTACAAAATATATTATAATTTAATTTACCGAGTACAGTAACGAAGAATGAGATTCGTTGTAATGTAAAACACTTTTAGCTTATTTAAATACGTTGCCACATGTTTCGAATGTAACCAATTTGCACGTTTAGATCTTATGGGATATTCGATCATTCACAGAAACTTATTTTGGCACATTTAAATTTTTTCAAAGTTTGAAGGTGAGACAGTACCCCACAACTTATTTCCATAATATGATATTTATTGAAGAATCGAATTATAAAGAAAATGTCTGCATTCTCTGCTAATACCCCATCCTAATATAACTACTTTGCTTCTGTATGGTTTTTCAACGTTAGGCACATATTTGGAATAAATATCTCTATAAAATTACTATTGTAGACGTCAGATACGTCTATTTCCGAAAAAAAACTCCTAAACGGATATACCTTAATTTCTTACAGAAGCCCATGTAAGAACCTGCTACTAAGAGCACTAAAGAGGTTATATCTATTTTTCTTCTAAATATTTATAGCTGTCACTACATGTCGTCGGTTTGTTTATCAGATGTTGGAGCTCCTGTACATTACTATCCAGAAGCAGGGTTCCCAGATATTTTTCGGGTTCCATTCCCAATTTTAAAATTTTCATCCCCAAGATTTCCAAAAAAAAATTAAAATTTTTAAATTAAATTATCAAAATTTAAATTACCGCATAAATACATTAAGCTGTATATTTTTATTGTAATAAAATTATACCTCACTATTTCTGGGGATGGATTAAAAGATTTACAACAAATTTCGATAGACTGATTGTAGAGCGCCCTATCTATCTGCCTGGGGGTTGCGGGTTCGATTCCCATCAAAGACTCTGGGTGTTTCCTGCAGACAAGCGAAAAGCTTCGCAGGTAGTGTTGTCTTACACAAAAAAAGAATTTTTATTAATATGTACGTACATATTAAAATCGCAAGCAAGTTCCATTTCATCCAGGGTAAATTCAATGAATTAATTTTGTTGCTTACATAATTTTTGTTACGACTTTTTTATTCTCATTTACCAGTCATACTTTAAAATTTAAATAAGGAACAATTAAATTAATAAAATTTTTAATCCCCATTTGCAAATAAAAATCCCCGATTTGGGGATAAATCTCCTAATGTGACAACACTGGCCAGAAAGGTTTCATTTATTACAAGTGTTTCCTGAAATATTCTCTCAAATTAAAACTTAAATAAGAGAGGGGACAGTAAACATCTTCCATCTGTACCAATTGACATAAGGCCTGGAATATGTTTGTCATATGGTACAGCATCAAAAGTCCTTTTTATAATCAATGAAACATAAATACATATGAATTAATACTTAAAAATAAAAGCCGAATTTTCATAAATACGGCCGTAAATTATTTTTAGAGGAAAAGTTGAAGAGTTGGTTCATTATCGTCAAGCATAATTTCTTACAAACGCAACCGTGTAACTTAAAGCTTGTCCCTCGTTGCCCTGACTATTTACATTGGCTTCATAGACTGTTGAGCAAACACATCCCACCCTAATAAAACGTAGGCAGAAAATGCCTTGGAAATGATTTTTTGGGGTCTTCTTGAAAATTTTACTGATAATATAACTAAACAATATTACTCATCTTTAATCTGGTAAATAAATTAAGAAAAAACACCATCATTTAGCATTAAACGGGTTGCTATTCTATCAAGATACTGCTGCATGCACTCTTTTGACGTTTAGATGTGAAAAATTGACGAATTCTGGAGCTTTGAATTCTTGCTGGACCCATCCAAAGAAATTTTTTAGCTCAACAAGATTTGAGGTGATTAAATAGATCGCCTCTTCAACATATGCTGATCTTTGGGAACTTCCGAAATGCTATTTTAAGGAGGTCTACAAATTTGGAGAATAGTTGGATCACATTAGATTAACCTTAAAAAATAAGTGTTTTTTATATATTTTTGTTAGAGACTTTTTGACTTCCCCACGCATGTTTGATCAGCTGAGGCATTTTAGAGTTTACGTACTACTACCTTTAGAGTGAAGAGAGGAACAAAATTCTAAATTAATATCTAAAGGTTGGTCGAAAAGAATATTCGCCAACACCAGAATTGTAAAAATGAGAAGTATTTGTATTAGTGTTTGCTATCTACCTACTTCTTTGCTTTTTTCTCTTTTGAGCCAAACAAACACTAAAAGTAAAAGAAAAACATAGAGTTGCCACATAATACAAAAACTATTTGTATTTATATTTTTGTAATACTCTTCAACTGTAGCACAATCACCTTTACTTTGTTTTGGCTTTACACAACAAAAGTAAAACGAAATGTGTTTAGGTTTTCCATACTTTGTTGTTGCTGTAACTATGACTAGCAATTTTTTGTTGGTTTTTAAGATTGTTTGGATTTTCATGAAACTAACGCGGTCTTTGTTTGTGGCACTGACTGTTGTTATGGGTTGTGCTGTGCTTGTATTTAGTTTTCGTTGTTGTTTTGCCAGTTACGAGTTACCTTGATGGTCGTTCACTTCAAACTATTACCGCTGCTCTTAAAAACAATGTATTATATTTTTCCTTTTACACTTCAGTTTTGTTGTTGTTAAATTCTCTCAGATCTCATTTAATACCGTACCTTTAACTTGGTCTACCAATTTAAAGGCATGAGTTATTAAGTTAAAAAAAAATAGAACAAGGACTTGTACACTTACCCACGCACTATGGCTCATTTCGTGAATAATTTTTATTAAGATGTCGATTTAAAAAACGATACAATTCCTGGTTTCTTTAAACTTCAACACTGGGAAGGCGCTTTTTATACTCTCTTTTAAACATTTTTACAATAAAATAATTAAAAGCTTGACTTATAAGACAAATTCCATTGAATTTCCTGTTAGAGTTATTTAATGTTAAATCAACCTGGCACTATGTTATATACAAGCTGTGTCCGCCACGTCGTATGAAGTTACCCTAGATAAAATTCAAAAATGTATAAAAAAATTTAAAATTCAAAAGATGTGTTTAAAACAATGTAATTCCACAAAGTTAAAATAAAAATTGTATTCAATTGAAGCCATTTGTTGCCCAATATTATTTAAAATATCCTACTTTCCCAGTTTTAAGCCGAAAATTTTAGTACCTTTAAACCGGAAATAGCGTACTTTCACTTTTTTCACTTTTTATCAACGTTCTCTTGAAAATAAGATATTTTTGAGGAAAAACTATCATATATTGGAATAAGGATACTAAGGATTTTCTTAAAATCCAGCCAGTAGTTCTTACGTGTGAATACAAAAAATGAATGACAGACAGATAGGATATGTATAGATTTCTTACTAAAGTCTACCTATTACAGTTCGAGATACAATCCTGTATTAGTTGAACAGCCGGAAATACATCGGAGCAAGAATGATACAAATAATATTACCCCATAATATCCCGTTAGATGACGCAGTTGCAAGGGTTGTCAAGTTTCAATTACACTAAATGACACTATTCTGAAGAGAAAATATTGCTAAATTAAGTTAATATAATACCAACATTGTCGAAATACCCACTGTGCGATAGTAGAGAGAGTAAGCAAGTGAGAAAGCCACAATAAATAGTTTTAGTCAGGCACAAACATTTTTCAAATACATATATTCCTCGACATTGTTATTGTTTGGTGTTGTTTTTATTATTATCATTTGTTTATTTTTAATTTTGCAGAAAAGTATCGCAAAAAAAAACAACCCAACTTGGAAAAAAACATCATATTAAAATAGATGAAAGTAAAGAAAATTTATTTATTTAATATTATGCTAAGAAGAGCTAGTTCCTATAGGTATTTCACTGGTTGCTCAGGCCAGATCATCAGGAAACCTTTTTCCTAATTTTAGAGAAGCCAAAAATACTCTGTAAGTAATTAAATTCTACAAAACACAATGAGAAGTGTATAAGTATATTAATAGAATAATAGTTATTACAGAATATTAAAACTTCAACAAAACACCAACAAACAAACTACGTCTTTATTTTTACTTACTGTCTTCTTCTAGAATTGAATGGTTTTTTCCATCGCTTAATGCAGATGTAAGGTGTAACGAAATGCATACACAGAGAATCGAAAAACAACAAGTCTTGAAAAAAAATTTAATTTTATAAAATTTAAAGTATTCCTTACTTTAAGTTTTATAAAATTAAATTTTCTATACATATAATAAAATAGTAACTCATACCCGTCTGTCTGTCTGCTTTTCGTTTGTGGGCGCATCACGTAAAAGCTACTTAATGGATTTTAACAAAATTTTGTGAGACGGTACCTTAGTACCCTGTTCCAAATATAGGATACCAAAGATATCTTATTTCCAAGAGAAAAGGAGAAAAACACTGAAAAACGCAATTTGCGGTTAAAAAATACTGAAAATTTTGGTTTAAAACTGGGATATTTTCAACACGGAATTTTTCAACATTATATTTTCAACACACTTTTTTATTTATTTTTATTTTACTATTACGCAACAGATGGCGCCAGTTGAATACAATTTGTATTTTTACTTTGTGGAATTACATTGTTATTTAAATATTTTAAACATCTCTTACAGAGCTTTACAATAATTTTAAGGAATTTGAAATTTTTTGTATAAATTTTAAAATTTTATCCAAGGATGGGTACCTTTATATAAAGAAATACACAAACCATAACTGAAGCACTAACAGGAATACTTTCAAAGCAAATTGAGTAAAATATTATCAGAACGCCCTCGTCGTGGCGGGCACAGCTTGTTTATAATAAATTGCCTAGTAGGAAATCACTAAAACGTCACATTAAACACTCTTGGATTCTCTCGCTTATAATTAAATTATAAATTTATAAAGATATACATTTTTTCTCGACAGCTAAAATTTAACTATCTTCCGACAGGTCGTGTTCTTAAGATTTTAATAGTTCTTTTCCAAACAGCTGCACTAACGTTCTGACATATGTTTTGCTTGTTTTGCCCAACTTTGATTAACCTTTATATTGTCTGATTTGAGATAACTGGTTAAATACGCACCCATATTGTATTTATTTATATTAATTTGGTTAATTAAACAGGTGATGTTTCCAACAGGAAGATGCCCAAGTGTATTGATACGAAAAACGCATTACAGTCTACAAGTGATATTTCAGTCTGTAAAAATGGCGTATTTACCTGTTCGATTACCAAGTTTTCCAGAATGTGTAGTGTCTAGAACGATGTATTAATGTTAGATGTATTAATGTTATATGGTTATTTGTCCCTGAGTATCAAAGTGTACTATAAAGTTGGAGTCCTTTCTTTTTCATTTATATGAGCGTATATTTTTAATGTTCGTCCTTCAACCAACATATTAATGTTGTACATAAATATGTTGGTTGAAGGTGCATTGAAGTCTATATAACACGCTGTTGTAAAATTTGTCGGTTGTTTCTGTTGATGTCTTGAGATTATATCGTAGATTAGTAGAGTTTGGTGCTGTTCGTAGTTAGTTCATCTATACATATATTCCTGATCCTGTGTGAGGTAAAATATATCTTCGTTCTTCCAATCTGTTTTTGGAGTTGTATTATCTAAGTAGTTTATCATATGTAGCAATTGTCTTTAGCTGTAGTATAAATTGAGTCGAATGCTTTGTTGTACTTATATGGAGAAGGATTATCTTAATCCTCTATATTATGTATCTGAATGCTGAGAGCTTATGTTGGGTGGGATGGTTTTAGCTAATGTGAATGTTCGTGTCCGTTATGGGTGGTATCCTATAAATGGAAAAAACAATTCTTTGTGTTACTGTAATGTCAAGAAATCTTGCTTCTCTTCTATTATTTATGTAATTAATACATAATTCAGTCTTTAATTTCAAAGTAAAAGAGCCGCGTATTTTCGGGACAGTTATGTCTTTTTGTTCACTTAGTCCTCTGTATCCCTTATCATGTATTTATTTCATAAATTTAGCTTTTTTAAGCATGATAGTGAGGACCTTAGCCAAGTTTTATGCCCGAATAGTAAATTATTTTATGTAAAGTTGTTCGAGAAATGGAAAAAAACGTACTGCTGTACTAAGTTTAGTACACTGGAAGTTTGAGGTAGAAAAGGTACACAGTGAAGATATTTGTATTTGTTTACTATGCTTCTAAATCAAGATTTTATTTGATTTATTTCTACATAGTCATCCTTAATTAGAGTTTATATAATGGCTTACCAATAGGCAGAAAAAAAATTATTTTAGGTTAGAGGAAGCAATTTATGAAAATATAGGCCAAGAAAGTGAATCTGATGCTGCGTATGACGTCCTTATACTGCCACGCGTTCCTGGCCTTGTCACCGATAAAGAGGAACGAGTAGAAGATGACCTATATATTATCACATTACCTTAAGATGAACCAGGTAACATAAAAGTTTCTGCTCACAGACATTCGACAAAACCCTCACAACATTTGTAAAGTCTTGAAACTAGTGCTGAGTTGCCCAGTTTTCCAAAATTATGACAAAGAAATGGACCAAATGAACCAGTCTATAGGACTATACAGAATTGCTGTTAAAGGAAAGAAAGGTTGGTCTTTTTTACATATTTAGTGGCCATGACTATTTCGAATGCTCGGAAGTTATGCTGCATTACAAGTCCCGGTAAAGATCAGTTATCTTTTCGCAGGCATATATAACATACTTATGTAAGCGATAAACACATTTCTACGTTTTCTTTGTGTAGTTTTGGTTGTTCTCGGACTGTGTGAAGTTCTGAGGTAATGACCATGTTTTTGTATATTTTTCTCCAGTGAGTTCTTTGTAACGTTTTAGTAGGCATCGTATTTTCTTCGGAAGTAATAAATTGTGTAATTTTTAAATTTTGTGAGTTTTGCCTAGTGCTGTTGCCTTTGTCAGCTTTCGTATAGATGTATTTCATTTACTGGCAGAATAAATCTATTTAATTTAATATTATTTTAAATGATTTGGATTAAGAATGTCTTCTAAATATTGCTGCTAAGACTATAGTTTTTATTTATAAATTTTATTCTTTTATTAAATATTACAAACAATTACGAAATATACTCCTATTCTAACATAATTTATCGATAACAGTAACGAAGACCTTCACCAGTTGTAGTGGAACACCCTATAATGGGAAATCGAACTCATAAACGCCAGAATGATAGACTAACAATCTACCTACTGATCTACTATTATTGAAAACTATAGACGAAAAAATACCTATGAAAACCATATTGTTGTTATAGATGATTTGTCAATTACGAATATATTTTTGGTTTCGCTTCCTCTTGAATCTTCGGGTATAAGTTGAATTATCTTTTATAAATTTATCGTAAAAAAATAAAATTAAAATTTTTTTGTGAATTAAATATTATCCTAAATTACTATAAATTCTATTTCGCTGTGTGTGTTAGCTTATAAGGAAACTTTAATCCACATAAACTAAAAATACCTTTAAATTAAAAAAAGTTCCTTGACTAAATAAGAATGAGGACAAAGCCATTCAATACAAAGCGTCAAGGCTTGAACAAAACCATAATTCAACAGTGGTTTAACCCTACTCTAATTGTAGTTGTAAGTTGTACAATAATTATTTCTGTTAATTTTATTTAATGCTCATGATTTTATATTCAATAATATTTACTAACTTTTATTGTTTTTAGCTTTTTTTTTCAATATTTAGCCATTTTAGATTACGAAATTCGGACAAAACTTTTTAATAGAAAAAACTAAACTGTATCAATTGTGCCTTAAGAAAATAATATGTTTTTGTTGTTAAAATTAAATTAAGTATTTTAATTTCTTATTGTTCTTTGCGTCTAAGATATAATCTTTTAAACATTTAAACCAAATGACTTTGTTCATTATCACCTGACAGCTATATTTATTTGTAGCTTAAGTTTCAATCGTCGGTCCAAATGTATCTTCAGTTTTAGGTTTTTTGCTGAGCGTGAGAAAATATTTTCTGTTTTAAAGAAATTAAGGCATTTTTTTAACTTCCTTAAACTAAAATTTATATACTTTTTAGCAAAAATAAAAAGTCATTTAGCAATTAAATTAACCGTTAGTATATGCGACATACATGGGAATAATTAATTATATTGAGTAATTAATTGACTACTTCATTATAATGCTAATGATAATGGTTTTTTCACAACAAAATAACAAATTTACAGTGATAAATATCAAATCTTATAATGCAGTCATATAAAAGCGACGGGTTGTTAATCACCACTAGTGCTGGCAATTTCTACTACTTTCAATTGCTCGATACAACTCAATACTTTTCAATTGGGTTCTCAAGAGTACTCAATACTTTCGTTTACAAACTATCAGCGGAAATTTATCGTCGTAGTTGTCAAATATTTTTTTAAATTTATTTCTAAAAATACTACCGTAAAAGTATCGATTAGCTACTTTTGTGTACTGAATACCCAAAAAAATGATCGAGTATCGAGTACTCGGTTCCCACTACTCAATACTTTGCCAGCACTAGTCACCACGCATAATCGGTATCAGTTCTGCAGAGGTGTCACGTACAACTTTGCAACATTTCAAAATATGTTTTATAAAATTTGTTCATGTATGTCTCTGTTTTTTTTAGTTATAGTTATTAAAAGCTACAACGATCATAAGTTTGTTTTTTGTGGAAACAATTACTTTTCTATCAATTAAAATTGTATGTATGTAATATAGGGGGAATATCGAAGCAGACCACTTCCATAATGGGTCCCTTTTCGACCCCCTTCCGTCCTCTATGATTACAGGCAACCGAAATGTAATTTACGACAACCTACTTACATTGAGTCATGTGCTACAACCAGCCCTTAATCTTGACTTTAGTGATTTGAGACTGTCGACTGATAACTGTCGGCCTTCTTTCTCATCACGCAGTCTCTAGCATTTGTTCAAGGCTCAGGTCCCCCATGGCATCCATCAGTGGTCCTGAGTCTTATGCTAGCCAGTGCTGGGCATTCACACACAATGTGCGCTGCCGTCTCAGCTTCTTTCCTTTCCCCGTCTCCTCTTCTGCCTCTGCCACTCACTTTTAGGCATGAGCTTTAGAGACTCTGACTCGACGTTAAAGGAACGTTTTGAGGTGCCTGCTTCCGAAAAGGATTTGCCTAAGCCCACAGTGCCAGGTGCGTCCAATTCATCCACATTTACCTCCATAGGCGCAGGAGTATCTTCATAGACTGACCAGTCCACCCCTTGCGAGGTTTCTTTGTCATTCTATTTCGATATCCTCCCCTGGCCAGTGGCAACCGGAGTTCCTAAAGGGATTAACCTCTCCACCTCTAACGAGGCTTCTTGTCCATCCCTATCGAAATATCCCGGTTCAACGCCATAGGAGAACCTTTAGAGATTAACCTATTCACCCCTTGCGAGGCGTTCCTGTCCATCCCTTCTGAATTCTTCTTAGGCCATTATTGGAGAAAATGTTGTTCACCCACACAGAGCTCCTTATGCATGGGTAAGCCTACATTGAAACTGGAGGTCGACTGGTATCCAGAGTTCGCATACTAATGGCCAAGCACCCTCTTGACCACGCATCCCTGGCGTATGCTGTTCCACCGTGGATTAGGGTGGGGTTCTTCCAGATTAAAGTTCAAGGAACATTAGCGTCTGGTGCCCCCATTTTCCCCGATAGCACTGCGTCATAGCTTTGATAATAAACCGCAATGACAATAAGTGTCCCAGGGGCATCAATTAAAATTAGTAATTAAAGAATTTTATTACATTTTCATTATAATTGGTAAAATCGATTGTAGCATTATATGATAGTTAAAAATTTTCAATGCCAATGAAAAAATTTCAAGTTTGGTATGTGGTAATATATTTTTCATATAACGTCATCATTATTAATATTAATAGTTTTTCAACTTACGTTTTTAATGTTTTGTTAAGCATAAAAATGTTCATTTTGCGATTACTTAATTTTACAATGACTTTCATAATGTCGAGATGTTATGCACTTGTGGCATTTATGCGTTTGTCCTCTTTGACACACAAACCGAACCATTCATGCAAAACACTTGAATGGCCAATATGTTTGTTAAAGTGTATAGAGTGTGTCTCTTAATTCAAGAGGTCTAAGAGGTCTTCTTGCAAAAAAAAAGTAATCATGTTTTTCATTTTTTTATTGTTGTTTAAGAAGGTATTTTTTCTGTCATAAGAAACATTGATACGAGTAATTACAAAAGTCAGTATTAAATAAAAATAAAGAAGACCCCAACCAAAGGTCTTGTGTATGTTAAAAGGGTATTGAGGTTTATTTTTATTTATTGTCAATATAGAAAATATACATACATATAAAAATTCAAGGTTAGCTGTTTGTATTTATTATTATTTAAATCAAAAGCAAATAAAGAGACAATCAATAAATTTACTTAAAAAAAAGTAAATAAAACAATTGTTCTTGTTCATCAAACAATGATCATATAGATGATGAAATCATAAGGGAGGTGAGATAACTTGGTACTTATGGAGTTTAAATAAAAATGTTAAAATATACATATAAAATTTAATCAATCCTAAAAATAGTTATTTTGAGCAGCTGCACTTAAGACACTTAGGCCTATTATTATAACTTGCCAATAGCTAAAGTTAGGATTTTGTCAGAGCGGTAACTAGTTTTTCGTTATAATAAGAGGGTAAGGCTGGTTACTATAATTTGCCTTCAAAGTATGTGATAGTTAAACGCTATTATTAGCTTACTTATAATAATGAAAAACAACTTATCGCTCTGACAACGTGTATCAAGAATTCCATACTAATATTTGCAAGCTTTGCTTCTTATGATACTTTGTTTAGAAAGCATGTAGGGTGCTCATTAAAATAGAACAGCTGTTTATATTATATGACTCATATTCTGAGGCCATTTTCATAAAGAAACAGTTTTGAATTATAAAAGGGGTATGAAAATTGGTATTATAAGCCTTTTATAAATCAAAAGTATTCTTTAATAATATGGCCCTGAGTCTATGTCCTCTTGTCGAGTATTTACACACATTATTTTGTTGGCCCAGAGGTGAAGCGCGTTAAATGTCCTGAAGGATGCTAGTAGGTAGGATGCTAGTCTATCAATCTGGTGATTGAGGGTTTGATTCCCACCAAATACTCAGGGTATTTCACTACAACGAGTAAAGGTCTTAGTAACCATTTTCGTTAAATTAAGTTAGAATATAATTTGTAATTGTATTGTAACATGTAATAAATAAAAAAAAAAATAAAAAATTTGTGAAATCCGTTTCATAACTTTCTTTAAATAAGTGCAGTTTACTTAATAGCCCAAAAAACCCAAAAAATTCTGACATTTTTTTATGAATAGGAAGATAGAACATATACGTTTACAATTGGTCATAATAAAAATATTATTATTATCCTCAACTTTAGAAAAATGTTTACATTAATTATATATTTAAATCAGGAAACAACTCAAATATTATGATTCAATGGTTAGACGGTTAGATGTTATTTATATAGACTTCAGTAAAGCTTTCGATAAAGTTAACCATCATCTTTTTACAAAACTATACTTAATGGGCTGCACTAAAAACACATTTAATCGTACTTAGTTAGGATAATGCAAGGAGTTAATTTCAATAACTCTATCTCTAAGAAAAATGTTGTAAACTGTGGAGCACCTCCAGCAAGCCATCTTGGTCCTATAATTCTTTCCCTTTTCATTAGTGAGTTGCTATTTATAATCAAGTTTCGCAATGTTATGGTTTTAAGGCAAAGATAATTCTACAATTCTCATAATACCGAACAAAAATCAAAAAATTGGAAGTATATATTTCTGGTATATTGGAAATTCGATTATTCACAAAAATCTATCGTAACATTGGTTTTAATAGAATTTGCGAAATCTGCCTCTAGCCCCTAGCATCCTAAACGAGCTTGGTTACATACGACTTAGAAGGTGGATATTAGTTCTGTGAGCCGAACATCAAAGAAATGAATTCAAATTGTTAAATGGCAGCCATGAAATATAAAATTCAATAAATAATAAAAATATCGTACAATAAAAAGTAACAAAACATATCTAACAGATCATTCTAAATATAAATATTTAAGTTTATTTGGAAACATTAGGACCATTAGGTTCATTCCTAATTGCTGCAACTGTTGATCCAGAATAAAATTAATAAAAAATCAAACGAAATACCCAGAAAAAAATTGCGTTTACTTTGAAGCAGGTTTGTTAGGGAAAGAGAAATAGACTCCCCTTTTAACCTGCTTCAGGAAGGCATGATTTTTGTTTCGGATGTCCCATTTGGTAGGTCTATTTACTTCACCAAATTCTCTATAAAAACTTATTCGCTTACATACCTATATCCGGGCAAGAGAGAGAGGTTTCTTTGTTTCACTAAATTTTATAAAGAAAACTCATTCGCTTACATACCTGGGTCCTCGTAAGCGAGTGAGGATGCAGCTTGTTATTATTGTCTTGCAATTATAGCATTTTCAAATGCGCTTATTAGATGCGTTTATGAGAACCACTTCTAAAAGACTGCTTACCAAAACCCAATAAATTTTTGCTGGGTAGCAATATAAGCGTATAAATGTACACATTTCATAATTTCTCTGTTATAGTTTTTATCGTATTACATTTATTACTGAATCTGAATTATTTAGTTCAAAAATTACGTAGAACTAATTAAACATCCCAATCTGTCTACATTAAACTTACTTCGATTTTGGCAAGAAAAAATTGTTCGATCTTTTAAAATACCAATTTTCACTTGCGTATAAAAAGTTTTTGGATACTGATTGTTGATACTGTAATAAATAATTCTTTTATTATTTTTTTCATCTAAAATACACCCTCTCTTAATAACAGATTTTGTTGAACAAAACCAGAAAAACGAGGAATTAATGACAATAAATGTTTAAATTTATCACTTATTTGCTTTGAATTTCAATTTCAAGGCATACATTATATCATCATGGAAAATTTCTTTGTTAAAAATCAACATTTTGTTAAAAATGGCAACAGACACAACAAACACCAATTCCCATTGCTCTACAGAAACAAATTCACACAAGATATTCAAGTAAACCATGGTATTTATTTTAACAGCCAAATTTGACTTCATTTCCTAAACTAAGTCAGTATTTTTAGTGTGTGTTTTATATATGTACATAGATATATTGCAGACCGAAAACAGTTTAAAATCCAAAAGAAAATAACTGTGGTAGTCCATGTGGTTGAAGGCGAGTATGTGAATGACACAGTACAGACAGACAACCATGCTAAGAGCTCGAAAATAAAAAATAATCGTTTTTTAAACAATAACAACTTTCACTTATTTTTGTTTTATTTTTAACATTTATATTGGTAAAAAAAAAATACTCGTAATAGACTAGAGTTGTTATTTGTTATGTACTCAAGTTGGCCAAAATAGCCGGTAGATATAAAATGTTTTCGATTTAAATAGGAAAGAAACAAGACAGCATTTAGCCTAGTTTCTTAACACATTAAAAAAACGAGTAAAATAACACAATTACTTAAAGCTCATTTCGTTAGTTCACTTTAGTGCACTTTAATATTTTATTATCTCTCAATTTGTTTTTAAATTCTATATTATTTATTTCTTTAAATAAATTTATTAAAATTCCAGTTTGTTTCTTAAGTCTTTTGTTTTTTATAATTTTCTCACAACTCTGTGCATAATGTTTTATGTATTTCTGATTTTTTTTTTAAATTCCTCGTATGCTACTCTACCCATTAATCATACCCATTTTAGTTTATTATAGTTTTGTTTAGCCTCCAGGTATTTGTACAAACACAAAAAAAAAACAAAACGGTGAAAATCTTACATCAAAATCTGGTACCAAAAGCTCTTCATAGTTTATTAAATTATTATAATCTAAAAATTGACTTAAAAATTCAATTATCGATAATTTATAGAAGAAAAAAATCTTACCCAAATAACCATAATTCAGTGTAATAAGGAAATCATATAAATATTTAAATATAGATATTATAATTCAACTTTGTATAGAACAACGTAGAAAAGATGGTAAAATGGTAAGTTTAATTGAAAATATTTCTTTTCTATTTGAATGAAGCAAATAATTGCCTTAACAAATTTCTCATATTTTTATATAAAAAATATATTTAATTGATTTTCGTAAAATGATGAAATTGATTTTTAATTAATTCAATGAATTATTTTATTGGTTTGCTTAATGACTAAAATTATTTCTACTGACTTTTAAGAAAACACTGGATGTTAAAATTTAGATTTTTGATCTTTTCATTTTTATACAGAATTTATATTATATACAACAAGTGGCAAAATTTGTTGTATAAGTTTGATGTCATTTAAATTTATTTTTCATTTTAAAGGTAGAATTGTTGTAGAATTAATATTTTTTTATAAGTTTGATGACTAAATTTTAATGTGACATTTAAATTTATTGTTCATTTTATAGCTAGAATTGTTCTAGAAATAAAAGTTGAAAGCATATATCTTATTTTAAAAATATTTAAAAGTTTTCGACAGATTATTTGATTCTGCTTAAAACATTCTCTCGTTAAAAAAATAAATTTATATGCTCTTCTTTTTATGTTAATCGTTTAGGTTGTTTTATTGCATGTAATTAAAAAATAAGGTAATCACAACGTTACTTATTTGAAATCGATTATCTCCATTAAAAAAGTAATAAAAAATTAATATGGTTTTGCCAGTCAGCTCTTTAATTTAATTTTAATTCTCTACTGTTTAAAGGTGCCTTTTTCCATAGATAACACATAGATGGCCAACTCTTCAAATGTCAAAAACGTGGCTACAAATGTCTTCACACATACGGGTACGGTGTGAATTCAACACACTTAGGAGAGTAACATTTTTACGCGATATTCCATTGCACTTTCCAAATATTTAAACAATTTTGAATTTTTGCACAAAAAATTATTTAACAATTTATTTGTATTTTAAAGTTTTTAATACAAAATAAATTTAATTTTGTTGACATTTGTTTGGTGAAATTTATTTCTACACAGTATTGTATTTTTTTGTCTTTTAGGGGATGAAAATTTTCAAATAAATATAATAAATATTTAAAATTAGCATTCAATCTAACTTTTTTCGCACATAAATATATTAGAAAAATACAAAATTCATATTTTTATTGAAAAGTAAAAGAATTATTTAATTTTAAAATCTAAAATTGAATGTAAAAAAATATTCTGTTTTTACAAATTATTTTATACAACTATGTGCAGTTTAGGTGCTGTGGGGAATTTTTTTTAAAAACCAACACTTATACAATTTTGTCTACCAACACATTCTTAGACTTAAGTTTTTTGACAAGAGACTTAGGTTTTTGACGTTTCAGTTGACTATCTATGTGTTATCTATGCCTTTTTCCTTCTACATATTTTGACGTCATCATGCGTTGCTAAGTATGATTCCAAAATATGCAATTGTTTCTTTTTTTTTGTTGTTTGTTTCCTATTAATTTTTTTTACAAACTTTACTTTGATTAGTTAAATGATCGATTTGGTATTATCATGCAGATGAATATTTTGAGATCAGGCTTAAGAACATTTTCTTTTCTTTTAGTTGAAAGAATATTATTTACAAATTAAGTGATTCATTTTAAAGAAAATATGTAAAATTTCATTATAGACACTGGCAGAATGTAATGCATTTTCTGGATCACTGTATCCGTTTTCAGAATTCTTCGCATCTATCTACTTTGAATGGTGGATAGTTGTGAACGTCATCTATTTAACTAACCAAACTTAGATAAAGGAATACCAGAAAAACTGTAAAGCTTTCCTCTTGTTCAATATTTTTCATTAATATTTACCACCTTATATTTGTTTGTTATTATTATAATATAAGGCCATTAGTACTACTACCCTTAAGATCTTTTGTACAACCCTTATTTTCACTGTGCAATATATAATGTTTTATGGTTGAAGCCACCTACTCTGTTCAGTAAGAGAACATTAATATTCTTAGGAGTCATCGTGTAACTTGGAAAGAGTTTTACACTACGAGACCACAATATAGAAGGTTTCATAGCGCAGTGGGAAAAATCTTAATGGACTGTTCTCAGTATTACCACAAGTACATTGATAGTATCATAGACTACAATGTCTGGTAACTAACCTGAGGCTGCGAGAGAAAACCTAGTGACACATTTACATATTCTTCGTCAAATTGAGAACAACCCTTGAGGAAATTGGGAATATCCAACCGATCTTTGTGCTATAGAGAAGTTCTTTTCACATTATTCTCGACACGGGCCAATGGTCATCCAGATTTGGTGGAACGAAGATGTCAATCATGTTTGGTTTACAGATGGCTCCAAACAGGAGCCATTCTGTTTGAAAATTTGAAGAAATGGCTTGGTGGTGAGATATTTGAGTCAAACGTGAAATAAACGTCTTCTGAGGACTTAAAGAAATCTTAATATTTGGAGGAAATGAAAAAAAATCTTAAGAGATACTGGATTAAATTAGCTTATATTGATAATTTAATGTCAAAGAATAATCCAGTTACCCTCGTAGCTGTGTTGAATATAATTCTACATAAAGAATTTTGTGAAAATGAAACGTGTATATCTAAAGTTTTTAAACACTTTTGTCGAGCTTATTTATTATCTCAAGTTAAAAAAACACAATTTTCAAGCTGATTTAAAATAAACTGTTGATATTTGACAGTGAAGTGTCTGCTTAATATTCAGAGCTGGAGGTGAGAAATATATAAGACTATATGCAAAATATAATAAAACTAATTTTCAATTCTTAGAATGTATTTTCAATTTAACAAACAAAATAAGAGACTTGAAAAGCAATCATTATTAGGTCATCGAAAATATATTTCTCTCCTAATGAGGGGGGGAGTTGTATAGGAAATTTAACTAGGTTTCGGTAGAAAAATAACAAAATTTTTTAGCATTTATATTGCATAGTAATCTGAAGAACTATTAAATCTGACAGCTCTGTACTTTGCTTTTCAAAAATTAAAGCAATTTTTGTTAGTATTAGTGGAACCTAAAACTCCACTTATTTATTGTATTTAACAAAACAAAACATTGAATTATAAACTTATATTGGTTTTAATTATTATGATTCACATTTAATTAAATTTTTTTAAAACTTATATTAATAAAACCATAAATTATCAGGATCTTAACCTAAACATTATACTCTTAGACAACTTAATTTAGTAAAACGATGACAAAATTGAACATTAATTTACAACAGGAGACAGCTAAAACGGCAGCCAAGTGTTCACACACAAGGTATAAATGAATATTTTTATATTTTTTGCATTTTTTATCATCGGTTTATATAAAAACTGTCATCAGTAAATTAAATGAGTAAAAAAAACAATGTGCAAAAACTAAACTAAACGTTCAGCTGAAATTTATGGGTCAAATAAAATTTTAGTATTACCTTAAGCAAAAAACATGAATGTGTGTTTTAGCTTAAACAAAAAACTATCATTAAAATCAACAAGCTTTGTGTCTGTTACATGATGAAAAATAATTAGCCCAATGGGTTATTTGGGTTATTTTAAGATCATTTAAGCTGTTATAATATTTAAAATTTTACAAAATTGTTTAAAATAACGACCTTTAACCTCAAGCTGTTAGATATGAGCAAAGTCGAAAGGACAATTAAAGAAATCTAAATTGTGAAATTGTCATTTTGACAAGACTTTGTATTTTAATATTTTTAAAATCTAACAAAAGCTTCTAAAAATATATAAAGTTGTTGTAAATAATGGAATTTTATGCCTGTTGTTTAATGTACATTAATTTTTTCTTTAGTAGCTTTAGTATTCTGAAATGCAGCTATCAGACATATTTTTGTACTAGTCACTTTTTAAATTTAAATCAATCGAGCTGCTTTTTAAAAAAGTTTTTTGTTCAACGTCAAAAAAATTTCGTAAGATATGTGGTGAATTAAAATTTAATTTTTATTTTAGACTGAGTATGTTGAAGTTCATAAAACAAGTGAATTTTCAGTACTTTTGATTCCCTTTGGACACCAGTAAAAAGTACTGGATCATTTATATGGTATGTAAAACATGTGTGGAGAAAAGACCCCATTGTAAGTTTTAAACATCAATGATGTGGCGGGAACCTTTCAATCTTCAAGATGATTTTTTTTTGTGGTTGATATAAACAGGCTTAATAAAATAAACCGGTCGAAATGGTTTTACCGTAAGTTGTTATTTGTTTTTAGACTAGGCCTATACTCCGGCAATGCGCCAGTGGTTGTTTTTCTAAATAAACAACCTTACAAAATGCGATTTAATTATATCTTAAAAAACTAAAGCTGATACAAACAATCTGACTTCAGATATGAAAACAGCACCCTGAGAAAGTATAATTAATATTAGTCATCATATTTCGTGCAACAAAAATGCTGTTCCTTTGTGTAGTTAATGAAAATTTAAGGCAATAAACGCAAAATGTAAAGAAAACTGACATGCAAATTTTAAATAGTAGTTCTACTTGATTAAAATTCGGATGTGTAACACTTCTGTGCAATTCACTTACTTTAAACAATACGGTAATCGCAGTATTATTCAAAAAATAGTATTCTTTATAGATATCGAACGCCTGTTTACTGAAAAAAGGGAACTCGAAGAGAGTAACAATCACACAGATCTCCTCAATTAAAAAATAAATTAAAAGAAATAACAAAACGACTAAAAGTGCTACTTGAATCCCGAAGAAATTCATTCCTGGAAAAATACTTGGCAAAGCTTGACGCTACTCCTCAATCAGATAAATCGGTATGGCGTGCAACAAAAAAAAATCTTAAAAGACCTGTTGTTCGTAAGCCTCCTTTGCATACTTTATCTGGTGGCTAGACAGGAAATGAAACCAAAAAAAAATAATCTTTTTGTTACCCATATAAAAAGATGTATTTACGCAGAACAAGCCTACTGATATAACTGAGTTACCACCTATCGAAGGTGAAGCAGTATCACCACTAAGATTTAGACTTCGAGAAATTCAAGGGGCAATCGATGGTCTAAACCCTAAGAAAGCCTACGGTTTTGACAAAATAAGCAACAAACTGCTAATGGAACTTCGTTGAGTAGCAGTTAAAAAATACTTTATGTTTTTAATGCCATTATACTCCTTGAGTCCCTCCCTCGATCACGGAAGGTCTCTTTAATATCTATGATATCTAAGCCAGGAAAAGATCACACGATTCATATAGACCATTTTCTCAAATATGTCAAAACTATTTGAGAACATTTCAATTACTAACCTTAACCCAATTTTGAGCGAGAAAAGATGTATACCAAATCATCAAAATAAATCAGATTCCGAAGACAACACAGCACTATAAAACAAACAAGCAGACTAGTTAACGTAGTAAAAAAGACTTTTAAAAGCAAGAATACTGTTCTGCGTTTTTTATCGACGTTTCTCAAGCTTTTGATAAAGTATGTCATGAAAGCTTACTTTATAAGTTAATGCTAAAAACTTGTATAAGCTTTCTAAAAGTTATTTAACTGGCCAGAAGTTCGTCGTCTGAGCGAATTTAAAGAATATCCCTCTATACTTATTGTTCACTTCGGACATGCTTACCAGTTACAAGGTCCGCACATCGATATTTACTGATGACACGGTTCTAAGCATTCCCGAAAGTCCCTAAATATCTTCCAGATTCCTACAAGATTATATACACCATTTGAAGATGTGGTAGAAAAATCCAAAGACGACATAATATTTTTTTACGAATATATAAAAAACTCGTACATTTATAAAGATCTAAACATTCCATTAATTACTGATGAAATAGCGAAATACGCACCAACGTTTTTTAAGAGGCTAGAAATGCATACTTAATGATCGTGGTTACATTCGACTAAGAAGGAGGAATCTTACTTCTCTTAGCCGAACGTTAGCAGAATAGCCCTAATATACGTACATATATACCTGCAACCGTGAAACGTACAATTTTATTATCTGTCTCAGGCTGAAATTTATAAGTATATTTTATTATATAACGTTAGATATAAGATATGAGCACTTATTGTTAGTTCAAATTCTTTAAAGATACAATAAATAAATTTCGAAAACAAAAAAAAAAAATATTGTTGTTGTTTGCAGTAATGACTGCATGATTTACTAACTTTAACGATACTATACAACACTATTTGTATACCTAAACAAATTGGTACCAAGTGGCATTTTTGTCAAAATTATCGAAGAGCACAAAGAGGATTAGACAAAAAAAAAATTGTTTTTATGCTGTATAAAAAACTGT
Organism: Phasia obesa; assembly: GCA_949628195.1. Classification (NCBI taxonomy): domain Eukaryota; kingdom Metazoa; phylum Arthropoda; class Insecta; order Diptera; family Tachinidae; genus Phasia; species Phasia obesa. The sequence goes on along the minus strand of OX451216.1, from coordinate 71,231,160 downwards.
AATTCAGTTAAAGTTGATCAATGTTTTCTAATATGTTTTATTAATTTTTCTAAAAGGCAAGTAGAACTTAAATAGAATTATCGAACTCCCGGATCCAAGGGGGAGAGCTAAAAACTTACACATTTTAATTAACAATAAAAACTTTTTGTCGACAACTTAAACAAATGATTGCCGTTTATTTAGAGGTAATAGAATTCCCAACAATAACAGTCGACTTCAACATGCAACGACAAAATTTTGTTGTTTATTCTTTTAACGAATTGGTAGTCTTTAAAACATATAGTGAATCGCACTACTGATATCTTTCGACTGCAAAAATAGAACTACATATATGTATATTTAAGGTAAAGATTAAAAGCGTCTTTACTTTGTTATTAAACTTTTATGAAATAATTTTTAAGCTGCCTTAGGTTTAAATAATTTTCAAAATTATTTGTTAAAGTTTCCCCTTTAATTATGCGTAGCATTTTTTAAGCTCATTGCGAAATTTAGTCCAGGCTTTTCCATTTAATTTTCATCGTAAGTAACACGAGCCCCATTTGTACAACCTTCACTACAGGTAGGAAGTGTGTGAATAAAGTTTGTCATTTCATTTGCTCTTTCTCTAATATTCCTTTAAAGGGTCACCATAAAAGATATTCAGGATTTTTTTTAGGCGGACGATTATATTTAACGATGTCCCAGCATCTCCTCGTTTGTGCTTGGATGAAAATAGATTTTCTAAGAAATTCAAACAACTTGGGAAAATTTTTAATATACCGATCTATCAAATATATGTAGTTGTAAAAATTATACTAATGAGAATCATCACAATCCCAAAGGAGTGTACTAAGATGGAGGGATATTTTTCCTCTTGGCTAAACGTCAAAGAAACTATACGCAAATGATAACAGCAACCATGAAAAATTATTTTTTTTTTCTTATCCTATATTTTTTAAGACTTAGGAAATGAATACTTATTGTTAGTTGAATTATATTGAAGACCAGCTGTGCCCGCCACTTCGTCAGCCTCCTTAAGAAATACAAGGAAAGTCAGAAACATGAATTTTCTATAAATGGCAAGAATTGTGGCATCTTTCAAAAAACAGTAATACATCTATTACTACCCGATAATGAAAACCGCTTGGCAGGAAATTTTATCAAGAAGAGAATGCTATTATTTAATAAATTTGTGTTTGATTAAAGTGATCTCTATTTTAAGTAAATCAATAACTCGAGGTGGATCAACAAAAAAAAGAGTGTGGGCAAGGCACTGAAAATCAACGGATAAACAGGGACAAGTCAAAAGTCAAGTTGTAAAAGTAGTCAAGAAGTTAAAAGTTTCTAGATATGATGAAATTAAAAATATTGTTTTTAATTGTTTTGTTTCACAGATGGAATTTCCTCATATCTAACCTTGCGCCGATGATTTTTTTATTAGAAAACGGAAGAGGTGGACTTTACCAATTAACATTTGTTTTATCTTAAACATTTAAGCATTACTTTTTTTATCTGCATTGTTACAAACTAATAAATTTTTTAAATTTTAGCTAATCTCTGATTGTGTATTTTCACGGTTAAAGTGTTCAATTAGTTAGTGCTATTTTTATATCTTTACACATAAAGTTAGACAATTGGTTATTTTAATTTTAATTGAATTTATAAATTGTTTGTAAGCATAATTAAAAAAAATTGTTAAATATTCATACGAGGTTAGCTTAGAAATTCAAATATAATTTTTTTTGAAAATTATTTTTAATATTATTTTTAAAAAACAAAATGGCAAATTCATCAATTGGAACAGATGTACTTTTTGGCGTTCCGTATCCAAATGATAAAACCTGATCATACTATTGTTTTAACCAAAATTTGAACCCCTTTATACAAATAAATACAAAAAAGTAAGGGTCTTTGGTGTGGATTGCTTTCAAAGCAAAATCTAACAAAATATTTCACGGACGCTGACAAAGTGGCGGATAATAAAATTAATAAAAATGAAAGAGTGGTCTCTAGATGTAGATGTTTCCTTATACGCAGGCACTTTATATTTAGACATTGTAGATAAAACTATGGTCGCTATAATAATTATACTAAAAAATTATTAAAAGTTTATTGTTGTCCCATAGAAGACACGATTTTGAGGTAAATAAGATTATCTTTCAAAGAAAAATTTTTAAAATTAAAATTTTTAAAGCAAGTTACAAAAGCATACTAACACAATAACTATATTTATCTCTTTTTGCTATTGACACAACAGTTCTAAGGCTTCTGATATAACAGCTAATCTACAAAGAGCTTTTATAAAAATATTATCATGTTACAATAAGTGGAAAATATTGAAAAAACCAAAGCTATATTTTTCACAAGTAAACAAAAATTATGTTTTATTATGCAGGATAATATATTTTAAACAACAATTTAACTTAATAAAAACAAAATATCAAATACTTAGAAATATTGCTGGCTCCTAGGGTGAATTTTAACATTATATCATTATTAAAGTGAACATCTTAATTTGAATATTATATGAGTTTATTAATAAAACCTCTACCGCAAACAAAGTTTTAATATTAGATGTTTATACCGAAATTATTTACATACCGGAATTAATTATATAATAATAGTTTTAAAAAGTATTTTAAATAGTTTTTTTACAATTTTGCCTTTAATTCAAATATTTTCTATATACATATTTGGAACAATTTTATAATAAAAAATGTATATCTAAGCTGAAAAAGAGTAATAATTAAAATATTGAAAATATAAAATTATAAAAGAATAAAATGTAATTATTATTGATAAATAAATTGTTTATTTATTCTATTTATTCCCTTATGCTTTACTTATACTACTGGTATATATCTGTCTTGCTAAAAGACAGATATATAAGATAGCAAAAGTTACGAAGAATGCTGAAGAAGGATGTAGCAATCCAGAAAATACATCATTACCTTTTGCTAGTATATAAATTGTTTATCTCTCTACAATAATGTTAAATATAAATAAATAATTCAATAATAATTCATTAAAATACTCTTATTTTTGAATTACACCTCGTATAATAAAAAAAAAAAACATTTATAAATCATTTGTAGTATACAATGTTTTATATAGTAATTGGTAGCATCTTTTGAAAGTAATATAAAAAATATTTCCTATTATTTGATGATAATTGCAATTAAATTTCATTTGTTACGCTAATTGCTTATTTAGGATTCATTTTATATCAGCTTGTAGTTAGAGTATCGTAAAGATTACAATGAAGTGCATTTCAAATTGATTTGTTCTTCTTATTTAAATATTTTTTTTATTTTATAGTTTTTTTCGTCTTATATTAATAATCATACTTAGCAAAAATAGTTTCTTGAGGTGCAGAACGATTCGTAGTCAGACTAGAACTTACATTGTTTGAAGTGAATCTAAACAGTTATTACCCAAGCGGAAGAAGATTGCAGTAAACATTACTGCAGAAATCGAGAACGATTAGTGACATTTAGTAAAATAGCCCAGCCCTGCGTGAAATAAAAGTTTATTGTTCCAATCGTACTCATCCTATGAATTGTCAAATGGGAAGCGGCACTAGAAGTAATGTTTAGTGACTGATGATAGAACTCGCATGATGTAACTTATTTTTTAATTTTTATTTTAATGATGGGGAAATATCAAAGCAGACTTCTTCCTTCCCTCCCGCTAAGGGGTCCCTTTTCGACGCCCTTCCACCCTCTATGATTATTGGCAACCTAAATGTAATTTACTGCCACCTTACTTTCATAGAGTCACATGCTACAACCAGCCTTTAATCTTAACTTTAGTGATTCAGACTGTCGACTAGTAGCTGTCGGTCTTCTTAATCATCTCGGTTTCGCTATTAGTTACTAGCATTTTTTCAAGGCTTAGATTCCCCATGGCATCCACATTTAACATGTTTCTGCACGTGCACACAATGAGTGCTACTACATTAGTTTTTTTCAGACACAGTCTGCTAGTATCATCTTTAATTTGCATCTTGGCTAGATGATGCTTGAAGTTTCCATGACCTGTAAACAACGCAGTTATTATATCTTAGCACCTCTCTGTCCTTCCTGCTTTGAGCACCATTCAAGCCTGCCTACACCTTTTCAGGTTTAATGAGTTCACACATTGTAGGACCTTAGCTCGCATTATGATAAAATATCAGCAAATAACTAAGTGTTCGTATGGCAGCTTGTCGCCAAAAAATTACGCCTAAAAACTGTGCGGATATGATTTAACCAAGTTATAAAAATGGTTGTAAAATTTTATTTTTCTATCACGGTTTATGCCGACAAGCAGAAAAATTTTAATATAAGTAAGTTTCATGCATTTATAAACCTATAATATTTGTTATTACATTATATAAAATATTATATGAATTATTTTTCCATAACTTGCACTTTACACATGTTTCTTTATAATACCGGAATATTGTGTAAAATGTTAAATGACAACAAAAATTGGCTACAAGATTTGCACTTAAAAAACTGACGTCAGAATTCGAATATTGTGATTTTGTATGAACAGAAACCGTTTTAAGAAAATCCATATAAAAAAGAAAAAATAATTGATCATTTAGTGGCTGATAGGCGATGATGTCATCTTGCTTATTGTCAAGAGTATAAAATGAAAACTTGTATGTGTGAATAAAATATACTGAGATTTTTATTACATTCCAGTAATATTTTAATTTAAGATTTTTTATTTATAATTATTCCTAATTATTTGTGCCGCATATGAATTAAAAATTAGTTAGTTCAAGGTTAATTAGAACAGCTTGTTGGTAAATTAATTTTTCTTGACGAGCACAGTCGTGCTGACTTTCTTTTTTTCGAGCAGTTTATCCATAATTTTTTTTTTCTGATACCGTTTTACTTCATTTTTACATTTATTTGGGAAATAGTTTATAGTTTTTTAGACTAGAGTTGTACCAGTATCGTAAAAATTTTAAGTTACATAATGAAATTAATCAGACACATTTTTACACGAAGTGAATTTAAAGTTCACATACAATAAAGGTAAACATAGCAAAAAAAAAACTGCTTCACCGTATGAAGGTTTTTAAGGGAATGACGATTGATGCTTACTTATGACATAATATTTGTTCGCCATGTCCCACTCAGGAGCATTCCATTTAAGCGATTCCCGCACAGTATAGATGTCGCAAAGCCATGATGTATTATGTTTAAAATTCATCATAACTCCTCGTAATTTTAAAATTGTTTATCTCTACCTTACAGTTGTGCTTCTAAGCATGCACTATTGTAAAGGGAAATGTAAAAAGTTCGTTGTTTTATGAAAACTTAACATTTTATGTAATCCAAAATGGCATTTCTTAGGCAATGAATACAGTAGGGAGTAGTGGTGGGTACATGTTGGTATTTATTTCATTGCTAGGTGCACAAAGATAATAATCATTTTCTTTCGTAACAAATCTGCTTGTTAATAAAATTAAAAAAATGGGCAATGAGAGAAAATAGAATAACAACTAAATAACTCGTATTTACTCAGTTACCAACTAAATTAGTAGTAAAATTTCAAATTTATCGTTATTTTAAATTCAGTTTTTGATTTGTTGCTGTAATCTTGAGTTATCTATTCATATAATAAAATAGTAACTAGTTTTCGTCTGTCTGTCTGTCTATCTGTTTTTCCTTTACGTTCGCATCACGTAAAAACTACTGAATGGATTTTAACAAAATTTTGCAAGGAGGTACTTTGGTATCCTAATTCCAATATAGGATACTTGCTTTCCGCAAAAATATCCCATTTCCAAAGGAATGTGGAGAAAAACAGCGAAAGTACGCTCTTATTTTAGTAGCAAAATAAATACATAAACCATAACTGAAGCACTAACCACTAACAGATGGCGCTGTATGGTAAAGTAAGTGCATAACAATATTTAGTATTTTGTTCAGCCTTTTTAACATTTTTAACACCAATTGAATAAAATTTGTATATGATTTGCATTTTTACTTTGTGGAATTACCTTGATATTAAAATATTTTAAACATCTTTTACAGAGCTTTACAATAATTTTTAGAATTTTTTATAAATTTTATAATCTTATCCCGGGATGAGTACCTTTATATAAATTAAATACATAAACCATAACTGAAGCACTATAAAAATAAGAGTCTTACAATTGCTGTGGAATATTTTCAAAGCAAAATCGAGCATAATATTGTCAGGACGCCCACGAACTGGTGGGCACAGCTAGTAATAAATAAAAATTTAAGACAATGAACAGCATGAACATGAAGAACGCTCCACAATATTGGATACCGCGTAGAATTGAAGAAACCTAAACCTGCATTAATACACAATAAGGTTTCGCAACGTTTACAATTAGCCATGCATCACAAAAATTGGGCAGCTGATGACTGAAAGATCTTAATATGGTCAGTTGGTAAACAGTAATACTGGCAACGACAGCGGGACGCAAGTCTAAGACACCACATTAAACAAATGGTCAAGCACGTCGGAGGTAACATCATATTTTACATGGTAATATGTTGGACCATTGTAAAAAAATTATTGCATTATAAGTAAGGAAGACTGTTTAAATGTATTGCAGAACCATCTTCCCGATTTTTTTAGATATGAGTGAATATCCTTAGGAAGAACTTGTGTTTCAATAAGTTGGAGACCAAAAACACACCTGAAAATTCATTGTGGAATGTCTCAATTAACAAAATTTTCAATTGATGCTGTGGTCTCCGCAAAAGCCCACTTCAATCCAGTTCAGAATTTGTGGTCAATTATAAAAAGACGATCGGGAAAATATTGAAGAGCTCCACTTAATTTAATCGAGTTGTTGCAACGCATGCAGCTGGAGTGGCAGAAAAATCTGGATAAAATTATACAAAAATTGGTTGAAAGTATGCCCAATCGTACAAATAGTGTATTACAAAATAAATGGCTATGAACCAAGTATTCAAAACATTTTAAATTTTACCAGAAAGTGCCAAATTGAGTACATAAGAGCTATTTTTATTTTATTTTGATTTTTCTTTGAATATAGTCGATTCATTATTACTTTTTTATGTGTCTACAAGTGCATAAAACACAAACATGTACTCACCTTTGCTCCCCACTGTATATATATGCTTACTATTTATGGCTTACTATTTATGGCTTTCGTATGGTAGGAAAAGAGTGTGCTGCTTACAAAATCTCAATTTTTTTGGTAGATTGTTACAAAAATTATATCTTTTATTCTCTGTAAAGAAAATATTTTATTGCTGAATTAGTTTTGCGATGACAAGCATCTGTCTCAAACTGATGCTTGTCATCCTCATCTTGTAAACCCTTAATGAAAGATTTTAAGCTATTAAGCGAATAAATATTGGAAATAAAATTAATATAATAGATATTAATAGCAGTCAAGGTTCAATTTTTTAATTACACTTTAAGAAGTTTCTGCTTAAATAAACACAGAAAAAACACAACAATTAATTATTTTAATATTAAGATAAATAAATACAAGCCAAAGCAAATAGATGGGAGTCAATAAACATCATATAAGTATTCCAATATATACGCTTGTTCCCCTTACTCCCCATAATGGACGTAAAAATATTGTTGGACATTTCTTAGAGTCGCATAGATTGTCTTTTTATATGTGTTAAACTATTCCTTTCTAAGTACTAGTGATCACATTAGCTACAACTCATACCATTGCTAGTGAGCTGTGCAATTGAATATTTAATCAAATTAAACAAAATAAATAAAATTTAAATATTCTATGGTTCCTAATTAAATATTCTTAATTTATGTTTGAAAGTTAATAAATATTTACCTAAATATTGATGTTAAACATTTCTTCGAACAAAAAATCCTTGGTGTATTAATATTTACGCTTGAGGTCCGTTTTTTTTTTGTTATGGCTTTTGTTTAATATTAATTAATCTTTTATGATATTTTTAATTAAGTATAATTTTTTTATTATTTTGTTATTTTATTTACACACAACTTCACTGAGAACACTTCAATTTGAATATAGTAGATAATGATTTATAATTATAAATTTAATGTAAAATAACATAATTACAATTATTATGACTTTTATATTTTTAATTTAATTATGAATATTTATAAGTAAACTTTGTTGCTGTTGTTAAATACAAGATGTTAAAACACAAAGCTGGAATGAAAGAGTTAAGAAAATATAATTAAAAAATTATATTATCGGTCATGTTATTAGTAATTTTGTAATTTAATATTTGGTTATTAAAATTTTGTTAATACAATTTATTTGTTATTTAAAAAAAAAAAATATTTAAGCTTATTATGCATAGACGCTTTACCCATACTATTGTTGTTATTTTTGCATTTAATAGCAATATTTAAAAAAAAAATCAAATACTTATTAAAAAAATATATAAATATTTTTTTAAAGAAATGAAGCACAAGGTTTCTTATCGATTTCGTAGTCTTAAATTTCACACTACTATTGCTGATCCTAAGTCTTCTAAAAATAATGTTTAGTAAAATGAATATTATGTTGATGTTTTATATCTATAACTCTATATCTAAACATATAATAAAATAGTAACTCATTTCCGTCTGTCTGGCTGTCTGGCTGTCTACTTTTCGTTTTAACAAAATCGATTTTAACAAAATTTTGTGAGGAGGTACCTTAGTATCCCGGTCCCAAAAATATGTTATTTCCAAGAGAAAGTGGAGAAAAAGGAGTGAAAAACTGACTCTGTCAGTTTTAAACTGGGATATTTTCAACTCGGTTATTTTTTAACACACATTTTTATTTTTGAATGTGGGATATTTTTAAAAACTATTGCGTAAAAGATGGCGCCAATTAAATAAAATTTGTATTTGATCTTTACTTTGTGGAATTATTAAAATGTTTTAAAGACCTTTTACACAGGTTTACACAATAATTGTTAGAATCTTAGAACTTTTAATAAATTTTAGAATTTTAATCTTTAAATAAACTAAATACATGAAGCATAACTGAAGCACTATAAAAGTAAGAGTCTTTCAATTGTTGTGAAATACTTTCAAAGCAAAATCAAGCAAAATATTGTCAACACGCCCACGACGCACAGAGGGGTATTTTGCCAATCTATCCGGATATTAGACCAAAAATTAATTTTGAGAAATGTAAAAATTTGTGTACGCAGCTCGACAGACAACAAAATTCTGTATCGTATTCAAGGCTTTTCCTTGAGATTTGTCGTTTTGGGTTTATTACTAGCTACTTATGTTAATTTTTAGATTTTTTTTTTTAATTTTGAATGATAAAAAATTTCGTTCAAAATTAAAAAAAAGGTTTTTTTTTGTAAAATTTTTCGTAAAAAAAATGTGAAAAGCTTTTTAAGAGTGATCTCCATCGCGATCCTAAAATTGTTATATATCACTACAAAATTATCGATCTCTACTTTTAAACTGTAAAAAAACGTTCCGCGTTTTTGCGCCATTTTTTGGCAATTTTTTGAGAGCACATTATACCTGTCATATAAACTGACAGTGAAAAAATGGCAAATAAAATCTGATGTGGACGAAGCCATTGTTAACGCGAGGAAAAAAATATCCAGGAAAAATTTAGAAGTGAATTAGGGCTAATAGTGGGGTACACCCACTGGATTTCGAAACAACAACGATGGTAACACTAGTAGAAGATGTTTTTCCAATCCTGAATTAGCTGCAGAAATAACTGGAATTGAGTTTGATTTCATATACCGAATCATTGAAGTAATATAAAGTGGTCACAAAATCCAAATGTACGAGTTTGCCGATTACTGCTTAGGTACTGCAAAACTTTACTTTTTAATACATGGTGCAACTGTTATGAATGAGGCATTATTGCCTATTGGGCTATTAACATAAGAAGCGTCTGAGGCACGAAACAAACATATCCGCCTGAGGCATGAAACAAACATTTCCGGCTTTACAGGCAGAATTTTGCTAGAGAGTCTTCAAGGGTTCAGTGTAACATAGATATTATTCATAGGCTTTTGCTAAGTTCTGACCCACTCTTTACTAGAATCACTCCAAAAAAACGGTCATTACCTTTTACGAAAGAAGCAATTTCAGTCATGCTTCCACCTGTACTTAACGCTGAAAAGGATTCAGATTCGGAAGAGGTCTTTAAAGAATCCGACGAAGAAGAATCATGGCATTCATCATCATCTTAGTGAAAAGAAAAGTTGTTTTAAATAAATTAATTGCTATAATTTTAAATAAAATTTCTCGTTACAATCATAAATAAGTTATTACTATGAATAAATTAATTATTTCCCGATAAATCAAATACTATTAAGTAACAAATTACAAAAATATTTTTTTAATAATATTCTTGGGAGGCGGGGATTGGTTAGGCATTGGAAAGCTTAAAAATGAATATTTTTAGGAAATTGGCAAAAAAATAAAAAAAAAATTTTTTTCACAGGGACGTTTTGGGGGTGGGATTGGAGGAATACCTCTAAACGATTGTAATGGTGTAAGATAAAATTTAGAAAGGTAAAATTAGTTTATTATCGTGGTGTAAATAAACAATTTTAGATTTATTCAGGTAAGTATTCAGTTGAATTACACTTAATAGTAAATATGTATTAGGGTTAAGATTCAGATTTTTTTTAATCTTCAATTATAAATGTAACTTTCTCAAATCAAAAGAGTTAAAGTGACTCATGCTAAACAGAAAACTTCGATTTTTAGTACAAACCGAGTTGGATACAATTACTACTTTAGTGTTGACAAACTTGGTTAAATTCAGTATTATCAAATTCATTTCAAGCAATTCTTATAAAAATGGAAAATTCATTTATAAATAATTATTAATTTTACAATTAATTAAAAATTATATAAAATATTTTTTTGTATATAATTTAAGTGTCCAAAATAATTTGGACAACACTTAATAGTAAAATACATACATACTACTTGGACAGATTCATGGACGAACATCAGCTCCTAGTTTGATCCTCTCTCCGCTTAAAGACTAGCTAAGTTAATTCGATGGACAAGGAAGATTCGAAAGAGGTGAGGATGTCAGTCACAAGGACACGAATACTTCTCTAGAGGTGGTTGGATTAATCTTCTGTGGCAACAGCTTCTCGGCACGAAGTTTCTAGTCTTCGTTTCATAGATATAATTGAAAAACCTTAAGCTGGATAAATGCGTAAGAAGGTCCTAGAAAGATCATGAAAACTAGAGATACTGCCAGAGTATACTGGCATAGAATGCTTGAGTGTAGAAGGCTAAGAGTTACGGACAGACATATGCATAATCTCGACGCCATATGAGATCGAAGTCTCACAAATATGCTATCAATTATTAAAAATTCTGTTGTGAGGAAGATGGTCGACAGTTTAAAATCTGTTCAGTCTAGAAACTCAGTACAAGTAAGGAAGTCGTAAATTACCAATCTGCTGCCTGTTAGAGGTTTAATTCGATATCCACCCTACATTAATAATTAAAAGTACAATAATGCCTGAAACTAACCAAACTTTTTGGACTAAAAATAGAAAATATTTTATATTGGCTCATAAACATATTAGTTAAGCGAAGCAACTTACGTAGTTCAGTCGTGGCAAAAATTTAAGTGCATAACCTATATTTAGTTTATTACTTAATTCCAAATAATATTTGCTTGAATTTTTTGTCAGTCTGTGTTTGCATCACGTAAAAACTACTAGATCAATTTGAGTAAAATTTTGTAAATAGGAACCTTAGTATCTCAGTTCAAAGTTTTTTTTTTAGTAAAAATATCTGCTTTTTATTTACAGATTCAATGGTACTGCATACCTGGCAGCCAGTTTAATTTTTGTCAGCGGGACTATGTGAGTAAGGATGGGTACATTAATATAAAGTGAATACATAAACGATATCTGAAGAGTCTTAAAATTTGGTGTGAATTACTTTTAAAGCAAAAATGGACAAAATATTGTAAGGACGCTAAAGTAGTACTAAATAAATAAATTAATCACCAATATTTTAATTTTACCAAATACACCAAAAAATTTAACTGAAAATTCACTAAAAAGTCGAAGTTGTATTAAAAATGTATATCTTCACCATAAAATCACTTATAATTAATAACGGTATCTTTTGCAAACCTTGGTTCTTTTAATGCTCCTTATACAGTTTGATATTCTAATTACTTTTCTGCCAGATTTTAACTCATTTAAGCTACAAATATATTTTCTTTGGTAAGCCATTTTAGGAGCCAATTTGAAGATTTTTGTATTTTGAACTGTTTAATGCAACTTTGAAAAATATTAACAATTTTTTCGACTTTAAAAGTTTATTCTGTTTTGTACATTTTCATTTTTTTAAACATTTTTAGATTGTATTACTTCTCTATATTTCAGTGATTTTTCTGCACTTCTACTTTATTTTACTAGGTGCTTAGAAATTTTAGAGTGCAGAAGTGAGAAAACAATAAAACAAATACAAGCCTTCTCAATTTTCCTCTAAGTTTTTTGACATTTCAAACTACAAGGCAACAATAAAATGCCATGTTGTTTTTGTGTTGTTATATTTGTTGTAGAGACGCCACTACTTATTAAATCTACCTTGGTTAAAAGTTTTCGTCAGTTACTGATTTTTTTACGGCTTATACAATTTTGGAGTTTATTCCTTACTTTCTTAATGTTTTCACAGAAAATTGTGTCTTAAATCTCTAAATAATATTTTTTATAAATTTATTTTGAATAAAATTCTACTTATCAGTTGAAACGTCGAACACCTTGGGCCATGGTGTATAACAAAATAAAATAATAAAATTGTTCCCAGTTTTCTCCACACTCTCTATTCCTAATACTGATTTTATTATTTTAATTGTGTTTATATGTCTGCAGCGGTGTTGTGAACTAAAATCAACATCAAATGATAAATCATATCAGGCTAGTTAAACAACATAATAAACATTATGAATTGCAATTATTAGCTTTAAACAAAATATGCAGCTTAATTGCTTAAAATATATAGAGCAGCGAAAATTAAATCCATAGCTTTCATTAAGTATTGTTTTATGTACTTTGGCATTTACAAGTTTAATGAGTGTTTAATGATTAACTCGTAAAAGAAAACCAAAATATATTTCAGGAGTTCGTTTAACTTAAAAAAGAAAAATAAGCAAAAAACAAAAGACTTAGGATACAAACTTTCTACGATAAAAGTAAAAAAAAAAATACTTAAAAATTAGGGTTTTTAGTTCTCTGTGATTGCTTAAGAAATAAAAGATAACTTCGTCATAAAATTTTTTTCTCTCTTGATTTTATAGTTCAACTTTACATGCATGTTTACACACAAACAAAAAACAAAACAAAAAAAAGATTTACTAAGTCTAAATATAGACTAAGACTATGAATATTCACAATATTTGCAAAGCAGTTTAGCTAGCAACATACATATTTATACTACAACAGCTAAGGTAACAAAAACAGAAACTACAACATGCAAAATACCTCTATTATATGGAACCGGATATGCAGGCATAATACGCATCTTTGCTTTTTTGCAGTTTTCTTTTCGGTATTATTTCTTCAACAGTGGCAATATGTAATCTGTGTGCTTATTTTTATATGATTCTAGGCACGGTTTAAAGACCAAAACGTACCAAAAAATTAAATTAAGCTCACTGAAACTTAGAAGAACAAAATAGTACCCGTACATGGTTCTGACAGGCATACAGCCTCCGTTCTTGCATATTATTTAAAGCAACCGCCAGCTATATTAAATACAAATATATTCTATGCACACATAAGTGATAAAAAAAGAATAAAATGAAAATGAAAATAATAAAACCAAATTACAACACTATGGATCAAAAGTAAGTGTATGTAGTTTGAAAATATATAAGAAACTTGCTGACCGCTAAATCTAATTCCATGAATTGGACATATTGTTCTAAATGTTATACCATTATTTACATTTGAATCAGTTTAGAAACACAAACAGATTATTCAAATATCAACAAACTATAAAAACAGTATGCGCATAGTTATATTTCCTTATTTACATCAAGTCTTCGCAATTTTAATCCCCAGTTAGATGAGCCCCATTTTTAACATTTACATCTTATATTGCAATACATGATTTGGGTTTAGAGCCAATTACTGTAGTCTCTCGCCTTCTTTAATGATGTAATTAAGAAGCAAAAAGTTAGCAATGACCATAACAAGACAAAATTGTACATACTCATTTATTATTCAAATGCTATTAAACTTATGGATCATATTTCAATAGTTATGAATTCAGAAACGTGGTTTACTTCTTAGGAGAGAGAAATTTAAACTGCTGCAGCTATCACAAATTCAGGAGAGATTTTCAATTCAATGCTTAATCGGACAACACAAATGCTGCCAAATTCTCGCATATTTGTCACAAATTTACCAAGATTTATAGTTTTAAATAAATTTCAGAGCTTTTAAACAACTGGTAATAAAAAACTTCAATATTTTATATTTCAACATCTAAATAACTGAAACCGGCAAGATATGTTTTAATAAATTAGGTTTTTTATAAAATTGGCTACCCTGCCTTTGTTAACCATGGGACTGCCAAATTCTTTTTGGAGCATGTAGCCATGGCATGAGCCTTTAAGAATTTGTTAACCTTTTTTCAATCATTGCTCTGGACTCAGAGGAATTTACAATAAATCATAAATTTTGCTTCAAATTGCTATTGGTTGTCTTTAAAATAGTTTAAAAAAATTAACTAGTATCGAAGTGAGTCTAATTTATATAAGGGAAGGCCCTAAAAACGATAGCTTAAAAATTTTCCAATTCATATTTTGATCTAAATTTGATAAAAAAATATAGCCTATATCCTAAAATAACAATGCGATCATTAATAAGTCCAATAAATACTAAGGTCGGTCAATAATTAAAAATAAAAAAATTTAAGTTAATTTTCTTCCAAGGAACTTTGAGTAATTGTTATTCGTTATGCCTAGAGCTTCTATGTATTGTGTGTATTAAGCCACCACTATTACAGTATTGTTAAAACCGGTTTTACTTACTAACCCGCCAATGGTGACCTATTGGTCTGAGAGATCAGTGGATCACAATTAAAAAATTCGAATAACTTTATTCTCTTGTATTGGTACTTATCGCAAGTAGTAGATGCAGCACTGCACTTCAGCCCAAACAGAGTGCAATTCGAAACTGCTCAGTGAGGACACGTTGTGTATTTTGTCTACTAACCCGGCGGATGAAACCAGGTGACACCGTGTATGTAAGTAAAAAAAACAGGGTTAAGTTTTAATTAATCAAGGAAGTTACATATAGTTAGATGATGATGTACCAAGGATATCAGCTCCTTCAATAATTGACAGATGTTATGAGTGTGAATGAAAAAAATAATCAGAAATGCGAAGTACTCTTGTCACAAATGTTTGTATTGAACACGTAGTGCCGTATTGCAGTAGCTGTTTACCTGAAGAAATTTAGTTTTTTTTGTCAAAGTTCCGAATGTGAACGACTAAAGACCTAATTTTCCGTTATGAATATATGATTTTTTATTTTTAGTTCTCTAATTAGAAAGATGTGTGAATCTTAAAATAAAAGAGCTTCAATTGATTAAATATCTTTGTTTTATTGTCAAAGAGCATAAAGTTTAAACAAACTTGAACTATTAGTAATACAATTCGAAACTCTTCAGTTTCAAACCACGGGGCATGAGACCGGCATCACCATTGGCGGGTTAACTCTATTCTGCGTTGTCGTCCTTTGGCCGAAAGTCCCCTTAGGGTTTGTACAAAAAGACGTTTGCTTTGCTCTCGACCAGGTACAAGGTAGTTTGTAGGTTATAAGTAAACCCGTCTTGGATACAAAAGTTTTCTACATTGGCGGACTTTGACCAAACTCAAGGATCCTCTCCAACATGCTCAACCCGTTGAGAGTAATCGACTGGGTTTAGGAATTGTACCACTTCAGGTATGTATTTTAAGTTTGTTTTTGGGTACTTGGGTTTCTTTTAGTTTTTAAAATTACGTTCCATTGTGCAAA
The DNA here is from genome assembly GCA_949628195.1 of Phasia obesa. Lineage (NCBI taxonomy): Eukaryota > Metazoa > Arthropoda > Insecta > Diptera > Tachinidae > Phasia > Phasia obesa. Next base: position 71,215,192 of record OX451216.1, on the reverse strand, counting down.
ATCCTTTGCCGTTTTATTATCTTTGGCTTTAGCCATTCTTTACCTATAGAAATTACTACAAAATTAGATTTTTTCCTTCTATATCCAAAATTGGATCGCATTAAACACAACATTTTCCATTGTGCATTAGTATCTGCTTTAAAGATGAGCTAGAAAAATCAACTGCATATTTTAAGTTAAATTTAAACGTAAAAAAATCTAAAATAATTTTTTTTGTATTTTAATCCCTTTTTAAGCAATGAAGGTAATGTTTTTTTTTTTTTTTTTTAATTTTACTTTGTTGTAAATAGTTTTTGTTTTTATTCTTGTATTATGTGCTGCATTCTTTGCATATATTAAGTAGTTTATTGAGTTAAACAATATTGTATTTAAGCTTAGCCGCCACATTATTGTTATTTGTGTTGTTGCTCAGCTTCACAAAATACTACAATAATTTTCTCGACTTTTATTAAGCTTCTCTACTTACACTTATCTAGGGAAAGGGTACTATGATCTAATTTAAGGTATTGCTAGTTTGTAGTAGGGGTTGCTGCGTAAGTTACATAAAAATCGATTGTCTAGTGAGAAATTAATCGGTTGTAGATTTGTGGAGTTTCAATGAGAAACATATTCGAATTGTTGAAATGCCATTTTCCAATATATATATATAATATTATTGTATAGTATATCGTATATATATAGTAGTCCTGGCTTTAACAGTACCTAGGAATATATAATGTCATTCATAAGTTCAGCTTTGGCTTTATGGCCCTAGAAATCCAGCAATCCTCTCTACCTTTATAGGAATTACAAGTTCTTCTTAAAACGGTTTCATTGAACTTGATTCCGATCTTTTCCAACATCTTCGTCTGGTCTGCTAGTTCTAACCTTAATAATTATTAAAATCTCCTGCTCCAAAAACCTTCACTGCTGGTAGATGTACTATGCCAACTGAGGGGTATCCCTTATTGAACTGCCTTTCCAGATGGGTGCTTATCTCTGATCCTTTGCAAGAAAAATGGAAATAAATCTGCTGTTTCGAAATGGATAATATTATATAATTAAAACTTCATTCACACTATTATAAATAAGTTTTATTTGAGCTTGAGTTTTTACCCGATGCTAAACTGACAAAGTAGGATACCATGTGTATATAAGTCTTTCCAATTCAGTCTAGGCCACATGACCCTAGAAATACAGCAATATATCATACTTATAACTTTTAATTAAAATATTTCCAAGAATCTTGTAGTCCGAAGACCCAGTACTAAGTCCGTAGGGTGTAGGTTGTTAATCCTAACCTCAATAATTCTGAAACCTTAATTGCTGAAAGAAGTAGGGCCCCTCAGGTTACTATACGTTGTACTTAATAGACTAATATAGGGTTTATTGTACAATTCAACGTTGCGAAAATAAATCTGTACAAAGAAAAAAAAATTCACCAATTAAATGTTTTAATCAGTTTTAAACTAAAGTTGGATCATTTTTTTAATTGATTCAAATACATATTTGATTAAAACAGAACAACTTTTAATTAAAGTCTGAAAATGCGTAATGTTATATAATTTAAACTTCACACTACTTAAGTTGAGCTTGAGTTTATAGTTCTAATAGTCCCTAGAGGAACGTTGCTAAACTGCTTAAAAGTAAAACACCATGGTTGTATGAAGAGCTTAAAATTGTATACGATGTTTTCGGCTACACCTATGGGTATCTGTCACAATTTCGAAGATATTCAATTTTTCTAGTCAATCTTAGTCTATTATTCCGCAAGTAGTGAAACTTAAACAAACTCCGAAATATTTGAAAAAAGTAACTCTAGCAATATTTTATTATATTCACACTTTTTCCATGACCTGTCTTTGTATGTCTAAATTGGTCTAAATATATCTTTCTAAATACCGATAGAATTTAGTGTCCTAAATATTGATCAGTACTTCGCGATCCAATATGAGTTGCTTTACATTTAAACAACGTTGGTCAACGTCTTTATCTCGGTCAACAAACAAAATTGCCGAATATTGGTATCGAGAAACACGCACGTCATTGTCAAGAAGACAATGCATTCACAGAGGGTGACGTTTTGGAGTGTATTTTGTAGTAACGGTGTCATCGCACATTTGTATTTCGAAGATGACGCTAGAAAGAAACTTCGGTTAAAGCCGATTGCTACAGAGAGAGAGAGCCATGTTTTCTTTAAGGCCTGTAAAGGTATGAACTGGTCACAGACCCCATCAAATAATCGGGCTTTTGTGCACTAATTTCGGTAGACTTGTTATCAAATGTCTTGGCGATGTCAATTGGCCGCCTCCGAGATGGGAATTTACGCCTTTATAGTTTTTCTTGTGGGTAGGGTTCTTAGACGTTCTTCGAGTCTCATTCTTAATTTAAAAATGTTGATTCCCAAAAATCCCCAATAAAATATTTAAATTATACCCAAAATTTTTACTAAAAAGATATTGTTTTTTTGAACCCATTAACAAAAATACTGTGTATAATATAATATTATATGTTATTTCACAAACAGTGGGGTAAAACCCCACTATTTTTGTAGATGGATCAAAAGAGTTAAAACAAACTTCATTATTTTTAAAATGTATAGTATTACAATTTATTTTTTATTTAAAACTTTGGTTGTTTCTTTGTGGAAACAAATATTTATATAAGCATTGCTATATGGTATGAAAACCAACTTTGCCAGTTCTAGAAATAAGGCGTTTCAGCAGCATCATGATATTTATAAACTTTGCCTAAAATATGCTAAGTTGCTTCCACTTTTTATTGCAATTTTCCTAAAGCCTAGTTCACAAGGAAAATTTGACATTTAAAATGTGGCGTCTATCTCGCCATTTGGTAGAATTGTACCATTTAAAAGCAATCAAATTGTAAATTGTTTTACAAAATTTTTCACGAAAAATTTAACAAAAAATTCCACATGAAATAATGCCCTTTTGCTTTTTTTCCCAGCTTTGGTAAAATGTTGCCAGAAACGTTTCCAATTTCTTTCCACAGTAAACACTTCTGAAACATATTTTCATGACTTTTTGATACAATTTTTGTATAGATGTAGTTTGACAGCAATACGTGATTTATATACATACGTCTCTTAGAACATTGCTATTTACTGCTGGTGAAAAGTTCGAAGGCCCATAACTTGGAAAATATTGGCTACCTCCAATTTTTTTAGTTGATATGTTTTTTCTTATTTTTCTAATTCTCTCACGCAGGATACTTTGTTTTAGTGGAGCAACTTCTGTTGCTTCAAATTATTTCCGCTACGTGTTTTATCTTCTTTTACCAATCATACTTAAATATTAAATAACGTCTTTGTCACTACATTAAGAAACTTAGAAAATAAATTATTGAAGTAATAATACATTTACAATAATCCAAAAAGTAAATTAAATCAAAATGAAAATCCCTAAAAAATCCCTTATACATGGAAACCATCCTCAACAAAATCCCCAATTCCCATACTGAATTTTTATCCCCATATGTATTAAAAAATTCCCGATTTGGGGATAATCTGACAACACTGCTTGTAGGTGCCCTAATAGACCGATGACGTGCAAATGATTAAGAATCCATTCACATTCGTATGGCTAATATCAAACCTGCCCTTCGAGTAACCGGCAACAAACTCAAATTAGACTGACACCATCAGACAACGCGAAGGTAGCCGCTGCAGTCACATGAATGACATCATGTTCCGTAAATAATGGGAAAATTTGTTTTTTCTAATAAAGCTAAAATACACAAAGAAAATAAATTATTGAGTTTCTTTACGAATTAAAATTTTATTATAAAATCGAAATTTTTGAATAATTGATTAAAATGTTTTAACTGAAAAAAATATATCCCACAAAATAGATCCCACAATTCTAAAAATTCCTTCACTAATTCCTTAAAAGATTTTTTTCTCTATTTGCCAAAGGAAAAGCTGAGCTTTAAATTCCCTTCATGGTAATTAGAAACATATAGAAGCGGTTAGGGAATAATGGTTCAATTTTAATATTTTCATAAACAAAACATTTCTCTTTCGGATGACATTAGAGGTAACATTAGAGGTAACCCTTGAAAAAGTCAATAAATTTTGACGAAACGTTGCGCAAAAATGCAATAAATTAGTTTTTTTTTACATTAACTATGTTTGGCCTGACTAGCTTTAATCATCCAATCAACAACTTTAAAAACATTTTCGGTTTATAAAAGTTTTATTAAAAAATTTTTTATACTTATTGTATACTTCAGACATGCCAACTAGTAACCGAGTTCACACATCGACATTTGCTGACGACACAGCCTTTTTGAGCATTCACGAAAGACCCGAAGTAGCATCACGATATTTACAAGACCACATATCCAATTTAGAAAAATGGTTGAAGAAATGGAGAATAAAAGTTAATGAACAAAAATGTACTCACATAACCTTCACACTGCGTAGAGAATCTTGCCCCCCTATTCGGATAAATAACCAAATGATACCTCAGCTTTCAGACGGCAAATATCTCGGCATACATCTTGATCGGCGCCTTACATGGAAACGGCACATAGAAACAAAGTTAACACAAATGAAGTTAAAAGCAGTCCAACTAAACTGGCTTATTGGCAGAAATTCTACTCTAGCTTTAGATTGCAAACTTTTGTTATACAAGTCAATTCTAAAACCAATATGGTGTTATGTCAATTATGGGGCACTGCCTCAGCTACCACCGTAGACAAAATTGAAGGGCGCCAAATTAAGATTCTTCGTATGCAGATGTAATTGCTCCTTGGTATATAAAAAACTCGAACATCCATAAAGATCTAAACGTGCCATCAGTTAAAGCAGAAATAGCGAAACTTGCCATAAGGTATTTAAAGAAGCTTGAAACTCATCCTAATCCACTAGCCCGTAACATACTAAATGAACCTGATTACATTCGACTAAGAAGGAGGGACACTGCTTCTCTCATCCGTACATCAGAGAGATAACCCGCAAATTACAGTACCCGTGAAACATACATTTTTTTTGTCCAGCACTGGTTGGACTTAACAAGTATATTTTCAGACTTAAGATATGAGTAATTATTAATAGTTCAATTATATTGAAGATACAATAAATAAAAAATTGCGAAAAAAAATAAATCAAAAATAATTTTTTGCGATTAGGGCCATTGAAATAGTTATATATTTCGCAAAACACTTTTGAATAATAAGACACGATTGACGTTTTATTTTAGGCAAAGCTGCATGAGATAAACCATGTGCTAAACATATGGCTCTAAAACCAACACCACTAAAAATCAATACATAGTATCGACTATAACTTCTTCTATATTAGTGTAGATACAGAATTATTTTCTTTTTTTTCAAGTCCTCTACTAAGCCTTGCGAATTATAATATTTTTTAATTTGACAAAATGTTAATTTCTTCAACAAAAAATATTTTCAAACAAGAAACATTTAAGGACTATTTCTTAATATCTTAATAATTGTAAGGTATCGCTCAGTCTTTTCTTACCAATTCAATTCCCTTAGCAGAATTTTATTTATTTTCATTTTCGTTGTCTCCGTTTTTGTTGTTTCTGTTCGTTTTATTTTAGCAATTTGCATGTAAAACAATTTGCTATAATGTTGGCTAGTTGCTAGTTTAGTAGCTGTGTTTTTCTTCGCATTAATGTTGTTGTTATCATTTGTAACGAGTGCAATGTAAACAGTGAAACAGTGCAACAGCCACAGTTCATATATTGTAAAAATACATCTACAACAACTGCAACATCACTACTAAAAACACTAAACATTTTATATAAAGTTGCTTAATGTTGTAATTTATATTTTGTAATTGTTTTGTGTTTCCCTTGTTTTGTTTCTTGCTAAATATATTTTCTTTTTGGGCTTTTTTTGGGATTGATTTAAAAGTTGATAATTATTGGATATTTGCTTAACTGATTAATTAGAGAACTCTTAATTAATTAGATAACTTTTAAACGTTAAGTTACTCAAACAAAAAAGTCCACATTTCTTATTATAATCATACATCAACTGTACAATATGCAAGAATGAACTTCTTTGATTGTCATATTGGCCAGATTATGCTTCAAGTTTCCATGACCTGTCAGTATGCTCCTTAGATAACTCTATTATATCCAACCAAATGCTGTTTTATTCCCAGTAATTCCTATGTGTCTCTTAACCCATATTTAAAAGCTCATAGTTTTGCACGTAAGATAAATATTGATGTGAATCTTTTTTTGTTTGATAGCAGACTAAATATTAAATATGCAACACAATTTTTATAAGTTGAACGAGTCACATAAAATTTTCTGTGGATATGTAATTAATTAACGAAAATTACATCGCTTAATCGATTAAAACAAATCTACAATATTAACGTAAAAGAGATCCAACAATTCCTAAAATAAAGACCAAACATCCCGAAATCGGAAATGTTTACACTTTTCCCATAAAGTCCACAGATGGACTTGGGCTCATAAAATACTTTCAGGAATAATTTGGTGTATATTTAGCTTTATTACAGCCGTCTTTTTTTGCCCCGATAGCAGCTATTGTATTTTGGAACATATAGGCTAAAATCAAAATTTCTATGTATAATTCTTGCAACAAAAAACGACTTCAAAACAGATATATGTGCAGTAATTCTAAACTAAAAATTTAAAAGGAAGTACTCAAATCAAATAATTTTATATTTGTTGCTATAACGGCCTTAGTAATATACGTTCTGTATATGCAAATGTCTATCCATAACCGTTCAGGAGAAAAAGCCATATACAACAAATTACGTCAGATATGAGAACACGCTTTACTTATTTTACACTTATTATTACTGATACAGTAATAAAAAGTGACGGCTCCAAAGATAGGGCTATATAGGTTAATATTATCATCTATTGGGACACCCTTTAATGTACAGTTTTATATTTAACACTTATTATAAAGAACTTATTATAAAGAACAGATTCTTTGTAAATTTCAACTGTCTGTCTATAACGGTTCAAAAGTTTGGCCATATGCATCAGTATACATCAACTAGTGAGACACCCTTTAATTTATAATTTTAAATATTTATACATGTTATTATACCGGGCATGGTAGTGGAGATTCTGTCTAATTTTCAAGTGTTTGTCTATAACAGCTCAAAAGATAGAGCCAGACACCCTTTAGTTTACAAATTTATATTTTATACTTGATGTTATAGCGGACTTAGATATACAGGTTGTTTGTAAATTTCAACCGTGTCTCTGTTACGGTTCAAAAGTGTTGCCTTTTACATCAAATTACATCAACTATTGGGATACCCTATAATTTCTAATTCTAAATATTTAACTTCTAGTTATAAATATTGGACATTCGGTCCAATATTCAAGTGATTGCCTACAATGGTTCGCAGATAGGGCCACATGGGTAAATTTAGGTCCCATATGGGGACACCCTTTAATTTTTAAGTTTATTTTTTTATTGGCAGCTATAGTGATACGCAATTTTTTTTAAATTTTAAAATGGTGTCCTTTACGGTTCATAATACACGTAAAAAACATGTATGTTGTATGGTTACCCCTTTAATTTTTAAAATTCTAAACTTCTTTTAAAACGGGCCTAATCTGTAAGCATATCCTTTCTTATCAAGAAAATTGTTTTAAAATCGGTTCAGAAATGACTCCTTCTTTTTTTGAAGTCGGTTAAAAATAGGTCAAATTGAAGTACCTCCATCTTCTACAAGGGTGATTAATTTTACACGAAAGTTGGTTTAAACGTACGCACTTATAGTATTATATACATACATATATTTCTTAAGAAATTTTTTTCTATTTAAAAAAAGCTAGTTGGCCCTTTTTAGTTTAAAATACACAAAAATGAAATAATTTTGGAATTTATGAATTGAAAATCATCTAGTTTTTAGCACAGAAAAGAAATATTTTTCCACAATATTTTAATTTTGCTCATTAACTAAGAGAAAAAATTCAAAATAATTTACTGGAAATTGTAGTCAATATTTTGCAAAAACTGGACCAGAGTATCGAAAAATCAAAAATTTTAATTTTAAATTGCTTCTAACTCGCTCATTCAAAAACATAATTTACAGATTAATATATCACTCTGTAGGTATTAACATTTTGAAGATAAAACAAAAATTGAAGAAATGCCAAACTCTAAAAGAATTTACAGGTGCGCGGCTCCCAAATTTAAGTATACATAGCGCCACGCCTGGCATGTGGATGGAGTCTACCGTCATAACTTAAGCACATGGACTCCTCTGCTATACTTATGTCAATCGGCCTAGCCCTGTACAAATGGCTTAGTTATTTCTAAGATAGTTTGATTCCGCCTCACTGTGCATTGTTAAATAAATTATTGGTAAAAGGTACCTTAATAAAATTTCACGCAGGCAAAGAAGAGGTATTTCTAAGTGAAGTTTCATATGATTAGCCCCCCGCTAGGGTAAAGAGCGGCTTGTGGGTAAGCCTTAAAAGTTGGGTACCTCGGGCATGTGCTTTTTTGGAAATGTCATAAAAAGTTTGTTTACAACTCAAATGTTAATATTCTTTAAATTTAGATATTCCCTGAAAATATCATGACATGTTGAATTTCTCTCAAACTAAGATATAAACAGTTTGAGAGAAATTTAACTTAGAAATATTTTTTGGTTAATTTTTTGCCGTCCTTAACTTAGTGTTTTTGATGTGGTGAACTCATTTATGATCGCCTTATAAATTCACACAGATATCTTTAGTAGTGCATGTGCTACCAAATTATTATTTACTTGTTTTTTTAATTATTATATACAAATTACTCAATAATATTTTTTATTTTTAATTTTTTGATAATTTTTCATCCAATTGCAAATTAGTTTAAATATACGCTAGAAACTAAACTTTCTACTTACCATCTACTACACAGGCTTTTCGAATGTCACACGATGAACTTGTGTTCGCACATCAAAAAACACTCAAACAGTATTAAATGCTAAAAGCCACGGCACAACAAGAAAACGAGATATGGACGATAATTACGTCAACTATAGTAATAATGACAACAGTGTTGAACAAAATAAAGAAGTTTGAGAAGGTAGAGTGAGTAACGTTTGGGTTACGAAATTCGAATTTCTACCAACCACTTCTATTTTTGCCTTTTTCTCTTTCCTTCTACTTGTTCTTCTTAAATGTCTGCAGTTAGCGTAGTTAGACTTACGTCAGCATTTGTTTTTTTTTTTTTTTTTTCAAAATCGTTATGAGCAAACGTGAAAACGACCGACCGACACATAGATCAACGAGTGTGTTTGAGTTACGTGTTTGAGAGTTAGAGAACGAAATAGTATTTGTTTTAAAGAGAAATTCTCCTCTTAATTGTGTTTTATTTTTCTTTTATTTTCAAATGCCTTCACCCCTAGCATCGGTCCATAATGGAGTAACAGGTTAGGCAAGCAACAAAATTGGAGAGGCGTTTGCCAAAATAAATTCCGTTTGCGCTCTCAAGCTCACTTAGAAAAAAAAAACACTCACACAAAGTTCACACTTTTTTTTAACCGAGCACTACTTACGAGTCCACAACTAAGCAATTATTCGGAGTTGTACTTCACACGAAGTCTAAAGCAAGACTAAATGCGAATTGTACAAATTAGCTAATATAATGTGGAAAACTTGTATTGTAAAACTTGCAAAGCTAAATTAGGCAACTAGTTAACAGTCATCAAAAAACTAGAGTCTAGAAAACACTTGTTCTCTTTAAAAAGAGCAGTGTATGCATCTAAATAAATGTTTGCTGAAAATTGTGGCAAGGAGAAATTTAATATTTTCTTTGATACTCACTGGCGCTGTTAAAAGACGTTTGCTTTAAAGAATGTTTTATAGCAGTTGTGGCTGCTGGCTGCTGGCTGGTCGATTACCTAAAACTAAGACTGTCTGTTTTCTCACCACGCATGAACTTGACCAAATGCACAAATTGCCGATGATTTGTGTCTATATATAGAAAAATATATGTGTGTGTGTGTGCTGAAGGTAAACAGCCATTATCAGAACTCATACAGAGGGAGAGAGAGTGTTAGTAAGACCAGTTAGGTTGTGTGCTCACCTGGCTCTCATTTGTAAACAAATATTTCCAATATCGGCAACTGGAAATATCCAAATGTCAGTTAGATTTCGTTTTGTTTTGTTTTTATATTTTCTTATCTTCCACATTCGCTTATCGTAACTCACGTGGCTTAGCGCTGCTCTTTATTTCACCGGTTTTTCTTTTGTTTATTTGTTTGATATTTATCATTTGCTGCTATACGCTTTATTTTATTTTGCAATGTTTTGACAGTTGTTCTTGTTTTTTTTCTCATTTTTGATTAATAACAATTGTGGTGAGGGGTTTGAAATTTGTTGTTGAAAATGTTACGTATGTATACGGTAAACAAAAGACTTAAAAAGCAAACTTTTTTGACTTAATTTTATTCTACTTAGAGTTTCTGGCAAACAACTTAAAGATCTAAATTTGTTAAGATCATAAGTCACTTAGAAAAAACTTGTCTGTTACCAAGCAGTACCACTTTGGCATATAACAGTGGGTGTAAGCTAAAGATTAAATTATTTATGGACAATGTTTAATGGGTAAAAAATATATTCATTAGTAACTTCTGTTGTATGGTTATTTATATTTCAAAATCGATAAGTACGTAATCAGTTAGGTCTTTGTGATTAATATTGAGGTAATGGTAATGAGGAAATAGTTGTAAACTGTTAGCTACTACCAGCCTTTTGACCATTGAAATCAGGCAACCTCGTTAATTTTAAATAAAATAGAAAAAACGAATTACGAATACTGATTAAACATTATTTTTACAGGCTCCTTTGTGTCATTTTTCGTTTTCAGAACTACTGCTCTGACTTTCATTATTGCTTCACTTTTCAAGTCGAATAGCTAAAAATTATAAAAAATGGATTTAAGGACTTATATTTTTAATATCACTACTACTTAATTAGCTGGCTTTGTTCAGATCCTTGTTTGTCTAATAATAAATTTATCAATTTCTTATTAATATTTTTATTGCCAAGAGCAAGTTTTATCTTTTCAACAACAGCGTTTTCCAGTAGCTGTTTTAGCACTTTTTATGGTCGTCATATTTTGCGATTGTTGACTAACATTAAAATGCCTTTTGTTGGCCTTTCCCACTTTTACAATTTTATTATAAATTTCTAAAGTGAAAACTAAAAATATAATAATGGAACCTGCCACCTCGTTTTAATATTATTATTTGAGTGTTTTGGTGGTTATGTGTAATTTGTGCAATAATTCTTAATTTGTGCAATAATTTCTGGACAAATTATAATAAATAGTTGTGAATTATGTCAAATTAAGTAAAAAACTTTTTTTCTTCTTTGACTATAAACATTTTTAAAACAATTTGTAAAACAACATTTTACATATTTTTGTACATTATATGCAAATACATAATATAAAAAAATGATTTGACTTGTTGTGCACATACTTGGAAATTTTTCATTGAAATTGAATTTTCATTGGCATTATTTCAAATAGTTACAATGAAACAAATTTAACTATCATTTAACGCTACTGATTTATTTTTAATTACAATTGTTTTTACCAATGGTAATGGAAATGTAGTGAAATCGTATAATTCCCAATTATAATTGATGAAAAAAACCATTGTTTATATAAAACACAAATTTATGATTGCAATAGGTTTTAATAACTACAAATAAAGTAAACAAACGTTAAACAGTTTCTATTTCAATTGCAATGAAATAAACTCAATACAAGTGGCAGTTAGTCCATCAGAAAATATTATGATTCATCCGTTGCGAAAATTTGCAGATACACTGACAAAAAAATGTTTAATGCAACACTGCTTATTAATACATTTTCACTATGATTATATTTGCATAGATTTTTCATATAATTCAAAACCAACCAAAAAAAGTGGTTAAAAGAAAATTCATTGGTTTGATAAATATATAGCAAAATGACACAAATCTACCTTGTTGAAAGCTGGTATGCTACTGATTTAAAATGTTTACATGTTTTGTTCCCTTTGTGAGATTCTGGTTGAGATTTTGTATGTGCTCACAGACCCTTAAGGGTTTGCGTGGGGTTTCTTGGTCAAAACAGATCTTCGTATAACAAGTTGGAACTCCTAAAAACTTAAAGTTTTATGTCTACACCAGTATGGCCAACAATCATATAATTGTGTTTTATTTATTATTTGTTTTTATAGGAAAAATTCACATAATTTGGGAATGAAGGTGGGACTTCTTTGAAAACATCAAATAAATATAAAATTTTCCGCATTTTTTCACTGCAAAAAGTTGATTACAAATGTTGTCAATAATGATAATGCTTTTTTATAATATAATAATTCGTTAATGGTAATGCTTTTGAGTTTTAAATAATTACTAATGAAACCTTTTCATTAAAAAGCATTACTATTAATGAAAACCATGGTAATGAAAAAAATGTGTTAGCATTACTTACAATTCATTGCTAATGAAATTGCCAATTAATTACTCAATATAATTTATTAGTCCCATGTATGGTTGTGCACCCTCAACTAAGATTTTCATTTCTCATCGAGAACTATTAGAAATAGAAGAAAGATGTTTAAATAATATATTCTATTTTCTTTATTATTCATAGTTTTTTTTTTTATAAAAAAATGGAAAACAAATAAAATTGCATTAAAATATTATTAAAAGTATACAAATTTTACTTCTGTAAGCTAAAATTAGAAACGAGAAAGATACCTAGAAATAATTTGTAATATTGGCATATAAATTTTAAACCCTTTCCCCAAACCTACCGTATCACTTTTTGACCCATATCGCGCCTTTAAATTACTTTGTATGGGGAAAACCCTTTTCACCAGTCCAACTCCACCAATTTTCTTTCCCAAAATCAATGCTTGCTCTCTCTAAGTGATATTGAGTATAAAATATCAAAAACTACAAACAGGGAAGTTACCACAAATTAATTCCCTCTTTTGGTATTGAAAACCAATGTGCAACGATATAAATTTTTGCATTGCAGCAAATTGAAATTCATTTTTAATTTACTTGGGGCAAATTGTAGTAAATTGTTTACAATAAGATAACACTTAATCCCAATGGATAAAATCAATAGCAAATACATATAATATTTCAATTGAACTATGCCACTATGAAGCCGTCTTGGAATTTTAGTTCTACGACCTAGTAATTTGCAGTAGAAACAACGGTTCGTTATGGATTTTTTAAAGACCTGCTTCATTTATACATACAAATATGGGATTCTGTTTAAGAGTCATATTAAGGACCTTTAGTAAAGAAAAAAATTATTCATTTGTAATCCAAAATTAAAATTGTATTCAGTTTTAGAACATCCCAGATGAAAGGAATTTTATTTAAACATTTTTCCTTGCCGCTCTTTTTCTATGCATACGTATTTTTTGCTAAACTCTGGGTAGAGTCTTGCATGCAGAAGGGGTCATAAAACTTACATCTAAAAATGTTGGAAACATAATACATTTTGTATTAAATGCTAAATTTGAATAATTTTTATTTATAAAACGCAAGCCATAACCATTATTATAACATTTAAACTGGCGTCATGCGACAGGTATTAAGTGTTGCATATTCACAAAAGTATAGCAAGTGAATTTCTATAAACGTTGACAGCATTTTGAAAATGCTACAAACATATCCATGTGTACTAGATTGTGAATAGGGCTTTTATCTAAGCTTTTGTAGGAGCAAAACTAAGCTTCTATTAATATATATTTGATTATGCCTTTCGTGTAAAACATAACAGATGTGCCTCGTTTAATGAGGTAACGTTGATGTGGGTTAAATAACTCATAGGCTCATAGGCTGGAAATGGAGCAGCAGACCAACTAACAAAAAGGGAATCTGGTGTGAATTTCTGGCGACCAGAACGCAGAGTAGCACTAGGAAATGGCCTAATGCGAGTGATGTTGACAAGATGGAATCGTGGTCAACGAGCCCCTTGGCAGTATAGCCAGTAAGATGCTCAAATGTAATAGTACCTTAAGGTGGATAGCTGCGATAGTGACAGGTCATGCAAACTTCAAGTATAATCTAGCCAAAAAGAGAATCGAAGAAGATGATATTTGCAGACTACACCTGCAAGAAACTAAAGACAGTAGCGCCCATTGCGTGTGAATGTCCAGCAATGGCTAGCATAAAACTTAGAACCCCCGTGCAGAAACTTGTTAAATATGGATGCCATGGGGGATCTAAGCCTTAGATGAATGCTAGCAACTACTAAAAAACAGAGATGAGAAAAAAGGCCAACAGTTACTAGTCGACAATCACTAAATTCAAGAGTAAACGCTGGTCGTAGCATGTGACTCAATGAAAGTGAAAGGGTGTCGAAAAGGACCTATTGGGAAATGTGCTGCTTCGACATCGAATTATGTGTTGGCATAAAACTCGCCTATTTTAGAAGGAAAGCAAAACAACAGAATCGCAGTTTATTTCTTGCTATCTTATTACAGCGATAAAATTTATTTTCCTAGGCTTTAAATAACAGAATTCTCATTTTGTTGGTGGAAGTTTGTTATTTATAAGATCATTTTTGCTTTTCTAATGATCTGGCCTGACTGACAGGGGCAAATACTAGCTTGTTATCGAAAAGTATAAACTTTATTTTGATTATAAAGTGTCGTGGGTAATTAGCATTGTATTGAAGTATTCAAAAATTACCAAAATAGTTTTATAAATTACAAATTTGATCGACAAAACTAATAACTTATTTTGGTGTGCAGAATTATTATTTTAGAAAATCAGCTGCTATTTATATATGTATAATGCCCATATACTTATTCTGGAAATGAATAATTTTCTGATATATTCAGGCTCATAATTTTTTTTCTGTAAAAGTGATGTAAGTCTATTTTATTCAACGTGGAGTTAAGTGTTTAAGGTTTTGCAATAGAATATTTAAAAAATATGGATATATGTATGTTGTTGCCCTAGTTCTGCATTTCTGCAAATATTTAATTGATTTAAACTTATAACGTAAACATTTATCACAATCAGCTTGTTTCATTTCAAGGAAAAATAAATTATATTTTGCTTTTTAGATTTTTTGAAAAAAGGTTATACATAAATAAAAAGTTCTAGTAAATTCTATTAAATTTTATCATTAACTAACTTTTTGATAAAATGGAAATACAGCGCTTTCAAGGAAAACAACTCACTTATTAAGAGAAAAATAATAAACATTTAAAAAAAATGGTACTGGTTTAATGATAGGAAAGCAATTAGGGCAATATTCAGAATTAACTATCGTGTTTACATAAAGTTTATTTCCCTTTATAGTATTGGAGGGTTAAAAATATTTAACTTACCGAAGAAATTAATTGCTTTTTTTGTTGCAAACAATGTAAGTATTTTTATTACAAAATAGAAGCCATATTGTTATAAATTTTAAATGCCTAACGAATATTTATAGACCTAGTGCCCACTCCATTTAGTATTTCTAATTAAGCGCACTTCCCAGTAAAAAGAATAGTCATAAACTTCCCTTTGAAGTCTGAAGTTAGTTTTTAATGGCAATTAATACAATATTTTGTACTTTGATTTGCATGTGTGCCTCTTGGTATTGCTTTGCTAAAATATTGTTAGCGTTTTACTTTCTGCAGCTGCATTTATTCCAAATCTCTTCTTCTTCTATTTCTATCATAAAACTTTATTGCTGAAGCAAAAAAACAGCAAATAAAAATAAAAGCACAAATATTTAGTTGTACGCAGAACTTGGAAAAGCCCTATTGCCTCAAATGAACCGCAGATTAAGAATGAATAACTTTTCTTTGACTCTGATAAAATACTTCACTAGTGGCCAATTTTTCTGTTTTTTATTTTAAGGTGTATAATAAAATACATTGTTGCAACTAATCACTGTTTTTGTACAATAATTTATGAGTTTATTTTTCTTCACTACGGTGCTAGGTAAAGTTTTAACCTCACAAAAACTCCCATCGTTTTTATTGACAAATTAAATGTTTATTTCAAGACAAGGTTAGGTTAGGTTAAACGGGCCGCCCGCAAAAACGCGAGTTCACTCGGAGGCCAATAAGGCCCATTGTGATGCCCCAACGATCGTCAACCCCCACCATTCCCTAAAGAACTCCGATACCGGTGGTTCTTGTAAACCACCCGGAGCTTTTCACAAAGATTAATAGGCTACTTAGTGTCACATCCCTGAGACAGTCCAGGTCCTGGAAGAATCTTTGACCCAAAAATTTGAGCCTACGCTCTTGAAGAGCCGGGCAGTCACAGAGAAGGTGTTGAACTGATTCCTCCTCTTCCTCATCCATACAGCTTCTGCAGCACCCTCCACGAGAGATTCCCATACGCTCCGACATACGTTCGATCATACAGTGTCCCGTTATAACACCAACCAGGAGTGCTAACGAGCTTTTCTCGAGGATTAGTAGTGCCTTTGTCCTTTTTTCATCAATTGAGGGCCAAAGGATTCTAGATAATCTGCAAGTGGTTAGTATAGACCACCTGCGTGCCGTTTCCTTCAGCGACCATTTTCCCAGTATGTTGCCCCCTTGGGCAACTGTCACATCCAGATTCGAACCGTTCCTCGCACATTGATCGGCCATCTCGTTTCCACGAATGCTCTCATGTCCTGGAACCCACACTATCATTATACGATGTCGTTCAAGTATGGCTAAAGATTGTATGCAAGCTAACACACATTTAGATTTCACTACTTTTGAGTTAAGGACCTTAATGGCGGCTAGACTATCTACGAAAATATCGATGGTCGACGCCTCCATCGCAAGTTCCTCAATTTTCCTTGCCGCTACTGATATAGCATATATTTCAGCCTGGAACACGGTGCAGGTATCGGGAAGCCTAAGTGAAATTGAAAGATCAAGATCCTCAGAGAAGATCCCCGATCCGGTCCCCGTGTCTATCTTGGAGCCATCCGTAAATATTGAAACCGCATTGTTCCGAATTACAGAGTTCTCCTTCCATTCATCCCTGGTAGGAATTTTCACGACAAACAATTTGTCGAGGTCCATAACAGGGGTTAAGTAATCAGTCTGCTCCCTCAAGATATTGCCACCCACCTGTCGTAGGATGGTGCCATGTCCAACACGACAATGCCTTAATTCGCCCGACTCCCTGAGTCTTAAGGCCGACCTGGCAGCGACGTGTTTGATATAGACATCTAGAGGGGTCAAATCCAGCATTGTCCCCAAACTGGCCCACTCCAAAGGAGTGGGGACATGACTCCCCCCTGCGGTGTTCCCCTTGGCACAACTTTCCTCATCGTACTAGGGCCAAGACTGGAGATAATGCTTCTACTTCGAAGCATATTCTCCGTCCACTCTATAATTTTCTGTTCAGCCCCCACATATTGTAGGGCGTCCAGTATCGAGGATATATTCAGATTGTTGAAAGCGCCCTCTATATCTAAAAAGGCTGCTAGCACATACTCCTTCCTGTCCAGTGTATCCTTGTCTATTTCAAGATAAAATTACAATGTATTTCAATCAAAGTATTGTCCATCAGAAGCAAAGATTCCATTTCTCATCTTTATGGATTAAATTCTAAAGCCAATATACATCGTTTTTTAAAAAGGAATTATTATATTATTTTAAAAGTTTGTAATACCGTATATATGTATGTATATCTTTGAAAATTATTATATATTTTTTTTCTTTTCTTCTAATTTAATTAAATAGTTTTAATTATTTTTTAATGCTAGCTTTAATGAAAATTTTATGTAGCAATTGCCATATAATTTACTATCACTGTAATAGAAATAAAGATTTAATTTATAAATCTTTATTTCTTGTTGTGATAGTTATTAAGCAATAAAGCAAGTTATAATAATAATAATCATTTGAGGTCAACCATGAATCCAGCCAATTTTTGATATCTTGTTAGGAGCTGAAGCTGATTTCAGGTAGAGTCTTCTACATCGAACGAAACAAATAATAGACAAAATGGACATTACGGCTAATGGGGAAAAACCTCCGAAAAGCTATTTTTCAAATAGCTTTTCAAATAGCTTTTAACAGGTCGCACAGCAGAAGGTCGAGCATTGTCATGGGGAAAAATTAGGGACTCGCATATCACGGTCTTAATATTCAATGCTCTCTTCAAAAGAACAATTGTGTTTAGTACAGGCCTTTCGTCATAATGTTATACATTTTAACGGTTCATAATAGTTCACACCCTTCTGATTCCACCAACGTATCAATTGTTTTTATTGCAGTTCATAATAGATTACATCCTTCGGGTTTAACCAACAACAAAACATTATTGTGAAACCATGCATATTCGAAATTTTTGCCTGAGCTTCACATACAATATCTTGTGTTGTTGATTATCCTAATAAAACATATTTTTCTCACCCTTAACAACTCGATGCAGAGATTGCTTCGTTTTGCAGCACTGAAATAGCATTGCAAACCTGAAAAATCACCTTTCGTCATCTCTTAGCTTCAGTTAGCATGACAACTAATTCCTTGCCTTTTAATGAATTCAATCGACTGTATTGTTATCAAACTTTCGAGTTAAACCTCTCGAACTTTTTCTTCATCAGTCTCTGGCAAATCCTAACTTTTGTCTAATGCTAAAGTCCTTTATTATATATATAACGCACAATGTGCTTTATCGCCTCAGGCTCTTCCAGGTACAGTATGCAAGAATCGTCTTCAGTGGTATTGATCTTGGGCAGACGTTTCCATGACTTTTCTCTAACAGAGGTATCGAGCTTAGGGTGTCTGGTTTATATAAAAGCAACTTTTTAGACCTCTTACCAAGGGGCTATTATCTTAGCAGTTCCTTTATTGATTATCAGGTCCAGCCTTTGTTAATAAATGTATTCAAGGTATTTCAAAGGCTTTCATCTCTGTCATATTTTCAAGGGTGAATTTTATCGATAGGTATAAATAGATCGATCCATATAATTAAACCGGTCTCCTAGGATAAACACAAGCTAAGGACAGCCACTAAGAGAAAGTATAAGTCGAAGTTATTGTTCTTCAGTGCACTCAGTTACGGCGATAGTCTTGTTTCTGCTATCCGACTACATATATCTAACATTAGAAAATTGTATTTCTTACCACTTTACTCAGAAGTTGCCCAAAAAATATCACATTAAAAAGCACATATTTACAGTTATTTTCCTTTGTATGTTAAGATAAAAAATTATGAGTCTGATTTTATAAAATGTAACTTTTACAAACGCTTTAGTATTTTGAGAAAAACCTGGAAAATTCGTTAAATTATAAAATTTTTTTCTATAGCAACTTTTTTAACGTTGAAAATTTCGTTTTAATATGTAAATATTCGTATTACTTCTTTGAGATATTTTAGCCCTTTGTTCATAAAAATAATGAAGAAATATTCAATTTAAAAATTTGTATTAATCTAAGGGTGATAACGCAATACCAAGTCCGTAAACTTATTTGATATACTGTTAGTTCTATAAATATTTTGATGTTTATAAACGCTTTTCATTGAAAGTGCAGACAGACTCATGTATAGCGTCAGAAATAAAAACAACATAGTATTAGTACAAAGTAAGAATCATAAATAAGGCTAAATTGTATTCTCCTTAAGGTCTCATATAAGTTTCATTATAAAATCTTTGTTATGTTATTTCGGCGCATTTCTTTAAATATTGAAAGGAGTAGAATTTTTTTTAAGTATCATATTTCTATTAAGGTGTGAGACGTTCATCGACCTGCGTATTTTTTTTTTTTGTACTTGGAAACTTTTCGACTTCTTTAAGAGATATAAAAATGTTTGGAGTGTAATTGAATTTTTTGTACTCTTTTTTGCTGAAAAACTGTTTAACTTTTATCAGTCAATTTTATAAGTAATTTATGTGAAACTACGAGGGTAATTTAATAATTCAGTGACTTTTTTTAATTCCAGTGCAGTAACTTTTAATACAACGGTGCTGCCATTAACTGTTATAGATTGCTCGAGCAGTGTCCAATTTGGTAAGCAAATACTTACTTAGATGGCTATAAACAACCGTTTTGGTCAGTAGCCTGATTAAGAATAGCTTTCCATGCGCGTCGATCTAATGCGCTTCGCCTCCAGTTTCTAGCACCAAGTTTTGCGAGACCATCCTCAGCTTGATCCTTCCACCGGAGTTTGGGTTTTCCCCTTCTACGGGTAATATAAGTGTTCTATAGAGTGTAATTTTAGTTCGTCGAGAGAGGGCTTTGTTTCTAAATTGCTTGCTTAGCCCGAAATAGCATCTATTAGCAAGAATAGTTCTTCTTTTTATTTCCAAACTGATGTTATTTGTTTGGTTTATGGCGGTACCGAGGTAGATAAAGTTGTTCACTACCTCGAAGTTATAGTCACCAACGTTCACATATTGACCCAGTCTTGTTGTTTCGTTGTTCGTTGATACCATAAACTTTGTCTTATCTTCGTTTACTACCAGACCCATTTTCCTCGACTCATTTTCGATACAGGAGAATGTTGCAGTTATCTCTCACACAGTCCGCCCTATGATATCAATATCATCGGCATAAGCGAGTAGCATATGCATTTTGTTGTAAATTGTGCCTGCTCTGTTAACTGCGGCATCACGCAATATTTTTTCCAACAAAATGTTGAATAGATCACAGGATAAACTATCACCTTGTCTAAAACCTCGTTTGGTATTAAACGTTTCGGAGAGGTCTTTTCCAATTTTAACCGATGATCTTGTATCAGTTAGCGTCATTCTGCATAAGCGTATTAGCTTTGCAGGTATACCAAACTCAGACATGGCTTTAAATACCTTTGCTCGTATCTGGCTGTCAAAAGCAGCTTTGTAGTCAACGAAAAGGTGATAGGTGTTGATCTGCCTTTCTTGAGTCTTTTCCAGGATCTGTCGTAATGTGAATATTTGGTCGGTGGTCGATTTACCAGGCCTAAAGCCACATTGGTAGGTTCCTATTATTTCGCTGACTTTAGGTTTTAATCGTTCACATAGTACGCTCGATAGAATTTTGTATGCAATAGGAAGGAGACTTAAACCTCTATAGTTTGCGCATACGGTTTTGTCTCCTTTCCTATGCACAGGACACAGCACACTGAGGTTCCAGTCATCGGGCATGCGTTCTTCTAGCCAAATGGTTCTAACAAGTCGGTGCATACTCCTTACCAACTCGGCGCCTCGGGATTTAAACAGTTCTGCGGGCAGACCATCGGCACCTGCAGCTTTGTTGTACTTCAGCCGGGATATTGCTTTGTCGATCTCATCTTGGCCAGGTGGTGTACATTCAACACCATCGTCAGTGATTGGTTCAGGGGTATCTTCGTCGCTACTATCATCTGATACCAACATCGTGGAAAAATGTTGTTTCCACATCCTCAGTACACTTTCAGTATTTGTGACTTGGTTTCCGTCTTTATCTTTACAGGAGGAACTACTAGTACCAAAACCCTCCGTTTGGTGTTTTATTTTTTGGTAAAATTTTCGGAATTCGTTTTTACTCCTGTACATCTCGATCTCCTCACACTCGCGTCTTTCCATTTCTCTTTTCTTGCGGCGGAACAGACGTTTCTCCTCTCTCCTTTTCTCCCGGAACCTCTCCCATACTCCTCGCGTTGCAACGGACTGCAGTGTTGCCAAGTATGCAGCGTTTTTCTCTGCAGTTGCATTGCGACACTCCTGGTCGTACCATGGATTTTTAGGGGGAGGCTTTTGGAACCCAAGTACGGATTTGGCGGCAGTTTCCATGGAGTTTGCAATACGTTGCCATTCTGCGCAGATATCGTCGGGATAAGGAGTGCTCTCTTGTAGCATTTGGGTTAGTTGAGTGGAGTAGGCGGTAGTAGTTTGTTGTGTGTGCAGCTTTTTGACGTCCAGCTTCCTTTGTTGGATCGTTCGTGTGTTTCTCGCTAGATTAAGACGGGTGCGAACCTTAGCTGCAACAAGGTAATGATCCGAATCAATGTTGGCACCTCGAATCAAACGCACATCTAGCACACTGGAACTATGCCTTCCGTCCACAACAAAGTGATCAATTTGGTTCTTCGTTGATTGATCAGGGGATACCCACGTTGCCTTGTGAATATCGAGATGTTTAAACCTAGTGCTACTCATTACCATGTTTCGTGCAGTCTCAAGCCGTTATCACTGGTGTCTTCGTGCAGACTAAATCTGCCGATTGTTGGACCGTATATGTCTTCCCTTCTGATTTTCGCGTTCAAATCACCCAGAACAATTTTAACGTCGTGATTAGGGCAACGGTCATATGTTTCTTCTAGGCGCTCATAAAATGTGTCTTTGACCTGATCGTTCTTATCCTCCGTTGGGGCATGGGCACAAATAAGGCTTATATAAAAAAACTTCGCCTTGATGCGTATCGTAGCTATCCGTTCGTCAACTGGAGTGAACCTGGAGATAAGATGTTTAATTCTCCTACTGACTACGAAGCCACATCCAAATTCGTGTCTAGTATCATGGCAGCTATAGTATAAGTCGTCACCGTATGGTGTTCTGGTGACACCATGTCCATTCCATCTTATTTCCTGGATGGCAGCAACATCGGATCGGTACTTATTCAGTACTTCTGCCAATTGGGTCATTGCAGCTGCTCTGTACAAAGTACGAACGTTCCACGTACATCATGATCCTTTATTCGTTTGCGGTGGTCGTCAACTTTTGTAGGGGGCCGTTTCTTATTCTTTTTTTCTTTCATTGTAGTGTGTTTTTGTGAGGGTGGATTACAACAACGTCCAACGTCCCAACCATTTTTTTTTTAAGTTCTTATGGTGAATAGTTCGTGTCACAAATTAGCTCACTACTTCAAGACGGGTGTTTGAAGCAGCTACCCCAGGTGGAACCGCGAGGAGGTGTGTGTCCACTTGAGATGAAGGAGGGCCAAGATAGGTACTGGACTTCACCAAGTTGAAGTCGATCAGACCGTTGCTTGGTATCCCACATCCCCATACCCACCCAAAGCAGATAATCTAGTTAATTTCAACAAAAATTGCAAAAAGCGAGTTTGCATAACATAAACGGACGGATCTTAATTCATTATCTGGCCCGCTGTCCAGTTTTTGTTGAACTGTGTAATATTTCGCACAGTGACTTTAAAATCAATTGGATGCCAAGAATGTTAAGCGGTCATTGGTGGAACATATTTCATTAATTCGTTAAAAAATTTGGCAAACAAAAGTCTCACGAAGTAAGCCTCTCAGAAATTTGAGCAGGTTAAGTAAAGCTTTAAATATAAAATTTACCTTTAATTAAAACCATTTTTTACCAAATTTAAATCGTCATTATTTTTACTTCATTGGGAGATTTGTTACATACATTAGTGTTTAAGTTACTGCCATGAAATGTAAACAAGATTTGCTCAAGTGTGTATTTCACACAAACTACTTGCGTTTTGTTTTAATACTTATTTATTTCTTGCTTAAATTCAATCAAGCAAAACTTACTTTTGTATTTTATTTATAAAAAAAAAATAAATAAAAAACATAAATTAGCAAAAATTAAATAAACTCAGATGTATTGTTTAATTTGGTATTTCGGTTAAGAATAAGTTATTAAATACCAAGAATATGTGGCTTTAATAAGAAATAATTAGCTTTAACAATTTGTATTCGTTTTATTTCTTATTTCGTCTTTATGCAATACTGAATTGTTTCATTGGAAATTCGCATTTTAAAATAATAATGGATATTTTATTTTATTTATATTGTAGACGTGATATTATTTATTATAAATAAGTATGTTACTAATCGTTGAATAATTAATTTCGTACCGAAATTAAATAAAACCTTTAATTGGTGCAATATTTTTTATCTGTTATTTTGTTTATAAAAATATAAAATTAGACAAACTTATCCTATTGTCTTTAATTGGGTCGTGAATAACTTTTTACTCACTACCATGCATGTTCACGATGAAAATATTTTTCTAAGGACGCATACGTAAAATTTTTTGTCTTACTTTCATGCACTCAAACGATAGTATGGAAGTAAATTTAGTCACGATCAGAAAAAATTCGCTCACGAAAAAAAGGAAAACATTTGTTAATCCTTTATAATATAATTTATATTATAAATAATAACTGCATATCACAATTTTTCGATATTATAAATATTCTAGTTCGTTTAATTAGTTGTAGGACCTTTTTATATTTCTTAAATTGTTATTTTAATTATATATAATTTATATTAGGCTTTCAAGGTCAATTTTTAATAACTAAAATATAATTTATTTCATTTTTCCGACGTTTTGTTGATATTTTCCAACTTCTTCAGGGATTTTTGTTTATTAAAATCTGGCAACACATAAAAGTACAAAAAAAATTAAAGTTTTGAAACGACAATAATGAAAATTACTTAAGAGAATAATTTATCTAGTTCGATTCGGAATTCAAAATGATTTTTTAGTAATTAATTGAAGATTTGCATAATGGTATTGCTAAAGCTGAAGTTTAATTTATTAATACACAGCTGAGAACGGCCGTCAGGTCCATTATAGGTTATAACATAGATTTTGTTAAACAGTTAAGAATATGAGAGATAGTTATTGTAGATGAGACCGAGCGCAGAGAAAGGGAAAAATTTACTGGAGAATCGAATGGAAGTGGTTTAGAACCCCGTCGAAATAAAAATTTGGCTTTTCTGTAAGTAAGTCGAGTGCAGAAAAAAACATTACATTTTTAAATTTTTTTTTAAAGGGTTAAGCTTTTTTTAATTCGGGTAAAACTATGTGAGAAATCGAATTGAACTGGTTCCAGACCCCCCGAAGTGTTTCTGAGGACGAAAAATTAGTTTTTAAACGTGTAAATTGATTACCTGAAAAATTAAAAATCGGTCTTTTCGGAATCAAAACAATTGATCAAAACAGTTGATACCCTTATGTCCTTTTCTAGATGCGTGGTCATATATTTAGATTAGCAACGATTTGGCTAGATAGTACTAGAATTACAAATCAGCAGTAGATTATAAAAAAACAAACAAGTCAGTCCTGAATTCACTGATACTGATTGAGCGAAATTAAACTAAATATTACCACAATACATAGCGCACTGTGCAGTGGTTTAATTCATACTAAAGGTAACTAAATTTAGTTACTTTTCTTTTAATAGAACACTATGAAATTAATATTAATTTAATATTTTTATTTAATAAAGTTACTAATTTTAGTTTTACAAGTACATGTATTTTGAAAAAAAAACATTTAATTATTAATTTTATTTTAATGGACATCGTGTAGCTTTCTTAAGATGGCAGAAAGAAGTAAACGAAGCATAAGTAGTTTAACAGCATTCCCCTGCCAGAGGAGGTTTACCCGATTAGGTGATTAAAATTTCTAAAGAAAAATGGGAAAAATTTCATTAAACACTAGCAGAATGTAATGCATTTTCTGAAAAAATTTCTCATTTTTTTTCCAAAAATTAATCTTTTAATTTATATAAAAATATTCTTCACCTACTATTAGTAGTCAAAAAGAACTTAAGTCTAACTTTAACAATTCATTTATATGTTAATAAAAAGTTCGACTAAATCAATTAAATTAAATATTCAATATTAGAACTTTATATAAATATTATAATTATATCCAGGGATGACCCATCCCTCTATGGTCATAAACTTTGTAGTAGATTACTTTCAAAGCAAAACCGAAGAAAATATTTTTGTATAACGTACACAAATTTTATCAAAATTGAATTTTTATGGCATATATGAATATTATTGTGGGAGGAAGGCATTACTTAAAAGGTAGCGTATTCTGGTTGTCGGTTTAACAGAAAAAGGTATGTCAAATTTTTATTTATTTTTGCATTAACCCATTTGGAGCCAAAAACGAACTGGAAGTAATATTTTGAAAATAACTTTACTAAAGCAACTCTCAGAGACTAATAAACTATTTTACAGGAAAAAAATTAAAATAAAATTCTTCGTTCTAAATAAATTGGCCGTCTTCAAATAGGGACATTGTGTGTTAATATATTTTTCACATTTCCAATGGTATTTAATTTGTCACTAAATGCATCGTGGTTGTCTTGTCTGTTAGCTTAAGGGAGCAGTGGCCAAATTGGCTAAATCTAGATACCCGTGATGAAGGCTTACGACGTCTTCCACGAATTTTTCACACAAAATCAGATGATACTTCGCTCAAATAGGTCCATTTGTTTCCAGCAGTAAAGATGTGGAGTTACCATGTATTAGTTAGCAGCCAAATATATCATGCACGTAAATAGAATCCACCACCATTTGTTGCCTCGTATAGCTGTATATCGGTATACTGTAACTGATTACTGCTTTATCGTTATTGTTATTGTTTTGAAAGGCTGCATTAAGACTCAAACAAAATGCAGACTTATAATGTAAAACACAACGATTTATTATTACAAAAATAATAAAAGAAATAACGTTCAAATTGTATTATATTGTAAATTATTATTTGATATTAAAACTATTTTCTAAAATAATTATTCACCCCTATCGTAAACATTTATTCCCACGAAATATTTTCCCATTTCCCAAAATTGCAATCGTGAATAAGTTTTCCCATGAGAGTATTCCCTTTTTTATATGTAATTCAATTGAGAATAACAACCGCAAAAATATTTATATTTATATAAAATTCCCCTTATCGTAAACATATTTTTCCTATAATAATATAATTTTCCCTTTTCCCTTCGATTTGTTCACATCATTTATACTGGGGAGCAGCATAAATGAATTCTCTTACCGAAGAGTTAAATAGTCCTGGCCCTCCAATAAAAATGTCTCCGAGTGGAAAAAGGTAATGATATTTTGTTCATAATATGGTTTTTTTATTACTGCACAAAAAGTTCATTTTATTCACACATAACAGGTCTGGATACATCGAAAAAGATATGTCCGAGCAAAAGCTGTCACGAATTTAAAAAACCAACGAGAGACGGGAGGAGGGCCAAACCAGACAAAGTTGCTATCTGAAATCGCAGCTGTATTTACCCTATAAAATTCAATAAATCTAATACAAAATTTGTTAGAAAAGTATATTTTGTAAAGGCAAATAATAAAATATCTTACAATACATCGGGTAGTTCCAATGGTTTAGATGCATCCCGCAAACGTCTACGAACAATGCGCTGTTCTCTACAGCCTTCTTTCTTCCTGCAGTAAAATAAATGCACCGATTCTAAACATGGTAGAGTAAAACTTTTCTTGACCACAATTAATTCCAATTTGTTTATTTTGATCTTCTTTTCTCTTATTTTATTCACTGCAAACTGATAGCACTAAATAAGGGAACAAAAATTTCACGGGAGATTCACGATCGCATTTTTCCCTTCGAGGGAAATGAAAAGTTCATGGGAATAAAAATTTCACATGTTATTCACGATAGGGGTGATTAAGAAATAAAATGCATAGTCGAAATTTTGCTATTGAAAATCAGACATAAATTGTTGAGACATGGGTAAAAATACAACGTTTACTACAATTTTTCTTAATTTTTTCCAAATTGCTTATAATTTTGCTGTGATATGTACGAGAATGTAGGGCTTGTTTAATTTCCACGGCGTTGCATAGAACCACTCTTACGGTCTTTCTATGCATAGGTAAAAATGATTATTCTCCATACAGGATACGCAATTTTTAAAATGCAACGAATTTGGTTGAAGATAAAACATTTTACATCTCAGCGTCTCTTATCTGTAAACAAGGGCACAGAAGAGAAAAAAATATACGACCGCAAAAAACATGACTCTAGAATTGAATTTTTTTATGGCTGAACTAAACTTTTAAAAATTAAACATACGAGGGCATTTTGATAATTCAGTTTCGTTTTAGATAAAGGATATATTATTTTTAGCAAAACAGCGTCCTTTAATCTCGACAGATTTCTATCAGCGTCTTTTTTGTTTTTCAAAACTTGTGTTGCGTTCAAATTACTGCGCTGAAAATACAGTAACAGAATTCACAAAACTGTCCGTATTAACTGATATTTCACTGAAAGATGCTACAAATATTGTTTTTCATAACACCAGTCCAAAGGGTAACTTATGGAGAAATTGGGATTTTGTACCCATTAAAATTAAATTTGAAATGGATAGAAAACGTTATCTAGAAGGTGCAATAGAACAAGACTGCTTTTCGAAACTTCGAGTTAGAGTGAAAAAAGGAGGGGAAAAAGGCAATACATTTCCAAAGTTGATGTCAACACGTTTGTTCACATTAGTTTACAAAAGTGTCCAACCACTTTCAATTATTATTTTTTTATTGCAGTAAGGGTAGTAGGTTGAACATGACAGGTGGCATTGTTGTTGCAATGTAAGCGAACGTTTTATGTTGAGAGTCCAAAAATTCCTTAACAGATCAACCCGTGTTTAGGAAGGCCCCTAATATAGATACATATATGATAGCAATGATAGTGATAGTGAATTAGATCTAGCATTGTGTATGGTTTTTTAAAGCAAGTTTGGAACAAAATATTGTTTACAAAATTTTATGAATTTTATAGAATCCCAATATTTATAAAAAATAAAACTTATTTGAAATGTATTTCAGAACAACTTTTGTTTGAATAAAATGGCGCTAGAATAGCTTTAACCAATAACCAATTTATAACCAATCACTAATCACAAGACTTACGTAATATACTTTTACAAGACTGCACTTTGTTAAGACTGGAATATAAAATTCTTTCCATATACTCTCTACGACGTCAAAATAAAAACCATTGGCATAGTTTACTTTTCACAGAAATTTATTGTTTATTAAATTTTAGATGACAATTTAATTATTCCATTTTTCTGCTTGCTTGTTAACATGTTTATACTTACAGTTATCTCTTCATTCTTTCATCCAATTCATTCACCTCACCCAATGAGGTTTTCACAGCAGTGTTTTATTTGCACTAGCATAAATAAATAAAAAGTAGTTCAAGTATGTCACTCAATGTTTTCGTAAGTTATTAGGCTAACAAAATTAAATAGAGTGCAACATCAAAAAAATGGCACATTTAAATTTTACTTGTTTATTCGCAAGTTTGTATTCTAAGTCTTTTGTTTAGGAGTGTTGTTAGATCAAGTTACAAAAAAACTTGCCGCCTTATGTACAATGTTTTTATAATGTATTCGTTTGTTATTTATAAGAAATTTCATTTAACTTTCCAAACATAAGACCTTCGTTTAAAACAGCTGATATAATTTCATTAGGTTTGTTCTTTTATCTCACTTGTCTTGTAGTGTAAGGACATTTGACTTGTGTATTATTCCAAGTTAGACTTTTAGTTAATTAGTGATTTTTTGTTTTTCCAAAATCGTTCGGACTATAAAAATCTATTGTTATACATGTTCTTTGAAATAATATTTGCTACCTTTCCACTAATGATTTGTCTTGTTATTTTAAATGGAAAGAATGTTTTTTAGTATTGCATAAGACGATAGGAAACTAAAACTTTTATTTCATCATATTAACGACTTAAGTTTTTTGTTTGTTTCAGCGTATCGTGACAAGAAGAAACCCTTTTTGAAAGGACAAAAACACTGACGGCAATTCGAAATTAAAATCTTTAAAACCACAATTCTTTGTTTCAGGTTAATTTTTATACAAGGTAGGTATGCAAACATGTACATGTGTATGCCAGTAAATATTTAAATTAAAAACTAACAAATCTTTAGACTGTTGCAGCAGCTGTGTGTACCATAATAAAATAAATTTTAGTTAAATTAGTGGTACATTAAAAGTGTAAAACTGTTATTCAAATAGTAATTTGAGGGCGCTCCATTTTATCATCAGCATCTAATTAAAGCATGGAAATAACTATCTGTGTAATACAGGTACCAAGCAGACGTTAATAGATAATCGGAACTCCGTTTCAGATTCCCGTGAGTATAAGATACATGGATAGATCTATGAATAATAGAAGAACTAGAAGCTTCTCCCCGACTGTCCATTATAAAGTCTTTCAGGTGGATGTCAGCGGAAACATGGAGTTTTTAAAATGGCTTGGTGCTACATCCTGGACAACGGATGTTCATATGAAAGCAATAGCATCAGTGAAAGACAAACCGAAATCTGTATTTAGCTGGAAGTAGACAACAATTAGCAAATACTCACCAAATGCTAGACTATGTATTTATCTAGATGCCGGGACAAAGTGCCAGGCCAAAAGGTGTTTGAGTTCAGTAAGTTAATAATTGTCCTAACAGGGCAATTAAACAAAGAAGCATATCTGTATCGAAAAGACTTGCTGAAAATAACAAGTATAGGGCATTTTCATAACGTACCAAAGGCGTTAAAATGGATAAGATCCAGCTATTTAGCAGATGACACACTGGGGAAGAAATTTTTTCGTGGTTTAGAAACACTCTGTACTTCTTCAACCCCTAATGATTTTGGGATATCAGAGGAAAAAGTGCAAAGTTTAAACCACCGAAGTTAAAAACAGTGCAAATACAATGGCTTTTGCAAGATCTTGCATAATGTGCAAATTTCTACTATATAATTAACTGCTTAAAGCAATAACTGCTTAAAACAAAATATGAAAAACTCCCCAAAAAAGAATAGTGGAAATTTGGCCCAAAAATTGTGAAAAAATACCTATATATATGTACATGAAATATCGCCCAAATTTATATATAGTTTTCTTATTAAATAAAAAAATATAAAACTATCATTAGTTTAAGTAAGGGCATTGATATTGCTGTAATTAATCGAGAAAGCTTTAAGCTTGCAACTTCTGTATGTAAACTTTTATCTCGTGGTGGTGCTGCCAAAGGAACGCTGCGTAACCGTAGTCATGTTCTCTACAACCGTTACTTTTTTTTCATAAAAAGAGAAGTAACACTCAAGCAATTAATGCATATATTAATCGTGTTACTTTCTTTCTTCTTAGGAGTAGATAAGACAGATGGTTAGTGTAAGAGTAAAGCTTCGCTTATGGCAACACTGCAATTGCACGTTGTGATTATTTTTAGAACAGTATTGCTAGCGCCTCTGATGTTATTTAGGTGAATTAGTTTAAAGCTAGCATAGCCAATTTATAATTATTTTACTTCACCGGCGATTTAGTGCTATGTGGTAATACCAGCGAAGGAGGGCGCTGTGATATGTATAATTATAAAAAGAAATTAGTAGATATCAGAAAAATTGATGTTGCCATGGCTGAGTCTTGCACTCGTGACCATTGCTTAGTAGTCTAGTATTCAACGTGCTAACCACTTAAGCTACAGCACCCTACAACCGTTACTAAATTAAACCGTTGATTAATTAAAGCGTTGATTTAATTCATCGAGCAAGCTTTGAGAAGAAGTTGTATGTAATCTGTGATCACAGTATGTTAAGGAAGCTTTTTGCTACCAAGTTAAATATATTGTTGCCAATGTACCCAAATAAGTTATTGTATGCGTTCATTAAAATAAATATGAAAGGAAATATATGTAAATAAAAAAATAATAAAGGTACAAATAGTTTGCCAATATGAGTTGAAATATTAAATTATTGTTAATTTTAAGAATTAGCCGTCGCACGTTGGGTTCAAATTCCCAATAATGGCTCTTAATTGAAACCTTATATTTTTAAAAAGTAATCTATTTCACGTTATAGTAAACAATATTGTGCATCACTAATTATCTTTTTCATTTCTCTATGTTGTCTACTTTTCGAGTTGTGCGTTGTCAAAGTTGAAGTTTTTTCAAGTTTTTGAAAATAGTAGTAAAAACTGAAAAAAAAAATTTTTTTAATTAAATTTTTGTATTTTCCTAGCATAACCGTAATATTTTTTCAATGGAACCTTCAACTCAAATGTGTGTCTCAGTTAAATATTTTTGTTATGGAAATATTTTTAATATTTATTACAAATCATATAAAAACATTTTGTGGGTTTTTGCGATAAGAAGGAAAAAATTGTTTTCTATTTCAACAAGAAAAATTCGTGTATGCTTAGCAACGCACTCACTGTATTAATCATGTATGTATGTAAGTGTGTACATATACATGTAGTTTTACATACATTTTAATATATGGTCCACAGATTATTACTCATGCACTATTACCTATTGGCCAGTTATCGGAGGAAGCACACGAAGCTCGTAATAAAGGTTTTAAATCATAGAGATAACATTTTTCACGGAAATGCAGTCGTGAAAAGTCCAATGAAGATATTTTCAATATATCCTGATCTGATCCTATTATTAGTAATTTGAGCAAACATTACAACATTAGAAAATTAGCGGTATTGGACCTTCTATTATTACCTGAAATGTCTGAAGAAAATAATTCCACTGATATTTATTTTTGTGACAGCGAATATGAAGGCTAATAGTATTAAACATAAAATGTAAATTTTTTTTAATAAATAAAGATTGGTATGTCCTATTTCCGGGAAAATTTTGTATATATACGAAATCATTTACCCATTTCGTTGAATTTTGTATGTTGCTTTAATAACCTAAACAAAACAAAAGACATAAAAATGGAGCTTCCAAAGCAATTTAAATATTCATACGAGCTGACAAACGAACACCCCTGGCGTTTAAAAAAAAAAATTTTTTTCTAAAATTATTTTTTTAAAGTAGTAATGACCCACTTAATACTACGAAATGAAAAAACGCCTGAACAAAGAGACGTTTTTAGCAATTTCAACCCAATGTGCGTAGCAGCAAAAAAAAATTATGAAAAATGTGAAAAATCGCCCAATTTTTTATAATTTATAAATATTGTTTGCCTGCGGCGCCTAATTCCAAAATTTAACAATAAACACATTAATAATAATAGTTATACATACATATATTTCAAATTACATCAGTAACTTGTTCATAACGTCATAACTAGAATTACTTACTAGTTTAAAAAAACAAAACTGCTTTTATTTTTCGCCAAAACAATTTACGTAAATAATAAGATTTGTGAAGACTGCTGCTGAAGACTGGTACAACTTTAAATATGATGTCAATATATTTTTAATGTAAACAATTCTGCGGTTTAAGGTAAACTGTATAACTACTTATTATTAATAATTTTTTATTAAACAAACAAATATTTTTACACTCTTATTAAAAAATTTCTTTATAATAGAATATCTCTCAAAAATGGGTGATCTTTCATTAAAACATTTGGACAATTTTTCTTTTTTTTACTTTTCATATGAAATATAATCCAATTTTATATGAAGATTTCTTGGGCTATTTTTCATTTATGCTTTTGGGCGATTTTTTATAGAGTCATTTTGCATGCAGCCTCAATTTCAAACTTAGAAAAATTCAAAGTCGCCAAAATGAGGTTCTTTTGTTAAAATATTTCATTAAAATATCAACGTACTTTATGGTAAAACAAATTTAGAGAATTTTAAACAGATCGTAAAGGATTATGGTTATATTCGAAGGAGTATTATTTTCTCTTAGCCGAATCCTACCGGCAGCATATTGTTTTGTTGAATTCTAAGGTTCAGATCTGTTACTGCCTTTTTTTGTTGTAAGTGGGTTAAGCTAAAAAGCTACAAATTTATTTTATTTTTTTTTTTTTTGGTTGTAATTAAAACTTTAACGCAAAGGAAAATAGCAAGTAGCACCTATGCTTAACTCAAAACTTTTAATTTTTTTTTTTAAATTAACAAAAATTAAAGTTCTTTAACTTTACACAAAATAGATTTAAAACAATAATAATAATAATATAATTACAACTGGTAGTTTCTTTTAATATATATTTAATAATAAATAGCGTCCGCCACTTCGTGAGAGTCCTTGCAATTTTTCTTCGATGTTGCTTTAAAAGCAATCCACACCAAAAACTCTTACCTATGGTTATGTATGTACTTTATAAAACAGCGCCATCTGTTAGTGGTTAGCGCTTCAGTTATGATTTATGTATTTACTTTACTACTAAAATAACTGCGTACTTTCACTGCTTTTTCTCCACTTTCTGTTGGAAATAAGTTATTTTTGCGGAAAAAACTATCTTATATTTTTTGTTTTTTATCCAACCAAAACGGCAAATGAAAACCAGACAAACCGATGGAAATGGGTTACCATTTTATTATATATTTATTGTAGGGTAATTAAACTGCAGACAAAATAAAAATAAAATATTTTTAATTTTCAACCAAAAAACAAAAAAAAAAGTGGCGGGCTTTCGTTGGGATTGCCAATAGAAGTGAAAACTAAGTAACTTGTGATTACTTTTTCCCACGATTTTTTATGAAATACAAACCTAAAGGATCACTTAAGTTTTCACAGAATAATACAAATATAGATAATAATCTTCTTATTATTACAGTTAACAGTTTTACTACAGTTTTCGGCTCTACATGCGAATTCAATAATTTTTCTTCAACGAAATCTTGCATAATGGTAACGCCGGTTTTTGGTAACGACGGTTTTTGAAAACAGTATTTTTTCTTCAACCAAAAAGTGCTCAACGTGCCTAAAGAAGTTTTCACTTCAAAAGCAGAAGTTAGCTGTCATCTAAAAGCCAAACATAAATTAGCGCGCTAAGCGCTAACTGTCAAAAATTCTTATGTATATACAAAATGTACTAAGTAAATCTAAATAGCGCTGCGCAACCTTTAGTATTTGGAAAATCCTAATTTTTATCTCTATTTTGCAGTTCAATATTGGACTTTACTGAACAAAATAATATAACCATGAATGTTTATGACAGAGCGTTGCGTTCTTATTTTGGTTTCCCATTGCGTCGTTAAAGCTAGGCGCTTAACAACGTTGCAGTTTTCACGCTAGTTTCTGTTTTCTTTTTCTGAAAATACATAATATAAATCAGATAACAAAATACATTATAACATTAAATAATTAAACGACACGACATCATGTCTTCACTTGGTTTCTTGAAGCAAATCCTGCTTGATCTTCGTAAATTATTATCATAAACATAATTTTAACACGTGTTTTTCTACTTTGTAAAAACATGATTCGATAATAATACTTCGAATCATCTTACCAACAATTTTATTATTTAAATTCATAACAAAGAAAAAGAAGTAAAAAAGTTATAAAAAAATCTGTCTTTTTTAAACTTTCAATTACTGGTCCTTAATTTTAAGTTAATATTACTTTTCCATATTTTGCACATGTAAATAGAATTTTAAACAATAGTTTTTTTCTAGGAGTCTTTTAAAGAATCTATTACTACTTAACATTTAATTGCATTGTTATGTACATGATGTTATCAATAACGATATAATAGTATTAGAGCTATTTTGAACTTCCGTTTGCCAACTGTCAATGGAGAAATAGTTTTTTATGTGACATGATCGAAACGTTTAAGCACTTTCCGCAGAAATTTGTTATCAATATTGTTCTAAGAAATGACGCTTCTTAATTCAAAAAAATACTAAATAATATTTATGATTTTGTGCTGCCAACTAAAGATTTTGCTGTAAAGAGGGTTTAATATATTAATACTTGACACAATGGGGCACAATACAATTATTTGCAAAATTAATCAGTTAACTGTTAATTGATCCCACCACTTTATGATAAGCCAGCTAGAAACAGCGTTACGTATCTCAAATTTTGACACCTCTTATATTTAGAAAAACTCTCTGTGTGGTGCGCTTTATAGGTCGGTGGAATTCTTGGTCCATATGTATCTGTAAAAATAAGAAAAGTCAAACCCATACAGTCAATAGTAAGAGACATACAAATGAATTATTATGTATGACTGTTGCAGAAAAACGTCTCAGCAGTGCGCGATACAAGGAATTTACTAAGAGAATTTCGAGAAAACTGACTCTTGCCTGCCCACCTCGTTCATGTGATTCGACGCCACTATATTATTTTCTCTGGGGATGCGTAAAGTCCCAGATCTATATAGATAAATCAAAAGCGAACGATTATTTGGAAGCGATTATATGACGCGTTATTGCCGAGTACACCCGGTGACCACATGTCCGTAATCAAATTTAAACAATAATATCATAAAATTATCTAATTAATAAAGCCAATTGCCAGTATAATAAATCCAAATATAACTTATATATTTTGAAATATATATTTTTTATACCACCCAAGCAAAATTCTGACGTAAAAAATATATTTTAAATTTATAACGATCACAATTGCTAAAATCTAGAAAAAGAAAAACGTTCCTGTCTTAAGTCTTTATAGTTCTTTACTGCTCAAGGAACTTTATTTTTTTTAATTAAGTTTAACATTGTACATCAATTTAACATTAAACAAATCAATTTATTTACAATGAAATTCTTAATTGATAAACGCCTTAAAGAAAACACCCCTCTTATTATTATTTTTGTATTGTATCTTTTCCACAAGGTACCATTACAAAGTAATCAGAATGTTTATATTTCACTCATATACTTATATCTTAATGTATTGTATACAAAGCTTCGTGTTTTTATTAATACAATATTGGGTTCAGGGCTTTTCGGTTATTCTATTTGTAGTTTAAGTTTTTGCCTTTTTGCCTTTTTGTGTACGAAACCTTAATTTTCCACATTGTAATAATGTTACAGTTTAATTGAGTTTTACCATGCAACATTTTAAATTCAATTTAACTGTAAACATAACACTTGAGAGCCCTTAAGGCTTATTACTCATCTACATTCACACACTTGAAATTTTGTAAATGGTAATGATGAGAACGACTAACCAAATAGTGATAGTGGCAACAGGGGAAATTTTATGCAAAATAAACACATCAATTTAAAAGTTAATAACAATTTTATACATATACTTCTAGAATAGACCACACACAAGTATAAAAGTATTTTTTTTTTTCAATTTCAGCTTATTTTTGTTAACTCTAAAATTGGTTGGCGGAATAATTGTATTCACAAATGGCCAGAGTAAACTCCTTTAGCCTCCTTCACGATCTGTTACGCGACCTATACCTTCGTATAGGAGGTCCCAAATTCAGCTTCGACTAAAATTTGTTAGGTTATATACGATAACCAAAACGTTTGCACATGGTGTTTGAAGCAAACACCAATAACACTACCGCATTACAGCTATTCGAGGAAGCCAATCAGCAATTGCGAGAGTGAGCCGCAAACCACTCGAAGGCCGAGCAACAAGGACGGCCTGATTGACTTTAAAAGATAACGACAATGACGTGCGAACGATGTTCCCGAACCCAGAGCTACTTTACGACTGCAATTTCAGCTTAGATAAATATTTTTGATACTTTCATCGTGAAAATTAAAAAAGTTGGTTAAAAAAAATTAACTCGTAACTCCTTTTTTAAGTATCTTAAAGTGAACTGTGCAAATAAAATGCTTTCTGGGATTCGAATTCAAATATTTAATTTAAAATTCTTTCTTAAATGTAAAATAGATAATTCATGTTATAGAAATCTCGATAATAATTATTTTATATGAATTTTATTTGAACTATTTTTAAATGAATAAATTAATTATTTTGGCTTAAGTTCTTAATTCTAAAGAGATAAAGAAAAAATTGGACACCAGCTGAGTGGAATGCATTTTCTAGACAGCTACGTCCGTTATCAGCACTTTCGTATCTATCTACTAGGTAGTTTCATTTGTTATTAATTTTCTTTTTAAACAGACTTATCAAAGAAATGGTATATAAGAAATTTTAATTTGAATATTATATTTCATATGCAATTGTCTGGTGCTTAATTTTTTCTTTATCTCTTTATAATTAAGAACTTAAGCCTAACTAATTAATTTATTGTTAGTAATTATTATTATAAATAAAAAAAAATACTATTTAAAAATAGAAGCGTTATTCTCATACTATAGACTTTTACAAATTTCCAATTGCCAATGGAACAGAAATTATATGCTTTACCCCTGTATTTAATATTTTGCACCTGTAGCAAATTGCAATGCTTCGGCCGATTAGGAACTGTTATTCGATCACAGTATAATATTAACTAAAGTAAATGCAGTCTAGGTTGCTAAACAAACCATCGACTTTTAATTTCAAATATCCAGACGTATAAAAAAGTGAATATTTTTACACAAACTAAAAAAACCTTATCAGTGGTGAAAGACTGGCTCAATCTTTTGGCTAAATCGGAAACGTATTTGCTAATGATGACTTCAGTCCTCATCTCAATTATTAGAGATCATTAAAACTGAATGAAGCCGGAAATAATTTTTGAAAAAGAAACAGTAAGATTGATCAATCACACAGCATTTCAGTGATTTTAAATGGTATTGGGTCCATAGCCAAATCGTAAAGTATACATATACAATCAGATAAGTTTGAAGCTTTTATTTCATTGTATTTATTGTATCTTCAATATAACTAAACTTTAAAACTGATCATAGATGATGCCATACTTTGTCAAATACTTGAGTAAATTCTATAAAAAGAACAAAAAAAATATTTGCTTTCCTCTAAGCCCTTTCCGCATTATTTCTTTATCTAAGGATATAACCTTCTCGTTAAAAATTCGATTCAGCGTAATTATTAAAAATTTTTCGAATTTTTTTGGCGTGTTTGGTAATACACTAATGATGTGTTAGTTTTATCCGGCTCAATAACTGCTACATCGGGTAGTTCCATAAGATTTTTTTTTTTTCTTAATAGCACATGCGTTCTTCAGTTTTTAATCAACAAGTGTCTCTCAATGTCTTAAAAGCCATACTAAAAGGCTTGCTGCTTCATTTTCAATTGGAGGCAACTTAATTTGCAACATGAAGTCGTTTCAATTTTGATTTAATTTTGATTTATTTTTCTTTTTTTTTTATTAATTGTCACATTACAATAACAAATTTGTATTGAACTTAATTTACCGAGTACAGTTCTAGACACACGTGCAGAGTCTTTGGTGAAAAACGAAGCCCAGACTGATAGACTAGCACACTAGCAGCTGGGGCGACCTGATCTATTTTTATACTTTTTAACTGCCAGTAGAATGGTGCTAACTCAATCGAACAACTGGTACAATGTTTTATCTTAGGGTCAGTTTTATAGAAGCAAGTTTTCCTTTGGTCGTGGTAAGGCAACATAGGATTGCACGTTAAGTTAAAAAAAAACTGCTCGAAAGCAAAACTTCAAATTTCCACTTTTTTAGAGCCGAAACTGCTACACTCTCGTTTTTCTTCGTCACAAAGCATGCTATTGTGGGTCCGAATCTTAAACCTAGTTTGAAGCTACAGTAGCCTTGCCATATTTTGGTCCACTTGTTGCCAGATAAGTTTACTATCTAGTCGGAATAACTTTGAGCAGAAGACCAGTTATTTTTTTTGGGAATTTGCCATTTACTTGTAAATGAGCCATTTATTTTGAAAGTGGCATTATTCACTTTTTCAAAAAATATAAGGGTAATGATAACATTGATTACAATTTAACGGTATCTCTTTATTAAAAAAAAAAAATTGAAATCAGATGTAAGGCTCTACTGAGATTTTGTTGAAGAATAGTTATACTAAATAAAAAGAAAAATACTTTTAAGCGATTTATAAGCCTTTAGTTTAGTCACTTTTAACAATAATCGCTGAAGAACCCTTTGGTATTAAAACCTAAACAATACCGAAGTGAAATAAATATTAAAATTGTGACATTGGGTGTTCCTGTTACATCTCCAGTTACATCAAGACTTAACTTATGCCAACTTTTCGTATACAAATTAAAAACTTTATAATTGAGTTAATCCAAGTTTTGCCTCTTCACGAAGGAAAATAACAGAAGACACTTCTTTGCAATATGAATTGCAACATTTTTAAATCGACTTAACTAAGTGTGAGTATATTTACAATGTTGTAGTAATAACAAACCCTGTTACATCCGCACTTGCTGTAACTGACACTTTGGACAGCTTTAAAATTGTAGCGCGTTTATGTCATATTCGTGGATACGTGATGCAAAAAGGAGACAGATAAAAACCAACGAACTTAACTATGTTTGTAGGTACGTTTGTATAAACTAAATCTCTTTGTATAATACCAATTCATATCAAGTGGCTTTCATAAAAAAGTTGAAAGTAGGCTTTTATAAGAAGTACCATCATGCTAGTAAAGCTCATGATACATATTAAAAGGAGCCCTTTTTAATATCCTTGTAAAATTCAAAAGTTGTTAAATTTATTTTTAATTAAAACTAAAATAAACGAGTATAAATTTCACACTAAATTATTGCTATTAAGATAATCTGTAATAAATACATATGTATATGCGTATTTGAATGTGTGTAAGTGTCTTCTGATTCAGCAGTATTAAACGCCGTACTAACTTGTAACATTGCTGCCAGTACAGCGTTAGAAGTGTTACCCATTAAATATGCTGTAAAGTTGTCAGTTGTGATTTTCTTTACTTAGAAACTTCTGTATTTCATTAACACATTTGCAATAAAGAAGAGGAGGGTACTATTCTCGAAAGGCCTTCGATCCAAAAATTAAATTAAATTTATATTTAGTTTAGGAGCTTATTTTGTATACAGATATTTTTTCAGAGGTCAGTCAATAAATATTTTTTTCCTGGACGTGTCGAAAATAGTGCATTCATTTAAGAGGTGAGAAATAGTTTGTGATGTGGCGCTTTTCCAGAAAATGTTTGCGTGATAATTTGCACTGTCCAATTCTTAGTCGTACGTAGACACTGGTTTCTTATCTGGAACATGTTTTAGGGTATATTTGCTTTTTACATTCAGGATTGTAATTTTTGTAGTAATGGGGCGTTGTAAATAATTTACTTTGCAAAACATGTCAATTAAATTTTTTTGTTTATTTTTTTGGCCAGTTTGAATTCGTGAATGTTTTGTTGATTTTAAGCTAATAGGCCTGAGGTTTATAAGTAAATAAAAATTCCTTTTATTTATTTTACACAATAAACACATACTTTAATAATTATGTCTATGATAAGGCAACTCTGTTGATGTTTGCTGTATCTTCCTTTAAATTCATGGTTCTGTTTATACTTTGTTGAATACGTAAGCTCTCAATAGTATTGTTTACCGGATTCCGTGTATTTTTCAAAGGGTTTATATTTGTTGCACTGCAACAATCAAAATATTTTGTAAATAACTCAGCCATTTGTAAAGGGCTATGCCGATTGATCCAAAATTTGATATGAGCATAGCAGAGGACTATCCGAGTTAAGTTTTGACGCTGCGCACTATTCACTTGCCTGTGGTGGGGCTATGTGGTCTCAAAGTTGGGTAACTCGCATTTTTTTATAGCTTGTCATTTCTGTGATTGTGTATTAAATAAAATTGTTTACGGTTTTTTTTAAGAATCTTCTAATTTGTATCAAATATCATATCAACTCTACGAAGCAGCTTGAAAAATATATGAACTTGAGCCTACTAAGGAATGGTCGGTAAGAAAAAATCGGGAGTAAGAACTTTGTTATGTAAATTTAATGGACTTTAGTGTGCTGTATCCAAATCGGTCCATATATTGATTCTACCAAGTCTATTTGTTGCGATTTTTTTATTTATAAAAAATACTGATATTGATATATTAAATACGTATTTATTATGACAAGAGTAAAAAATCTTACAATGCTTTGCCATTTTATCTTTTTACTGAAAGCAAAACAAAAATTGAGTTTTCATTAAAAATATTTGATTTTCGTCATCAATTTCTGAATAACTCTGAAACAGTTGAAAATTAAAAAAAATTATATAAGTTTAATTTAAAATAAATTCCATCCCGTGTCTTACGGTGTTTCGTTCATTCACATCGAACAATCCGGTATAGAGTTGTCGCCTTGTTTCGGGGCCATATTCACGTACACAATGTGTACGTGATGGATGAAAACTTATAAGGTATTCCAATTTAGGGTCAGTACCAGTAATTATATTTAATGGCTAATTATTATCTCTACAACATTATTTTGTATGATGACCTTAAGTGATATTTAAATCCGACTTTGTTGCTCACTTTAAAACTTCATTTTTAAATAATTTTTTTTTGATACTAAGGACCCTCATGTACAGGATGTAGTGGTTCAACAAACTGATAAAGGTCTGACACAAACCTTATTTACTGGATGACTTATTTTGTCTCTAAGACTTTAATCTAAACAATTAAATTTAAAATTTTGTTCTGATCTTTTTATTGACATTTGCACTGATACATGAACACTTGCAGGTCAAATACCTTGGCATACACGTTGATCGACGACCTAGAAAAGTCACAGAGAATCTACAGAGTTTTAGTAGATTTCAATCTTCTATATTATAATGCGATACTAAACTTATTATGGTTTTATGATATTCAGTTTTGGAGAACTTTGAAAACAATTTAAAGGATCAAAAAAACAATTTTTAAATGATATCATTTACAATGATCTAAACGTTCCATGAGTTAAATAAAAACCAGGAAAGAAAGATATAATATCAATATAATTTTTGGAAATTTAAATATTAATGATTCAATATAATGCTAATTACCCACAACGTTTTATAATAAAAATGCAATTTATTTGTTGGGGGAAAAGAGCTAGTTCCTATACGTATTTCACTGGTTGCTCAGGCCAGATCATCAGGAAACCTGATACAGTTTTTCAATGACCAAGTTATTACTGGGTTGTATAAATAGTAGATGATTACAAAATCAAACTTGTTACTATAATCCAATTAAAAATTATAACATGACCATTTTTCAAGCAGAAGACAATAAGTGTGTGTGTCTCTAAGCCACTATTGAAAACATTTGCCAAACAACTCTAATGATTTCTTTTATAGATTTTTTATTCTTGCATTTTCGAAGTCAATTCAACTTTCCCACACACTTGTCAGGCTGCATTTGCAGCACGTAATAAATTTACGTTAAAAATTCTAAACATAGTTGCAAATAAAAAAATTATGCTCAAGCGAATATGTTGCAAGAATCGTTAATGTCGCATCGTTTATGGAAAAGCGAAGTGTGTCACAAACTAATTTATTGAAGATTAAGCTGTAAAAACCCATGTAACCAAATAAAATAAACTCTAAAGTCAAAAAACCAATAATATTTTTGTTTTAACATTAAAAACTTTTAAGCAATAAAGAAAGAAAGAAATAAAGAAAGACAAATAGCTTGAAATTTACCATCCTACACATATTTTAAACTTGCAACCAAAAGAGAAAAGAGCAGATAAAAATGAAGATGAAGACGAAGACGAAAACCCGATACTTATTTAATTGCATATCAAAACCTTGAACTTGACCTTAATGATTTGATGTGGCAGACAACAAATCAAGCAACACAATGCTCAAAGAAATCTATGGTAGGTCGACGAAACACACACACACACATACATTAGCATCAACAACAAAATATATTGAATGGCATCAACATCATCATCGTCGTCGTCGTCTTCTTTATCATCATCATTACTGTGATCTTCAACATGGGTGAAGTTCAAGTTTAAATTTGCCACAGCTGAAAAGGCACAAGAAGTTGCAAAAGTAAAAGAAGACACAAATTTGTTCGTTAAATTTGTATAATGGACATCAACAAATGTGGCACCATGTCTAATATGATTTAACATTATTAAACAACTTACGTATAACATTCATTATGAGCTCAAGAAAATAACACGTAGAAAAAGATACACTCTGGTTATATTCGAGCAACCTTAACTAAATCCCAAAGCAGAATGAGCAAAAGTAAAATTTAAATTTAAATTAAACTTTTTGACATAAAGTTTAATACTGTGCTTTGTTACTGTTTTTAAAACAGAAACCTAATGAAGAGCAAGAACATGGCCACAAATCAAGTGGCTAAGCGGTTTGGCAAAGAAAAAAATAAATAAATGAATGTGAACTATGAAAATTGTGGTACAGTGGAGCACTGTTGGAATCTGACAATATTTTAAATTGTAAAGCTCTAATGATAAAACCTTGCATTAACTAAAAAAGTTAATAACCATAGGACAAACCAAAAATTTTTATACTAAGATTTTTTAAAATAATTATAATTCACCTTTTTTTGTTGCTAATTAACTAATAAAATACTTACCT
The DNA here is from genome assembly GCA_949628195.1 of Phasia obesa. Lineage (NCBI taxonomy): Eukaryota > Metazoa > Arthropoda > Insecta > Diptera > Tachinidae > Phasia > Phasia obesa. Next base: position 71,171,385 of record OX451216.1, on the reverse strand, counting down.
GATGTTATAAGCACAAGACAATGTTAGAAGCTGGTTACTCTACACACATTTTTTGTACCAATAAAAGGTTTAAATTAGTTTTAAATTAAAGCATAAAAAAATCCTGTCTAATAAAATAATTGAATTAATTAATTATTTAATTAAAATTTTAATCTGAAACCTATTATATGTAAGTATATACCCTTTAATTGGTGAAAATATTTTTTTCTTGTCAATCGGATCTTAACCCGATAGAGTACGGTTAGAGTTATTTACAAGAATAATTAATCATCAAATTACAAAAACAAGGCCTTACTATTTCTGACTGGAAAAAAATGGAAAAAGATATCGACCGAAATCCGCCGGTTGAGTCGATGCAATTCTCTATCTATTCCTCAAAAAAACAAAAACTAACTTTTGCAATCTTAAAAAAAAAAAACAAAAATCAGGACACACCGCAACAGTATGTAACAAACAGCCTTCAAAATCTGTTTTTATTCTTCTTCTTAGGTACTAAAAACACTTTTTTCCTTTTGTAAAACAAAAACTAACTTTTACGTCTTAAAAAGTACTCTTTTTCAACATGTTATCCACAGATAGATTTAGGTATCAGCATCATAGTGACAATCAGAATACACCATTATAGCATGACCCAACACGACGATCAATAGCGATCAATTTTATTACAAGATATTGCCGAAATATGTAAAATGGATGACCCCAAGATTTTCGTATTTCAGTAACCATTAGATTTAAGGATTTAGGTAACTGTATACCTTCACAAAAGTTACACAAATACCCGCGTCGTACAGTGATCGCTAGTGATTGAAATTAAAATTTCCTGTTATCTTTAACATTTTAATGTCTAATTTGTACAGCTCGAATTTAAGCCTATTTAGAATAATTCATCTGTATGTTAATAAATAGTTCGACAAATAAATTTAGGTGAAATATATCACAAACTTTACAAAATTTTAATTGCTGCAATCAAATTTTTTTATCTTGTAGTCTCGCAACCTCTTTTAGAAAGTCGGTACCGCCAAAAATTATTACATGCTTGTTTCAACTAGTGTCTAATATATTTTTCTTTTCATTAGTCCATATTTTCCATTTCCATATTTTCCATTTACATTCAGTAAGGGCCACCTAAGCAAAGCCCTACTAAGGATATGTTGTTATGACTTACCCTTATAGTATGGAAGGAATCAAAATTTTGTATTTCTTCTACAGTCTGAAACTCATTGCGTCCCACTGTACATTGACCACAAAGATACATGTATTTTTCATCGGCAAACATTAAGTTTGTCTGTCCATTTATAATTTTCGTAACCTTTTAGTCTAAATGTCTTCTTTGAGAAAATACAAATATTTCAAAAGCTCTGCACACTGGCAACCATATTTTTGGTCAACATGATCATGATGATGGCGATGATGATAAAAGTGCACATTTGCAAATGACTTGAGCTTAAGCGGAGGAAGGAGGAAAAAAGTAATACTTTGCAATAATATAAACAAGTATGATGAGAGAATAAAGCCAATTACTGCTGGTGGTATATTTGATGGTGAAGAAGGACGGATTTAACTACTACATGGTAGATGGTGGCTGCTTTTATAAGGTCGATAATGTTGTAATGTTGTAACGTTGTTATTGTTATTGTTAGTCATCATGAACATCAAGTCTTTTGTTTAACATAGTTGGTGTTGATAGCATCTTCTGCTTGATTTAGCATGTCTACTTGGTTCAACACTTGTTTGTTGTTGCACTTTTATTGTACTCGTATTTTTGTTTCTAAATTCCTGATAATAATCATCGTCATCACTGAATGAATATCGTATGTCCTTTTAAAATAATTGTATTGTTACTATTTCCTTAACCATTTTGTTTAAGTTTTCAGCCTTTTGCCTTTATTATTTTGGTTTTAATACTCTGTCATCATCATCTGCTGCCATCATCATCACAGAGCCACTCATATTGTATGACTAAATAAATGAAAGAATCATACAAGCTTCCCAGAGACAGAGAGACTATCTGCTAGACGGATGATCTTATTTATTTGACAGAACTTTAAATATTCACTTTTGAAAAATATTCGAAATTTTAATTTGTTTGACTGTAATGAATTTAATATTTCTTCTATTGCAAAATAAGTTAAAAGAAAAATTACAATTATCATCAGTGTTAAAAAAGCTTCTTGTATTTTAGCAAATGCATCAGCATATTGCCTTCTCGAGGGTTTAAATAAAAATCAAACACAATAGCTAACCAATGCCAAACTTGACTAGCTATCAATAGAAATAACGTTCCCATACTGTTTATTTTTCAGTGTGACTTTATGAATAGCACAATAACTGTTGTTGAATAGGAGCCATACAAACAAGGGCTAGTAGTTATATAAAGAATTACTGGTAGCCGCCTGGGAACAAAACAATATAAATATAAATTTTAATACAATTAATTTTGTACTTTGGTTCTAGAAGTTTTCTTATAAAAAAAACAACCTACAACATGTAGGCCTGTACTTATACTGATTTAAGGAAAAATCAGTACAACACATTCATAATAAGAAGTTCTACGGTTCTCATGAAATTTATTTTCAAACATTTTTATTTGAAATTATTTTTATGAAAGCTTTTGGTAATATTATTTAGGAATTTCAAATTTTAGGTTTGTGCAAATTATAATTTCTCAATCTACCGTAATAAAATAATCATTTCTACTAAGTATTTTTTTTTGCAACAATGATCGCCAAAAAAATTTATGAATCTTTCGTATATGAGTGTATGATTGGCGAAATATTTGAAATTTTTATGTACCTGTGCATTTCTCTTTATGACTTGCTGTTATTATTATTTGATTCAATATCCGCAGAAAGAACTATTAGTATTTTTTGTGCGGCTATTAGCACTTTCTTGTGCTGCTATTAGCACTTGCCTGTGCGGCTACTAGCCTTTGTTTGCTTTCTAACAGATTTGATCTTGTGTCTTTTTTAGCCAGATAGGAATTTTCTTCCATTTGCTTTTGTAAGCAATTATTTCTAGTGTATTTTTAAACTTTGCCATAGTTATCATTTTTACCAAAAGTTAAAAAGCTAAGACCAAAAGATAAAATAAAAATACTCGTAAAAATTAAACGACTTTTATCATAAAACTGAACCAAGATTTTGGCTGTTGTTGATAATTTATAATTTTTAATTTCTGAATAAATACTGGTCACGATAATCAATGACACACCAAAGAGATTTTTTGTTTATAATAACTTTCAGTATTTTGTAATGTATTTAGACGAACAGTTTTTCATGTCAATTAATACATTTTTTGTAAAAAAGAAATAATTACTTAGAATAAATAAAAACCAGTACAGTGAACTGAGGAATTATCCTGAAAATGTCAATGGGATTATATAAATTTATTTTTACAAACAAAATGCCAAAAACCGTATTAAAAATGCATACATACGTACGAAAAAAGTTTTTAAAGCATAATAAAAAATTTTCCAACAAAGGGAAGTACCTACAACGTACCACAACGCGCTGCAAACCATTTCACAACCTGCTTTGAATCACGAACTCGCCTCAAGCTTCGCTCTCACGCTTACATCTTTTGAGCGAATAAATAAGAAAAACAAATGCATTGGTTTATAGCATGTTGTAGCTTGGTATTATAGCTTCCTTTGTAGCGAGCCCTCTGACATCAGCCTTAGAAAGCGAAGGGAAGGAAAAAAACAATTGTTGTTTTAATGAAGGGTTTCTAGAATAAGCGATGATAAGAGAACCTAATACTACTCAGATACCGGAACTAGCACCTGTTACCCCGACTATTGCATCATCAGCAATAATGAATTTAGCAGTTGAATCCTTAGTTACTCATGACATGTAACTAAGGATTTCTAATTTGTAGCAGTAAGGCAACTTTGGTTGTGGTTTGTGCTGCCAAAGAGTGACTTTGGCTAATAATAACCGCTCAATGGTCACAAGTATTAATTAGGGCCGTTACGCAAGTCTACCTGACAAAGTGTCAATGCGGGTGACTGTTAATACGAATACTGACAACAAAAACCTACAATTTAAGTAAATCAAAAACTATTTTATTATTGAGAAAACTATAGAAAAAGTTTTATATCTGATTAATGAAACAACTAAAGCAACAAATATATGTATACCTTACATTCGATCGTCAATCATTTAAAAGTCTATTATTTACTAAACATTGGCAATTTTAAATTTATTTACCACATATTGAATGAATTCCTTAATAACTCTGCCCTCACATTTAGATTAACTCTTCTTAACAGTTGAAGTTTTTGTAAATTTTCGTCGACTTACAATGACTTTATAATTATAGCAGAAATCAATCAAATTATACAATACCGACTCTTCCTTAGAAAACTATTTTTTCCTTCATTTTATTGCACCCAACATTTCAGCACATTTTGAATGACAAGCAAATAAATGTTGCAGAAATGATTGTTGCAAAATGTTTAATGTTGCATCGCATTGTAAGAATTTCACAAAGCAATTTAGTTTTATAAATAAGAGTTCTTCCTAGACCAAGTTTTATAGTCATGCCATTTTATTTCATTGTTCTACTCATCATTATGTTAAACATGCTTAAACATGTTGTATCGTAGAATATAATAAAATTGTAATTAATTACAACTTTAGTGATGGTAATTTAATAAGAAGTTGTTTTTTTTTGGGGGGTTTTGTATTCCTGCATACGTATAGAATACTTTTATGGACTTCAACAGCAAAGCAAGTCAATTGAAAATGAATTTAAAAATCAAAAAAATTTTACAATAAACACTGAAAATTTCACACAAAATAACCGAAAAAAAGATAATAAAGCAGAAAAGTGTTAGTCAGACTCACTCACTTAGGTTTCTGTACTGCCTTCGATATATAATTATAAAATTACAAGTTTTATGGGGCACCCTTTAATTTTTAATTATTTTGTATACTAGGGCATAGTACGAAATACCCTATGTTAATGTCAAGTAAATTATAATCTGTGTAAATTTTCAGTGTAAGCAAATAACTGTTTAAGTATAATTTCATATATGAAAAATCACAAACTCCTTTTAAGGTTTGGTGTTATTTTTGGACTTGTTATAGGAGACAAATTTATACACACTCTATGTAGATTTCAAGTGTCTACCCATTCTAGTTAAAAAATAAGCTTATGTACCTAAATTTATATCACCTTTAATATCTATTTTTTATAGTTTTTGCTACAGTGAACATAATTTTAAACACAGTATACATTTACGGTTAAAAAAGACATATTCGCAAAAATCGAGTCACTATCGGAACAGTCTTTAAGTTTTAGTAACTGTTGTTATAGCGGTCATGTCAATACTCTTTCTGTGAAAATATCGAAAAGTCTACCTATTAGGGTTAAAAAAATAAGGCCGTATAGGTAAGAAAAACATGTCACTTTCGGCAAACCTTTTAATTTTTAGGTTTATATTTATACTTTTTTATATAGAGAAAATAGTTTTAATTACTGTCCGTAAATTTTAATTGTCTGCCTCGTAAAGTTCAAGAAATAAAGACATATACGCGAATAACATGTCATTTTCGGAACACCCTATAAGTTGTAGTATTTTTGGTTTTATGGGCCACAACTTGTGTGAAAATTTCAAAAGACTACCCAGAGATAGAAGGCTGACAGATGGACTGACAATGTAGCGAAAACAATAGGGTTACGTTTTTACCCTTGGGTACGAAATCTTAAAAATGAGAAATCCGCTCCACTTGAATTTGAAAATATGTTTTTTTTTGTGGATTTGACAAGCTAAAACTATACAAATCGTATAGTGAAAGTGTGTCGGCGATGCATTAGTAGAAAAAATATTTACTCGTGAGTATAACAAATCAAAAAGCGAATCAACGATTAACAGTAAAAAACCGACTTGTTGTCAGCGTTGTCAAAACAAAAAATTATTACAACCAATTGGTTCTTTATACTAAATACCTAAATCCAAAGATCTTTATTCGTTCGACGGAACTATAGAGAGTTTCGCATACAATTAAGGAAAACTTTGTGGTCTTCAATTTCGAAACAATTTAATTTTTGTCTGTATTCCCCCAAGTCTCTGCTAGGTTAGCTGCTTTTGTTATTTTGAAACTCCACTAGTCGGACAATTAATCCATTAACATAAATGGTAGATTGCGACGGATGGAAAACAAGTGTTAAGTTTTTGATGTAATCATTATAAAGCCACGTGGCGGCGATCTTCACCGGAAGGTATGACAGCAGAACAAATGTCGAAAAAGGCGATATGTTTTTTTTGGCCATTTGATAATGGTTTTACTCCAAATATCTAGACTAATGTAGCTAATCTACCCACTGTCGATGTTAGTGTAGCAGTTCGCCTTAGTTTTGAACGGATTTAAACCCAAAACAAGCAACAAGTTTCAATTTAAATTGCATTAAAAATAATTCTTTTAACTTGTAATAAATTTGTATTTTCGTCCAGATTGGAAGGTTTCTTTGACAACTATGATTCCAATGCCAGGATTAGTTCATACAAAAGCAGAATCATGCAGACCCAAAAGCCTTTTGTTAAAGCTATATGAGGAGATTTGAATAATTAAGCTAAAGCCCATCTTAAGCGAGAAAGTTGTATTCCGAACCATCAATTTGGATTCAGAAGCAAACATAGTACAATCGAACAATCAAACAGATTAGTAAATGTCCTTAAAGAAAAAAATACTGGTTTTCACTTTTTATCGATGGACAGATATGTGCTCACATAACGTTCACACTGCGCAGGAACTCAGATTCGCATAAATAGACAAATGATAAATCTACCTTCAGAAGTCAAATACCTCGGTATTCACCTTGATCTGCGCCTTACATACATGGAAAAGCCACATAGAATCAAAAAATTAAATTGATAGCAGTGCTACTAAACTGGCTTATTAGTAGAAACTCTACTGTCAGCTTAAATTGCAAAGATTTACTTAAAAAATTGTTGCTCATACCTATACTATGAAATTCAGCTTGGATAAATTTCAAAAACTCTAACATCCACAAAGAATAAACGTCCCATTGTTTAAAGCAGATATGGTGAACACTTGTATTTGACAATGTATTTGAAGAAGTTTGAAAGTTTGAAAATGACAGTGGTTACATTCGACTAAGTGTTAGGAATATTAGCTTATTTGGTCGAACATCAAAGATGAATCCAAAGTGTTAGCATCAACTAAGAAAATTTTCGAGAACGGGCACGCTTCTTGATATCGTTGGGATCCCTATCCTTCGAATGAGTTGTATAACTAATATGTGATTTATTACAAAGAGAAAAAGTGATATGCTAGTAGGATGTGTTACATTCTCTAAATCGTTCTTCTATATATTTTATAAATTCGTTTAATAATTTTTTATTTACTTCAATGCTTTTTAATGAGAAATAAAAATGTTGACTAATTGCAAGTAATGATTGTTGTTTAATTACAGCTATAAAACTCTCCATCATACATTAAACATTTATCAATTAAAATTGCTTGTAATGGTTAGTAGAAATCCTTCAATTAGCTCTTGATTACAATAACTATTATTTGCAATTATAATTATAAAGATGTAATTGTAATCAAAATGTAATTGAGATCCACCAGGTCTGATAGAATTAGTGGACAATTTCATTCTATTGGAATTGAAAATCTAAATAGAAACTTTTCACCGCATTTGATTTTTTATTTTCTTTTCAGATGTGCAAATTCCTAAGCAGCTCATGTCCACTCTTCTACTATTCATGCATTTCAACATTTCCACTTAATATCCACAGACAAAACTTTTTATAGCTTGCTAACGCTTAAAATAAACACTACACTGTTGACTGCAAATTGTCCAAACTTCATGGACAATTAACAACCAACTACTTTTTATCCTTATGATTTTAAGCAGTTTGAAAATTATACAGTCGTTAAATAAAACCATAAGTGCTCTGCAATGGGCAACAAACTATCGTGTTGCATCGTTAATGGGATCTAGTAATTTATACAATTTCTACAAACTTGTGAAATTTATGACTCTGATCTTTGAGAGGAAATTAGCTTATAATTTATTGCATAATATTTCTAAATGAAAAACAAATCAAAGCTGTAGCTATGCAGCAACTATTGCATTTAGTATTACCAATAAATATAGATTTTTATAATACTCTTGGTCATTTTTGTCTAACATTTCTAACATGAAAATCATTAACACTATAGCAATCAGAGGAGAAATTACAACTAATTAAAAATGCGGATCTAACAAGATTTCTTACGTACCATCACCACCAATGATTACCACATGCGTATGTACAGAAACAGAATTTACTTATTCTACAAACACGACAGCAAGCACGTAATGGCACCAAGTAAAACTTTAAAACCAACAACTTGTTAAAATTTCAATTGGCATTAAGTGTTTTTGACCATAAAAAATATTTAAAAAAAGAAATAAAAACATATACTTCCTCCTTGGCCAAGCACAAGAACCAAATGCATGTACTGATGGTAAGTGACCAGAAACCCATCTCCAATCTACGCAGAAATCCAAACACCATTCATGTTTATAATTGTAGCGCAAGCGCTTAAGCAGATTGAATCGAATGAAAACAGCGCTACTGGTCATAACCATATTTAATAATAAACAACATTTTTCTAAAGATGAGTATAACAATTGTCACATGTTGTTAGAACTAACGACGAAGAAAACCTTTTTCTACAGAAATTACAATAATATTTACTCAAATACAATTGGGGATAAAATGTGACTTAAGATGGTAAAAATAAATTAGCAGCAATTGATTTTAGTACACATTCCAAATAAATACACCGTATTTATTTTTGAATACATTATTTTATACACTTTGTAAAGATTATATACTACAACAATACAGTCAGTTATAATTAATGTTTATTTGTACGATCTTTCATTACTACCAGTATTCGTCGAAGCTAAAACTTCATTCTTTTGCAGATATAAATATTCTCTTCAAGGTTTGATTCAGCGGGTACACGTAATCTACTAGATATCCACTGTGACTGTTCCACTGTTTCGGGGCTAAAACTGTTCAGAAATAACTGTTTTTGAATAGTTTAGATTTTTCTTTTTGATACGGTGGGATAGAATGTAGTGTGCCAGTCCATTAGTCTGGAGGTTGTGCGTATAACAGCGGCATGGAGGTCAGAAAGATGCTTAAATATAATGGATGTTCCTTAAACTGTCATGTAATCTTTAAGTATCGTCATGGAATCTTTAAGTATCGTCTGGGCAAAATAAAACTTCAGGACGACTATGCTGAAAAACGATGAGACATATATTTTGTGTCAATTTCGCATTAAGATAGCGAACGGCAGATACATAGTAAAGACAACAAATTTAAATGCTATGGCGAAAATTAAGCCTTTGGAAAATATTAGCAATTACGAAAAGGGCTGGGATGTGGAAGCAGGCCAACATCAGTTTTCAGTCAACAGTCTGAAATTGTTACAGTCGAAAGTAATGAAGCAACTGAGGCTTAATAAAGTAATGGAGTAACTGAGACTTAATAAAAGTAAGGTCGTACATTACCAATCGGGTACCAAATATTATTAAGGAACGAAGGTGTTCAAAACGGTAGCCATAACGTAGTCTGCTTCGGTATAACACTATCCCCCAGCCGAGTATAATAGTAATTTTCTGTTGAAATTTAAACTTTTCTAGTGAATTTTTGATTTTTCTTCAATTAAGGTTCTTTGGTAGATATTTTTTTAGATATCTTTGGTAGATATCATATCTTAAGTCTAAAAAATTGTATGTTTCTTGGTTGCTGCTATCAATAGTGGCTTATCCCTCTGATGTTCAGACAAGAGAAGCAATGTCCGTCCTTCTTAGACAAATGTCACCACTTTCATTAAGTTAGCTGTAGGCCAGCGGATTTGGATGTGTTTTAAGCTTTTTTAGATAAAATTCTAAAATGTATAGAAAATTCTAAAAATTATTGAAAAGCTCTGTAAAAGGTGTTTAAAATATTTTAATAACATTGTAATTCCACAAAGCAAAAACACAAATCAAATATAAATTTTATTCAAATGGTTATTTGGCAGTAAGTAAATAATATTTTGTCTTTATTTTAAAACAGCGCCATCTGTTGCGCAACAGTGTTTAAAATATCTCACTTTCAAAAGTAAAAGATGTCTTAAAGTATGAAGGATTGAATTATAAAGTAGAAGTTTGCAATCTAAACTTAGGGTTGAGTTTCTGCCAATGAGCCAATGTATTTGCACTGCTTTTAGCTTCATTTGGTTCAATTTTGCTTCTATGTGACTTTTCCAGGTTAAGCGTCTATCCAAATGTATGCCGAGGTTTTTGACTTCTGAGTTTTGGGGTATCGTCTGGTATCTTGTTGCATGCCATAATGAGTAATCCGATTGTGGGCTAGAGTCGAGGCCTTCCAAATATCTTTGTATTGAAGCAGTTCTTCGGGATTTTAGTAACTCTCTTAGCCGTTTCGTTATTTCCCTTAGTCTGAATTTGAGTTGAGGCGACCTGTAATTTTGCCACTCCCTTCGAATTCTTCGTTTTTCTGCCAAGAGCAGTTCGACGTCTGCAGAGCTAATTCGATTATATCTTGTTTGTTGCCGCGTTATTGTTGCATGTTGAACAGCTAATTTTAGGTTTTTATCAAGATCAGTAAGACACGACTCGATGAATCTTGGTGTTCTTAGCAGTATGTTTTGTGAGCAATGAGTACTGAGATATTTTTTATATTTAAGCCAATCCACGCGACTGCTTGACGTCACTAGAAATCTAGTAGGTGAAACTATTTCTCGGGGGTTCCATATTGAAACAATAGTAGGTGAAAGATCTGATGATAATTCAAGTGATGCTTCAACGTTAAGCATATCTTCTAGAAGACCCTTAGCAACTCCAAAATCAATAACATCAGGAATTGTATGTGGATCTGTAGGCCAATAAGTTGGTTGTCCGCTAGAAAACACATTAAAGCGCATTTTTGAAATTGCGTCAAACAAGTCACGACCTTTTGGTGTTATTAGTCGTGATCCCCAAAATGTATGTTTAGCGTTGTAGTCGCCTGATGCTATGAAACAGGGACCTAGTGATTTGAAGAAGTCGCTATACTGACTCTCAAATATCGAAAATCTAGGAGGGGAATAAATTGAAGAAATGACGATGTTTCGATCAATGTCTTCGAGGCAGATGTTGGTTGCTTGCATATAATATGTACAGAAATCACACAGTAGATGGTACTTTAGGCGGGCCTTTATTAATATTGCCGAACCTCCGCATGCTCTACCACGAGGGTCCTTTGTATCGTAAAATATGTTGCCATTTATTTTAAAAAACTATTTGTAGTTAAATGGATCTCCGAGATCAGCATAATATCAATTTGTTGATTTAGGATGAAATACTCTAGTTTATTTTTGTATTGGCGTATGCCGTTAGCGTTCCAGAAACATATTTTTAAGCAGTTCATGGTTTGTTAAGTACCGCCTGCAACAACATAGATTGCATGCGTACCATTTCTTGCATCATGCTGCTCATAGAGCTCATAAAACTGTTTAACGAATGCACTAGTGTCTCGATGCTTGCTTCGAGACGACTAGTGTTAACAGCAGGACTTTCTTCTTTAGATTCCTGCTGCAAAATTGGATTCGGAAGAGATTTAGGTGGTTGTTTTAGCACTGTAGCACGATTCGTTTTTAAATATCTGCATATGAAATATTTTGAGCGGATGGCTGTGGTAACTGCGGGTAATAGGCGTTTGTTTCATATTGTGCCTGCTTGGGAGGAGTAACAAAATTTTTAGAAGACTTCCTTACAATATAATAAACAGGGCAGCCTCTGTAGTTAGCAGTGTGATTTCCACCGCAATTGCTACATTTCTTGACTTTTGCATCACTTCTAGATTTATCGCATTGGGCTGTACAATGTAGCTCGCCACAGACAACGCAGACTGGAGGCAGCTTACAATAGGCCCTAGTATGATCAAACTCTTGACAGTTTGAACACTGAACAGGTCCTGACCGTTTATGTGGTTCCTCTACGGTGATTTTTCGGTGCAGTAAATATTTAAGGTTGTAAATGGGGTGCGTTTCGTTCCTTTTCAACCTAATATCACCCGGCTCCAATTCAACTCGAAATATTGGTTGGGGTATGCGTTCACGATTTCTCAGATTGGCTACACTTTTAACCTTAAATTTGTCTCAATATCCAATATAGCAAAGCGGTTTTGAGAACTAATCCTATTTGAGTCCGCATCTTTAGATACTTTTGAGATTGGTGCTACCTGCGAGGACTTAGCGCTCCGTCTTCGTTTCAGTACAGTCACGTATCTATCCATATCCACTTTTGGCGTGGGTTTAAGGGCACTATCCATTACAGTTTTGGTGATACCGTCATCAGCAGTCGATGCTGGTTTATTAACATTTGCCTTATTGTAACCACTTAGCAGTAGTGGTGAACATGAACGTGTTCGGTAAATTGGTGTAGTATTTAAAAAAAACATCAGTTTTATTGTTTTTATTGTTTGTATTTATTTTGTTATTTTCATCAGCATTTATTGTGACATAAGCATTTCTGGTATTAGTGTTCGAAATTTTCAAAACAGAATTTAAATTGGAGTGACTCATATAAGAGCCCTCACACTGTTGTTTTTGGTCTAACTTATTACTTAAATTACTTATTACTTAAGTAATAATACCATTGAAAGAAAAAGAAAAATAACAACAACGTTGTTGTTGAAACAGCTTTTATTGATTTTGTTTTTGTTTGTTTTTTTCACACACAATTGTTAAATGTTTTTGCGAGCTCAAATAAACGCGTCCGTTTAATTCAACATGCAAAAGAAAACTCGTACCTTTAAATTGGTAAAAAAAAATCGGCGTACTTTTACTGCTTTTGGCGCCTAATGTGGCGAAATAGTATTTAAAATATCCTACTTTCAAAAACTGTGTTTAAAATATCCCAGTTTTAAAACGAAAATGTCGGTACCTTTACACCGGAAACTACGCTTTTTTACTGCTTTTTTCTGAAGCTTCTATTGAAAAGAGTATCCTATATTGGAATCAGGATGCTAAGTTACCTCCTCACAAAATTTTGTTAAAATCCATCCAGTAGTTTTTACGTGATGCGAACACAAATGAAAAGCAGACAGACAGACAGACATACGGAAATGAGTTACTACTTTATTATATGTATAGATTATAACTTAAATATAATGTCACAGAATTCTTTCGTCCGCAATTTTCGTGTGGAGTTGTCGGTCTCCCATCGGACGCGTCCTCAGGTGGCGGATGGGGACGAGCTCAATGTTCATATTTCCCGTGATTCACCACCATACTGGTCACGGGGGGTATAGCATGGCTCGGGCAGGGTCCGGTCTCTGTGGATTCTGCTATGCAGTTGCGCAGAGGCTGGACTCTGCTAGGTTGTGTGAACCAGCCCTTGTTTCTGAAACCTCTCGAGCATGGCAGCTATTCACCCAAAATGCTACCATGCCCGAGAGATGTCAGAATTGCTAGCCATCCCTCTGGATACATTGAACAAATGGTTCAGGGGAGTGGCTTGTAAAATTTTAAACAAGGTAGCCGATTCAGTCCAACCCGTGGACCAAAATTGACCCACTTGTAATTTATTAAGGTGAAGGTAGCAGTGCTGAGAATCTGAATGGGTAGTCAGTGGTAAAAGAAGACTAGTCTCTAACAGCTCCCCCCGACGCCAAGGCACGGGTCGGGAGTAAAGAATAGTTGCCTAATCCATGTACGTCGTCCCTGCATGAATTGTCGAACGCCTAACGTGCATACTCGTGGGAACAAAAATTAACAAAAATCAAAAAAGAACAATTAACACAAAACAAAATAAAATAAAAAACACAACAAAACAAAATGTCGCAGGAGGTGGGCAGGGGCAACCCTGCCCTGCTGAATGCATTGTTGCCCCAGCAGTACAAGCTAATGCGGCTGCTGAGGTCAATCCAAATAAGGTACCACTCGACTTTTCGGCTGGTACCTCTACGGTCCGTGCTGACTCCAGTTCAGCAAAAATCCCTGCCTCGGGTGCTCCGGTGACTGCTGTGAGCAACCCTGCGGTTATTGCACCAACTGAGCCCACAAGCTCAGTTACAATGTGCCCCCCGCCCTTACGGCAGTAAAAACAGCCCCAAAAGATCGCAAAATCAACTCTAGAAGGGCCTTCATTGAAGGGCGTGCCGCCCAACGCATCATTGATCAATTTGGTAAAACACCAATTACTAATTTATAAACGGAGGAAAAGTCCTCCCTCAACTGGGCCAAATGCCATTTAGCTAATGCTGAAAGCTCCGATTCAGATGTAGACACACCATCTGCGTCAGCTGCGTCCAAAAGACAACGATCGGGGGAGGAGCCGATGCATCAGCAAAATTCTCAACCGGACACAAAACGTCCAAAAATGCCATCAACCAGAGTCATAAATAGACCTTACAGTGAGGTAGGCAAAAATCCACTGATAAGGGCTATCATTGACAGAAGCACTAGTGACGGGGCTATCTCCCGTGAGAAATGGGAGATGATCCGTCTCAAGTTGCTGAAAGATTTCTTGAGCAATGTCAATTCCAGCACCCCAAAATGGTTTCAAGGTCACATAAAGCTGATTTCATGTACAAGTGAAAGTTTAGCAAATCAGCTAAAGCTAGCAGTACGGCCCTAGGGGAAGTGTGGACCGGCGCTAGATTGGATGTGGTCCCGGTCGGTGATATACCACGCAGGCCAAGATCCATTGCGATCATTCCAAGGGAACTTCACGACCCCACGACAATCCTGTCGATCATTCGGCGATGTAATCCTGATCTACCAACCAGTGACTGGAAGGTAGTGAAGGTTTCTGAACCGGAAGGTATGAAAGGAAGGCGGTTGTGGTCCCAAACAAGGAATCGTTGTCACCACTTCGGAAGAGACAAGGCAAGATTTACTACGGTTATGATAGTGTCAAGCTGAGTATCTACCGAGGTGATGACAAACCCAACCCCGAAACTTCCAGCGACCAATTGGAAGAGCCGCAAGGTAAAGGCGTGGCTGATAGCGATAGCCAATCAATTCCATCTAAAATAGATGAGGTAGTGGATGAACCCGCACTCTCTGACACTACGGAGGGCTCACAATCAGACTTAGGTCTGGTTGGGGAGTTCTTCGGGCGTCTGGGGGTTGCGGAGGAGGAAGAAGATGTCCTTCTGGACTCTGATCCAGAGGACATTGATGTCACCGTCATCTACGACCCTGATAAAGATGGTGAGGGTGATACAGATCAACCTCCATCACTCTAAGGCAGCAACTGCTGCATTAAGACATACATTAAGACATAGCATTAGTCCAAGAGCCATGGATTAATAATGGCAAAATTTGTGGACTCAATGCAAAAGGCTACAAATTATTGTATGCATCAGATTCAGGTAACAATAAAACTGCTATTATCACCTCAACATCTTCATTCTATCTGATTACAGTGATGAAGATTCGGTGACTGCAGTTTGGGAAGAGGCTGAATCTGTGGTGTGGTTATCCTCTACCTACATGCTACATGACTAGGGCCCTCCACCCAGTAGTTTGGTCCAAAAGATGGCTTTAGCTTCAAAGGCAAAAAGTAACCCCATAATAATGGGTGCCGACGCAAATGCGCATCATCACATCTGGGGAGCTCTTATACCAACAAAAGAGGTTATTATATCCTTGATTTCATTTTAAACAATAATCTAGTAGTTGCAAATAGGGGCTCTGAGCCACTTTTGTTGTATCAAATAGACAAGAGGTGTTAGATATTACGCTTGTTAGTATGCAATATGCTTTTCTGATAAAGAACTGGAGAGTCTCCAATGACTGCTCCTTCTCCGACTAACTTTATCTTATCTTTTGAATTGCTAAAAAGAAAGATAATACTACAATATATATAAATAGGCGACGTACGGATTGGGAAAAGCAGAAAATGCTAATCACAATCGCACTTGCTCATCCCATGAATATTAGGGACAATACAGACATCGATGAGGCGGTGAACAGACTCACCAATGCTTTTAAAGAGGCAACGGGGAGGTCCTGTAAACCGTCGATTCATCGTTCAACTCGTAGACCACCATGGTGGTCTTCTGAAATAGCCGAATCTTGCAAGACTTGTCGGCAATTATTCAATGAAGCAAAGAGGACAGGTAACTGGTCACTCTACAAATCATCTGTTAACAAATTTAAGAATCAGGTTAGGAACGCAAAACGCAAATCTTGGAAAGACTTCTGCGGCAGCATTGAGAGTTTTTCCGAAACGAGCAGACTGCGAAAGTACTTGCCAATCAACCGCCAATTCCTGGATATATTCAGAAATTAGACGGAACTTGGACAACTAGTGCACATGAGCCACTGGAAGTCCTGTTGGACACTCATTTTCCAGGGTGTCGATCACCTATGGATTCGCGACAGAATCCTACTCAGATGTGCAGTATAACGACCTCCGCAAACATCGATGTGGATAAGCAACACTGCGCGATCAAAAGCTTCCGTCTTTATAAATCTCCAGGACCGGATGGTATCGTTCCCGCCGATCTACAAAACAATTTAGATCTGGTAACTCCCTGGCTACTAGATATATATCATATCTCCATTGATATGGAATATATGACCATATGACCATATATTCCATATCAATGGACCAAGTGCAATGTGATATTTATCCCCAAAGGAAGGAAATCATCTCATGCGAAAGCAAAAGACTTTAGACCCATGACATCTTTCTTGCTCAAAACGCTAGAGAGACTTATTGACATTCACAGTAGGATGACTATCGATAAGAATCTCATTTCGCCATCTCAACATGCATATACAAAAGGCAAATCTGTTGATACTGCGCTTCATTCGCTTGTGGGACATATAGAGAAGTCACTAGAGCATAAAAACTATACTATGGTGGCCTTCATGGATATTGAAGGTGCCTTTAATAATATTGATTCGATTGAAATAACTCAATCGCTTAGAAAATTGGGGATTCATCAATCAATCATTCGATTTGTAGAAAACTTGCTGACCGTCAGGACAATAACATCTACTTTTGGCGCGGCGAGTATTTCCAAAAGTGTGGTTGGGGGCACACCACAAGGTGGTTTTTTGTCCCCTCTGCTATGGAATGTAGCAATAAATAAGCTACTCAGGGATCTATACTCCTTGAACTTTAAGACTGTCGCCTACGCAGACGATGTGGCGGTGGCAGTGTCTGGTATCCATTTAGACACTATCACACAAAGATTGGAGACGGCACTTAGAATGATCTGCTCCTGGGGAGTACAGAGCGGGCTGAGTGTTAATCCAACCAAAACCGAACTTGTATTATTCTCTAGGAAATACAAGATTCCATCTTTCAGGTTACCGACTTTAAACGGGATACCGCTTACTCTGTCTGAGAGCGCGAAATATTTAATATATAAATGAACATCCAGGCGAGAGCCTATAAGGCCATTACGGCAATATACGTATGTAGGAAAGCCATTGGCAAAACTTGGGGAATGATTCAAAGGATTGTAAAATGGCTACTTGAAGCGGTAATCAAACCGATATTACTCTACGGAGTTATTGTCTGGTGGAAAGCACTAGACATTAGAACTAAAATATCTATCATAGAAGGTGTGTTACGTAATATGGCTATCCTCATTACAGGGGCAATTAGGTCAACACCGACAAAGGCACTCTTTGCCATATTCAATTGGCTACCAGTACACCAACTGGTCAGGTGGCTTGCTTTGAAAACTGCTGTTAGACTGAATGTCACAAATGCATGGAACCATAGGCCACGGGGTCATGCCAGTATCCTGGAGATCATGGACGTCATTACCGGTCTTATTGACTACTGTACCCCAATACCCTTCTTCACAGGAAGCTTTGTCTTTGACTTGACGGAGGGTCCTGCACCTCCACCTGGAGCAGTCTGTGTGTACACGGATGGCTCTAAGAGGGGTGATAGGGTTGGGGGTGGTGTTTATATGGAAGAGTTTGGAATCAAAATGTGTTTAAGACTTCAAAATGACTGTAACGTCTTACAAGCAGAAATATCTGCTATCAAAAGAGCGGCAAACTGGCTAAGGTACCACAGAATAATCAACAGGGATATCTGGTTTTGTACCGACAGTAAAGCTGCAATTCTGTCCTTAGCAGGTGTGTTTACCCCATAAACTTAGTCATGGAATGCCGGACATCCTTAAATTTGATGGCGGAAATTTCAACAGTCACCCTTAAATGGGTGCGGGGATATGGGACTATTGTAGGCAATCGGTTGCTGACGAACTGGCAAAGAAGGGAACTTTGCTCAACGATAACGCCATTGACGTCTATTGTGGCATTCTCCTCTCTGCTTGCCGGCATCGAATAAATCGACCCTTATACGATCTGGCCCAGGTAAGATGGTCCAATGAGTCGACTTGTGAAAGGGCGAGGACGATCTGGCCTATACTTGATCAAAAAAAAAACGGCTTTGCTATTTCGGCTGCCAAGAATGCAGCTACGTGATTTAATATCAACGATCACTGGGCATTGCCTATTCGGAACTCATGCAAGAAGAATGGGTCTCCACTACAACGATTTCTGCAGAAGTTGTCAGGAAGAGGAGGAAACTGTCGAACACCTCCTTTGCCACTGCCCTGCGCTAGAATACCAACCCCTCCAGTACCTTGGACAAAGGTGCTTTGCAAGCCTCTCCTGTATCTCTATATTGGAACCGAGCAGGATTAACTCCTTTCTGAGGAGCAGCGGATGGTTTTCTAACCAACCTCCACTTGACGAGGCATAGACAATCTCGTCAACAACCTGGCTTGACTAACCTGCCCTCCGTTGGTTACCTCCCCACATTTCTGATTCTTCTCTTTCTACGTTGAAACTGTCTGTCTTTCTGCGACTTTATCCTATGTCTTCTTTCAACACTTTTTCTCTTTTCTCTCATTCTCTCTTTTCTATCTCTCCCTTTTTCTTCTCCTCTTTTGCAGGTAACACAAAGGGACCAATACTTGAACCCAAGTGAGCTGTATTGGAGCTGCCTGCTTAACCTAACCTTCGTCTGCAATGACGGATTTGGTGAGATAGTCTTCCGTAGCTTCGAATATATGATCAACAGCCTTGTTTTATCTTGTTTTATCTGCAAAAACATTCATAAAAAATTAAAATTTTGTTTAGTCCAAAAAATTTAAATTATAAATTACTGGAGTCAGTTTGCTATATTTCGTTTAGAGTTCTTGTTATACCTTTGATCAGTAAAAAATGTTTAAATAAAATTAATTTGAAAAAACTCTTTTATCTTTTACTAAAATTACTTTCAACTATCAAGCAAAAATATAATTTTAAGGTACGGAGCAATATTTTTATTATCACATCCAGTTTGATCATGTAATAAATTTCTATCTCTAAAGTCAACAGTTTTATTTCCTTAAGCAATCGCATGATATAGTCTTCCTTAGTAACACCACTTCCTAACTACTTACAAGCATGCAATCAATAAATATTAAACTGTTAATATTTTCTATCGAAGTCCGTAAAAAAGAGTTTTAGTCAAAAAATTAAATCAAGCTTAAAGTAAGAGGGTTGCCAAACCTTTTAATAAATAAAATTAATGGTCATTTATCGATGTGTATTTTTTAACGAACATTATACTGTTTAAGTATACCTCACTATAAAATGCTTTTGCTGAAAACTAGTAGTAGGCCATAAATTTCGAACCAAAAATAGCAAACAAATTTTTAAAATTTTTGTTGTTTTTGGGCATACTTTTAACCAATTTTTGTATAATTTCAACCAGGTTTTTCTGCCACTCCAACTGCACAAGCTGCTACAACTCGATTAAAATAGCTCTTCGATATTTTCCCGATCGTCCTTTTATAATTCACAACAAATTCTCAATTGGAATGAGGTCGGGACTTTGCGAGGGCCACATCATCAACGATTTTCCAGTGTGTTTTGCAGTGTGAACAGGTCTAAAAATATTTTTCAGCTAAGTCTGGTTTAAAATAATAATAAAAAAAACTCCAAAATGCTAAAAAATATTGCTACAATTTAAGTTATATTTTTAATGAATTTATCTCTTATAAAGTATTTATTTTTCATAAATTTGCTTTATAATATATCGAGACAATAAGTAGTAAAAATGGCCATAAAAAGCTGAACAAATGATATGTATGTGACTTTATTTATGAAGAATCCTTAAAACCTAAAAAAATTTTAGGATTTTGTCATAAAAGGACATATATACGGTTAGTTCAATTGCGTACTTGCACTGCTTTTTCTCGACTTTTTCTTGGATGTAAGATATTTTTGCGTAAAAAAGTATCCCATATTTGGAACAGGATACTTATCTCCTCATAAAATTGTGTAAAAATCCATACAGTAGTTTTTACATGATGCGAACGCAGCAGAAAAGCAGACTGACAGACGGAAATGACTTACTATTTTGTTATATGTATAGATAGTGTCATAACATATTTTAGTACCAATATTTTACGTGTGTAATTTTATATTCTTTATTCATCTGGCAACGCCAAATATTATTTTTATAAACACTGTTTTACTGAAAAGACAGTCATTAAAGCGCAGTTGAATCAAATAGACGTGTATTTGTTTTATTCTTTGTTAAGCCATCCTTACAAAATCAGAAGTGGGATTATTCAGTGAAAAGGAAAGGAAAGGGCAGAGAATTTATTTTAAAATAATCGTGTGTCGGTTTGGGAAAAAAAAAACAAATAAAAGAAAACCTT
The DNA here is from genome assembly GCA_949628195.1 of Phasia obesa. NCBI lineage: Eukaryota > Metazoa > Arthropoda > Insecta > Diptera > Tachinidae > Phasia > Phasia obesa. The sequence goes on along the minus strand of OX451216.1, from coordinate 71,150,666 downwards.
AAATTTACGTGTGTCGTAAACTTTGTGTGACGAGCGAAAATATATAAAAAAAAAGAAAATGGATTACTCTGAGTGCACAATGGTGGAACTGAAACAAAAGCTCCAACGTCGTGGCGGAAGAACATCAGGCAATAAGGCAGAATTGGTGGCCAGGTTGCAGCAATTTGATGTGGACAATCCAGACTATGTGGATACTGTTTCGGACTCTGCGGAAACACTTCTTGGGTTCGATGAGCGTGCTGCACAACAAAGTGATCAGCAAATAAATCAGCTGCAAAAGGGTATGTCATCTTTGATGGAGGCAGTGGCAGCTCTTACAAAGAAAATTGATTCTATGGAAAAGAATACTAACGGTGAATTAGCTGCGCCAACCTCTGTAAGCATGCAGGCAGTGTATACAGCGTCGTCGGTAGTCGTATGCAGCAACACAGTAACAAACACGACAACAACTACAACAACCACAAATAGTCAGCTATTAGCGGCTACGTCAAGTGCTACACGGTCATCTGCAAATGTATGTGTAACATTAAGCAACGCAGATCAATCGCTGCCAACACATGGCACAATAACAAACGCGTTCGATCATGCTCATTGTTCGTTAAATTCAAATAACGTACCGGTGTTATCTGAAGATGCCACACCAACAAGAAATTTATTATTGCCTTGTCATACTACAAATAATTATATGAATGGTAATGCTGCAGAATACATGCCACAGAGAAGAGTCGAAGATGTGTGTCAAAATCACAGCATAAACGACATTAGTAGAATACTGCCAGAATTTGACCCTTGTAAAGGGGAAATGACGTCGATAAGATTTATAGAGCGAATTGACCAGTTGAGACAAGCTTATGGCTGGAATGACTCAGCAGTACTGTTTGCTGTCCAAAGCAACTTAAAAGGAGTTGCCAAAATCTGGGGTGATTCTCAACCAGTGTATCGGTCGTGGACACAATTTGTAAATGCGTTTTTAGTTGATTTCCCATGTATAACCAATTCTGCTGACATTCACATCGAAATGATGAACTCACATATGAACAAGAATGAGTCTATCATAGAGTACTATTATAGAATGTTGTCGATGGGTCGACGTGGTAACATGGATGACAATGCAATAATAAAATATGTGGTGAATGGTATAACTGATGAACATTTACGCAGAACGTTAATCACCATGAGTTTTAGATCGTGTACTGATTTATTCAAAACGTTAAGTAAAATCTATGATGAAAATAAACTAAAAAGTTTTCAATGTGAACAATCTCATAAATCAAATTATAATAATAAAAATATAAACATTGACAAGTTTAATTATAACAAAACGTTAAATAATGATGATGGTGAAGACGTGAAAAGAGGTCCAATGTGTTTTAATTGTCGAGAACGTGGCCACATCGCTAAAAACTGTAAAAATAAACCTAATAAATTTAAACGTGAGAACAGAAACGCGCAAAACCTACCAATAGATAAATATTCATCTCGATCTGTCAATATAATTAAGAAAAATAACAGCATCGCTGCAAATAAGGAATTTTTTAAAAGTGTTGAAATAAATAATGAACAATATACTGCATTTATAGATTCGGGAAGTGGAAAATCATTAGTGGCTAAACGGGTGTCGGTGAAATGTAGCCCGTCTATAATGAATTGTGAAGAAAAGTTGTATGGGTTCGCAGGTGGCGAATATCTTTGCCGTGAGAAACTCCTCGTGAAAATGACGATTGATAGCCTACGTGTGGATGTCGAACTACTGGTTGTTGATGATGAAATTATGCAATACGACTTAATAATCGGAAGAGACATTTTATCGAAAAGTCGCGTGATAATGGAAAATGGAAAATGCCAAATTGTTGCCGTAAATAATCAAAACGTGGATGTCAATGAATGTTTGAGTGAGAGTGATAAGTGTCATCTACAACAGCTGTTAAAAGAATATTCCGTGTGTTTCGCTGATAATATAAGAGACATCGGTAAATGTGATTTAATAGAAATGAAAATTAAGGTAAAATCTGATAAACCCATAGCAAGAAAACCCTATAATATTCCTATTCCGAAGCAGACAACGGTTGATAACATAATAAAAGAACTTTTAGAAACTGAAATTATTCGTCCGTCCAAATCGTTATACGCGTCGCCAATTGTGCTCGTACAAAAGCAAAATGGTGAAGACAGAATGTGTGTTGACTATCGGGAACTGAATTCTATAACCGAAAAACAACCGTGGCCAATGCCAACCGTCGAAGGTGTCTTGCAAACGTTATCCGGGAAAAAATATTTTACCATTGTAGACATGATGTCTGGTTATTATCAGATACCGATAAGTGAAGACTCAAAACAATACATAGCTTTCGTGACGCATAATGGTCACTATGAATACAACCGAATGCCATTTGGACTAAAGAATGCTCCAAGCACGTTTCAACAAATGATGTCGATAGTTCTAGATCCAATCAAGAGTCAAGTTGTCAGCTATGTAGACGAGGTAATTGTCGCATCAGAGTCGGTTGATGAAGGCCTATCCAAACTGGAACAACTCCTAAAAGTAATTCGAGATAACAATTTGACCCTCCGATTATCAAAATGCTCTTTTCTGAAGAACAGCGTCACATTCTTGGGCCACGAGCTAAATCAAAATGGACTTCTGCCAGGACGAACAAAAACATTAGCAGTGAGAAATTTTCCAATACCCACCAATGTAAAAGAAGTGAGAAGATTTATTGGCCTTACGGGATATTTCCGCAAATTTATTCAGAATTATGCTGTGATTGCCGCTCCTCTAACTCGCCTAACAAGAAAAAACAACACATTTGTATGGTCAGAAGAATGCCATAAATCATACCAACAACTAATCAATTTGCTGACCAGTGAACCAATTCTTGATATCTATGATGTATCTAAGCAACACGAACTTCATACTGATGCATGTAGTATAGGTGTAGCCGGAATCTTACTACAACGGGATGATCAAAGCAACCTCAAACCAATAGCATATTTTAGTCGTTTATGTAACGAGGCAGAACAAAAGTATCATGCATACGAGCTAGAAGTTTTAGCTGTCGTCGAAGCATGTCAGCGGTTTCGCATGTATTTGCTCGGAAAGAGTTTTTTAATTGTCACAGATTGTTCAGCTATCTCTAACCTCAAAGCATCCAAGCCTATGATTCCAAGAGTGTCCAGATGGTTCTTAAAGCTGATGGAGTATGACTACAAAGTAGTACATCGAGAAGGTAGTAAAATGTGCCACGTAGATGCTCTGAGCCGCGCTCCAGTCGATGCTAAGAACGACAAGGCCATTGTGGAAGATGTAAGTAGTAACATTTTGTTTATTAAACCGTCCATCGACGACTGGGTGTATATTATGCAATGCGAAGATGATAGCCTAAAAGAGATAATTGATGTTTTAAACAATCATAAACAATCGAATCAGAGAGAGCAGTATGTCAAAGATTTCTCAATTAAAAACAACCGGTTATTTAGAAAGGGAGATAACGAAACACTATTGCTAGTTGTTCCGAAGGGTTTAAGATGGCGTGTTTGTAAATCTGTTCATGACGATGTGGGACATCCAGCACTCGAAAGCACGTTAAAACGCTTGTCAAAACATTTTTGGTTTCCACGGGCAAGAAATTTTGTAAAAAATTATATAAAGGCATGTGTGGAATGTTGCTTTTGCAAAGAGCCTATGAAAAGGGAATGTGAGCTGTACGGAATGGATATCCCGAAGATTCCATTTGATGTCCTGCACATGGATCACCTGGGTCCGTTCATAAAAAGCCGCAAAGGGAATGAACACTTATTGGTCATAGTCGATGCTTTGACACGCTATGTTGTGTTGTGCCCAGTTAAGTCAACGAAAACAAAGCCTGTATTGGGTGCATTAAGCGAACTGTCGATGTTCTTTGGAATGCCGAGGGTACTAGTTACTGATCGTGGTACTGCATTCACATCGAACTGTTTTGAAAACTTTTGTATCGACCATAATGTACAACATATAAAAGTAGCAGTAAGAACTCCCAGAGCAAACGGTCTGGCCGAAAGAGTAAACAAATCAATTCTGTCATATTTGAAGGCGAACGTCAATGATGCTAAAGACTGGGATTCTGAAATCAGAAAGCTGCAGTGGACCCTTAACACTAGTATAAATGGAACAACAAAGTATGCTCCTATGGATCTCGTATTAGATTTTCCAGTCAGAGACATACTTGGTAACAAACTGTTGTCAATAGTACAAGATGCTAACTATGATATGGGAGATTCATTAATGAACAGAAAGCGTGATGATGCAACGAGAAACATCGAAGAAGCTCGAAAAATCTGGAAGGCTAGATTTGATGCCAAACACAAGACACCAACCAAATATAAAGAAGACGACCTAGTTTTACTCGAATGTGCCATTCCCAGCACTGGCGAATCGAAGAAGCTCGAGGTGAAATATAAGGGACCGTACATTGTGAAGAAGGTTCTTCGATATGATAGATACATCGTAGAAGACATCGATGATGCCCAACGTAATCGGCGAAGATTTTCAACTGTAGCAAGTAGCGATAAGATGAAGCCGTGGTGTGCCTTGTACCCGGATATTGATGACGCATATGATGACCTCAACCGACCCTAGCTGACCAACAACTCGAGGACGAGTTCCTTGCAGGATTGGCCGAGTTGTCATAACATATTTTAGTATCAATATTTTACGTGTGTAATTTTATATTCTTTATTCATCTGGCAACGCCAAATATTATTTTTATAAACACTGTTTTACTGAAAAGACAGTCATTAAAGCGCAGTTGAATCAAATAGACGTGTATTTGTTTTATTCTTTGTTAAGCCATCCTTACAATAGTGTCTTTGAATAGTCTCCTGATGTAGCCGCCAGTTATACTGTTTATCATTAGACTTATGTATATCGGTTTAATTTGGAGTCATTTGTGACAACTTAGATTCTGCATAGTTTTTTCAAGTAAAGCGCCGATCAGGATGAATACTGACGTCTGAAATTTAATTTATCATTTGTTTATTTGTGCGACTAGGCATGAGTCCCTAAGAGTGTTAAAGTTTTATGAGTATATTTTTGGTAATTTACCTTTATTCTCCATCCTTCTTCTAAATTGAGTATGTGAGTGTGTGGTATAAATAATAATCGTGATACTAGTTGTGGACTTTCATTATAATATATAAATACAAAATGTAGAACTCCGGCTTAAATTGGCGTAGGAGAGCTTAAAAAGTCTCCTTCCATCAGTGCGAACTTTCAATCACCAAATAACTTTGTAACAACTTACAAAAGTTTCAGCCCTAAATTATATTTCAATCCATACCTTATAGAACGCTTGAGAAATATCGTTAAAAGGCGCAGAGTAGGATTTTCTTTTTTCAAAGGCCTTTTTAATTACATCTGCTAAACTATTTGTTCGATTGTTTTCTCCAAACCATTAGTTCGGATTCTCGCTAGAATTGGGTTGAGCTTCGTTGAAAATATCTTCTGAAATAGCTTCGAGAGGTTTGCTAAATAGTTTATAGATTTGTACACAAAAAAATTGTTTGCCCTTATTAAATTTTTTATTAGTTTTAGATAAAGGTTTCATTAAATTTTTAATTCATGCAATCATTTAATTAATTAGAATGATATTTTGTTATTTCTTACTTAAATTAAAATTGAACTAAATAAAAAGTAAATTAATTTTGTTATCTTAAACTAATTAACAATGTTGTTCTTTGGAAAACATATTTTTTGCGTGTAGTGTGATTCTAATTTTGTGTGATTTTCTCTGGCTTAGGTTATCTCAAGGACACTTTCCACTCTCTGGGAAAGTTCTCAAGACGTAAAATGACATTAAAATCAAAAACAAAAACATCTTATTACTGGCTTTATAAAAGGCATGGGCTCTCTTGTGGTTTAAATCATTGCTCTTTTATCCAATTAATAAAATTTCAGTGTTCTAGATATGCGTACATTTAGGATTTAATTTTAATCACTATTTTAATTCTTTAAAGTATTTTTATATTTTAATAGACAAAAACTCCGAAGAACTTTGTCATACATATCTGTTTCTTCGAATTCTAGGAGTAGATATTCATGCGCTGAAATATAAAACACTGGTTAGTTGCATCACCAATACAACCAATGTATTCACAATGCGATACTTTTGCTATTATATTTTGTATTCGAATATGTTGCAAAAGTTTTTTTTCTTTAATATTTAATTAAAAATATGCCAGAATTTGGATACGACTTGTGTTTTTTAATTGTCGGCCTCATCAGCGGCTAGCGTAAGAAGGATCTTTATAGCTTTAAATTCTTATAAATATAATAAGCATCACACTTCATAGTGTTTTTTATTATCTAGTTTTTTATTCTTCAAACACTAGAAATTAAAATTTAATGACTGATGGAAAATATTGCATGGTATCTTCTAAAATGTATACACTCAAGTACTTCTTCTATCATCAATAGCTTGGTTTTTAAGATTATGGTTTGAAGGTAGTTATACTCTATACTCAACACCTTAATGTCATTTAGACACATGTGGCTGATATTTAAGCATACTTTGTTTCAATAATAACCAGTTTAAACTTACGTTGTTAAAAAATATAGATATATTTAACAAAAATTGTGGAATAAAGTCTCTCTAAATCAAAATTTTTTTATTTAACGTGCTGCATTTAATAGTGACGCAAAAGTATAAATTATTATCAAGTTAATTTCTTCATTTCAGAAAAATTAGTTATACATTAAAGTGTAATTAATTTTGTAATTGGTTCAATTATATATTTGTTTAAAACAGAACAAACATTTTTTCTAATTAAATAAATAATTTAATTTTAATTGTTTAATTAAATTTTAATCTGAAACTTATTAAAATCCTTAATTCGTGCAAATTATTTTTTTTTTGTGTTCGCTTTTTAGAGCCACAAATTAAAAGCTACAAAAAATTCCTGTATAACAAATTTAAAATATATTGGCAACTCCAGTTATGAATTAATATTTTTTACTTTTTCTCTTTTTTTCTAACAACTTCTTACTATAATTTTCCTTTCTGTTTGCCAATCTATAATATTTTTTAATTTGTTAGACCCAAGTCATGCATGTACATTGTACTCATATTGTTGAATTTCCATTTGTTTTAGATTGTTCTTATTTCATGTCGAATTTATTTGTTTATTACATTTAACATGCATAAAATCTCCACAATAAACCAGTTGAACTAACGATTAAAAAAAAATATTTCATATACAAGATTTGGTTTAAACGACCGCTTAGAAAATGGCACAACATGTTCGTGAAAGTTCTGAGCAGAGAACTAGAAACAGTGGGAAAACATTGATATATTTTGAAAATAATAAAAGTTTTTTCTGTGTTGGTTACGTTTTTAATTAGGTGCACTCTAAAAACTTTTTGTTGAAAATTAGGTCAATAATAGTAGGCAGCTTTTTACCGAATTTTTTCGAACAAAAATTAAACAACTTACTTTAAAAATTTTTGTTAAATTTTGAAGAAAATATGTTTATTTATTTTACACAGTTTATTTATTTTAAACAATTTTTGAATTTTAATTAAAAATGCATTAGATTTATGTGTTAAATTATATTTATCAAAATAATATTTACAATATAACAACTAAAAAGAACAAATTATTTTATTATTTATGAAATAACGAGTGATTTTTTAAGAGCTTGAGAACTTTTTTAAAAAAAAAAACGCATAAAATTTGCAAAATCTCATCGGTTCTTTATTTGAAACGTTAGATTGGTCCATGACATTTACTTTTTGAAGATAATTTCATTTAAATGTTGACCGCGGCTGCGTCTTAGGTGGTCCATTCGGAAAGTCCAATTTTGGGCAACTTTTTCGAGCATTTCGGCCGGAATAGCCCGAATTTCTTCGGAAATGTTGTCTTCCAAAGCTGGAATAGTTGCTGGCTTATTTCTGTAGACTTTAGACTTGACGTAGCCCCACAAAAAATAGTCTAAAGGCGTCAAATCGCATGATCTTGGTGGCCAACTTACCGGTCCATTTCTTGAGATGAATTGTTCTCCGAAGTTTTCCCTCAAAATGGCCATAGAATCGCGAGCTGTGTGGCATGTAGCGCCATCTTGTTGAAACCACATGTCAACCAAGTTCAGTTGTTCCATTTTTGGCAACAAAAAGTTTGTTAGCATCGAACGATAGCGATCGCCATTCACCGTAACGTTGCGTCCAACAGCATCTTTGAAAAAATACGGTCCAATGATTCCACCAGCGTACAAACCACACCAAACAGTGCATTTTTCGGGATGCATGGGCAGTTCTTGAACGGCTTCTGGTTGCTCTTCACTCCAAATGCGGCAATTTTGCTTATTTACGTAGCCATTCAACCAGAAATGAGCCTCATCGCTGAACAAAATTTGTCACATTTGAACATTTCGAACCGAACACTGATTTTGGTAATAAAATTCAATGATTTGCAAGCGTTGCTCGTTAGTAAGTCTATTCATGATGAAATGTCAAAGCATACTGAGCATCTTTCTCTTTGGCACCATGTCTGAAATCTCACGTGATCTGTCAAATACTAATGCATGAAAATCCTAACCTCAAAAAAATCACCCATTACTAGAAATTTACCTTTAATAACCGAAGGAACAATGAATTCACCCATGGGGAAATCCCCTAACTCTGCGTAAATTTCAATTGTCTATCTAGTAAGATTATATTCGTCAAATTACGGCACGTGTGAGGACACCCTTTTTGTAAAGAAATAAAAACTCTCTATAACGGTTCTAAAGATAAAACAATATACAAATAATTTCATCAGCTAAGGGGACACCCTTTAAGTTTTTTTGCACTTATTATTGCTAATACAGCAAAACACAATTTGATTATATTTCAAGCGTACAAAATAACGCATAAACATCAAATAACATCACCTATTGGGTTACAATTTACTTTCCAATATGAAAATAAATACTGATTGTTTTTTTCCATATCGCGGGCGCACTCGATTTACTCAATATAGTACGAGTAAGTCTGAAAAACATGGCATAACTGTTTAAAATTACCTTTTGAAAGGTATACTTTATACAGGAAAACCACTTGGTGGTCAGCGAGAAAGGACTGTTTGCTACCAATTTTTTTTTCAACATAAAACATGGCAGAAATGTTAATAGAGCGTAGAGTGGCGTTCTTGGGTACCCTAAGAAAGATTAAAACCTTCATTCCAATTAAATTGCTTGCCTAAAAACGTGATACTGAAAGCACTAAATTTTGTAACCACAATAATAACATCGCTCTGTTCTCTTATATTGCAAAAGGCAAAGAAAAAAACAGTAATCATGTCCATTACCGCCAAAGTAATCATGTCCGTCAAAACACCGATCCATAGGAAGGATTTAAGCTAAATAAAAGTTTGGACTACAATAATTTAAGGCGGGCGTATATACATCCGATCAGTTGTTGACCTGATATTTGGAAAAGGCTCGATAAAACGTTGGCGACTGGCAATGTTTTACAATATGCTTGATATCGCTGATTTGGCCTCATTCATTATATATGACGAGTTGAGTCCGGCAAAGCAGAGTGATATACGCTGCTCATTTGTCATTAAATTGAAACGTCATCTAGTTATTCCCCATATGACGGGACGGGTGACTAACCCATTAGTATAGAGGTTTGCTCACATAAGCCAAGAAACGAAACTTTTAAGTATCATGAGTTTAATTTATATACACACCTACATATTTATCTTTGTAGAAAGCTATGTGTATGACAAGAAAGCTATGTGTATGGCAAGAGTCCTGCCCGTGACGTCACACGCAGCACAATAAGAAACAAATGCTCAAGTAGCCTCAACACGGTCATCGTACTATCTTTGCGCAGCAAATGTATTCGTCCTATATGTCCCAACGAACATTCCATGCAGTCAAATAATTAAATAATTGTAATAACTATATAATAAAACACTTAAATAAACAAAATTATTTCTAAAACGTTTGGTTCTAACATCAAAGGATTAACACGTTCGCCACTCAGCGTCACATATATGTGACGTGAAGATTCCCTGAATTTTTTCTATGAGCTAATCTATATGAAACCTAACTTTAAATGCATTTGAACTGGTTCATTCGTATTACAATAGCAATACAGGCAAGTTCTACTTTGTAAAAGTGTAAATATTTTTATTGCTGTTAAGAATTTAAAGGTTGCTTAGAATATAAGGTCATATAAAAAAACTAGTATCTGAAGATGAAATTCTAAAAGCTATTTTGAGTTCCAGCGAAAGTTATGTGGATTTTGAAGATTCTGGAAGCAGTTTTGCTCCAAATAATGACAGTAAAGACTCTGAGAACGATATTTTTTAGAAAAAATTGATATATAGAAGTAGATAGTGGTGGATTGTTACAAAGGAAAGCGATTCGATTGATGTTGAACATAATAATTTTTGAAACTTCTGTTTATTAAAAGATATTAAACAATTTAGTGCCTCACATATGTGACACCAAGTCTTCGCAAAACTCATGTCACTTATATGTGACTTTTTGTATGACACATATACGTGTCACGCAGTTTCTCTTAAGAAAATTGTGTAGAAAACTCATGTCACTAATATGTGACATATTTTTTTTTTTTTGTTCGTGAGTTTTTATTGAAAGCTCCAAAAATTGCTGAGTGCCGAACGTGTTAACGCCGCTGGCTTACCATCTTTGTACATTGTGTTATCGCTTGAAAATATCAGCCGCCTTAAAATTAACTTTGCATCTTCAAACACCTTAAAAGAATTTTTCAACTCGAAACATTTGGCTTGAAAAATTCTTCACATGCGGCTTGTATATACATATTTTTGTTTTGATTTGAAAATCCCTTTTTTCTGTAGATATTCAATAATAAGTGTGTACCTTTTCTAAAAGCGCCTTACAATATGTGACTCATCTTTCATATTTTATCTTAATTATACAAATTAACAGAACTATTATTGAATTAATGCTTAATGCAAATAACAAAATTCAAAATAGGTTAAAAAAATTAAAAATTTCTAAATACATAAAATATTGCTGAGTTCCTTTGACTAGAACCGAGTTCTGCTCTTGAACATGATTTAATAAGTGCCAAAGGCGACAAGTTGACAAAATGAGCCCTATCATCAGGTCATGAAAGGTATAGGTAAAATATATATAAAATAAAAATTAAGGAAGATGGTTCATGCAGCATGTGACTACTGCAAGAACCACTTGCACATATGATGACAACACATATTATGTAAATATCCGGCACTGAAGAGACTGATCACCATGAAATTAGGCGGTAATAAATGCTTCGACTAGTAGTTGTTACTAAGCTGCCCTTAATCAAGGAATCCTGTGGGGCAACACAAATCTAAGCTTAAGTAAAATAATATATTTGTCAGAAAAACTAACGGATTTATTTTCAAAAACTTAATTCTGCCCCACCGTTGAGAAGAGAAATAGAAAAAACTCCAATTGTTATTATTCTTTAGTAGCACGAGTATGGATTATTAGTGCCAGATTTGGAAAGATTAATCCAACTCAAGTATTTAAGTTAAGCTTAAACGTAATTCATATCGACCAAATGAGCAAAACTTAAAACGGTATAACGTTTATTTTTGTTGTACTCGTATTTAGTAGGCGTTATTTCTTTTCATTTCTAATGTATTTTTTGTTACTTTTTTGTAGTTTAGTCACTGCTTAATGCGGGTGAATTAATAAATAAACAACAAGCAGTTGCTTAAAAGATTGCAATATTACTGGACTACGACTAAGTTCTGTTTTAATCGATCTATTTTAAAAGATTTCTTTTAACTGAAAAATTCTTGATATTATCCTTAAACCATTTGTATTTCGTGTTCAAAGACGAGTAATTGCAACTGTTTGTTAAAGAATGTTCTAAGGAAGTCGTACTAGGATGCTTACATTGTACTAACTATTCCCGATTCGGTACCCCCATCCTCGGAAAATAATATAAACACTTTCAAGCAAAGGCAAATGTCAAATTTAGAGAGTGTCACTATTTCAATTATCTTGATATAGGATAATTCATTTGTATGGAGGGTCTCCCGCCCTAATTATCTGCAAAACACACTTTATTTTTTAATTAAAAAATTTCAACACTCTATGTATTATATTTAGATAGGATCCGCATAAGAATTTTTGACTTTGTATGCGAGGTACGCCGCACAGTGCTTTGTTCCCATATAACGATGGAACAAAGATAGAAGGAGTTGACACAGACTTTTGAATCTTTGCAGGACAGTTATATTTAGGGCCATTATTATAACTTGCCTTTAGCTAAAGTTAGGATTTTGTTGGAGCGATAAATAGTTTTTCGTTATTCGAAAGTGAGCTAAAATCCACTTTTAACTATCACGTACTAAAAGGACAAGTTATAGCAATGTGCATTATCCTCATTATTATAATTAAAAACTACTTATCACTCCAACAAAATCCTAGCTTTAGCTAAAGGCAAGTTATAATAATGCGCCTTAGCCTAATTAAGAAAATTTTTAGTTTTTAGTTCGTAACAGGGATACGCCTACTGCCTATGTTTAAAAAAGCAAATGTTCTTATATTTGCTATGTTACTCAACAACAAAAAATGTGAAATGTGCTCTTGAAAAAGAACCCTTGATGATGGCAAATGTCCTTTAGAGAAAAAATGCAATAAATCCTACAAAAGTTAGCCGACATTTATAAAAGTTTGTATATTTGCGAATATCTAATTTGACACACGATCACGCATAGTCATGATAAGACAAGTTTTACGAACGAATGCTCACCTTTCCAATACACCAAATTTTACACGGAATTCTGTAAACAAGGTGCAGTAAGCATTCGAAACATTTTATTCAACTGCGAAGTGTTGAAAGGCCCTATTTTTAATTATACTTATTTGGTGTTATAGACAAATTAATCTTATTCATTTCCTTGGGTGCCCCGGTATGATAGTGGCTAATGTGCTAGTCTATCAGTCTGGGGGTTGTGGTTCGATTCCCAACAAAGACTCTGGGTGTTTCACTACAACGAGTGAAAGTCTTCGTTACTTCTCTAGATAATTTATGTTAGAATATAATTTGTAATTGTATTGTAGCTAGGGATGCAAACGATACATCGATGTTATAAAATATCGAACGTAAACATCGATGTTAACATCGATGTTTTTGTTGACGATATATCGGCGATACATCGGCGTCAAAACTAAAAAACATCGACTTCGTTTATTTTTGCTCTGTTGTCCCAAACTGTCAAAGATTGCAATACAATATCTTTCAATTGTTGCCACGTCTGTGCCAAGCGAGCAATTGTTTTCGGAAGCTGGAGCAACCCTTACTCAGGACAGAAATAGGCTTCATGGAGACTAGATTATCCAAACTTCTTTTCCTTAACTCTATATCAATTATTGGATAGTAATTGAAACAAAAAAAAAATTGAAGAATTATTCTTGTGTTTCATTTAAAATACGGTGAATTTATGTATAAAACTATTTGTGACTTGTTATGCATATGAGAAACTTAAAACATCGGTAAAACATCGATGTATCGTTTCTATTAGCGGTGTTTTTTAACGTCGATGTTTTTTATGGAAACATCGATGTTTTTAAGAACAATGTTACGTCCCAAATTATAGCATTTAATAAATAAATAAATATTCATTTCCATTGGAGATGATTTGCAAATAAAACAGAATTTGTGTCGGTCAAGATATTAGCAACCGCACCATCTATAATTGTACAATACATTTCGTATGAAACTTTACAAACAACTCCATTTATCTCAAACATACATATATTAAAACAAATGAAAATTTTAAATCACAGAAAAAAGAAAAATGTGCATTTTTTATATTGATTTTCTTTCCAAGTTCCGGTTCGATTTATGTAATTTTTTTCGGACGATCAGTAGCAGACATTATAAGAGTACAAAAACCGGAAAAATCGAAACGACAATATTTTTCTTTTTTTTTCTATTGAGCAATTTTTAAGTTTCAAATTAAAATAAATGCGATATTTATAATAATTAAAAATATATTATAAACCAACTTTATATATTAAAATTTATATCTATTTTATAGGAAATATACTAAACTATAATACAGACTCAATTTTTACTTTTTGTTGCAAAAACAAATTTCTAGCAATTATTTTTGTGAAACAATAAAAAACTACTTAATTTGTCACTTCAGCGCTCCCTTGCAGCAAAAAAGAGACAATTTCAGTTTTTTTTTTCCTTCAGAATTTTTCCGATTGTGGTTTTTAATGAAAACAGTAAATTCAACATACATTTTGCGACGTTTAGGCCCATTATTATAACTTACCTTTAGCTAAAGTTAGGATTTTGTTGGAGCTATAAATAGTTTTTCGTTATTAAAAGTAAGCTAAAAACCACTTTTAACTATCACGTACTATAAGGACAAGTTATAGCAATAAGCATTATCCTCATTATTATAACGAAAATCTACTTAGCGCTCCAACAAAATCCTAACTTTAGCTAAAGGCAAGTTATAATAATGGGCCTTATAGTTTTTTATTTAATTAAAAACCTTTAAAAAGTAGAGAAATTCGAGCCATAATCAAAAAATGGACTTTAATTATTATCAAATTATTTTTTTCAAAGTTCCGCCAAAATTTTCATAACTTTTTTTCACCATGCTGTTAGAAAATACAGCAAATTAGCAAAAACAGGAAAAAACCAGACCATATTTTTCTTTTTTGTTTAATATTCCATCGAAAGAACGATGGACGAATTTTTACGTGGAAAAAAAAATTACTTTGACAAAATATTTGCAAAAACTTTTAATAACTTATTACTGCTAATAACGTTAGCTACTAGAAAAACAAAATTTCGACCATCTGCTTCCACTGCTGGAAGCTGTTTTTAGGAAAGAGTTAAAACTAAGTTTTATTTTTAATAATTAAAGCAATAATTATCCGACTTTTTCGCCCTTTACTGACGTTAATAAGAGCTAAACCTTCAAAATTCTTTCACATGGGTTCGAATTATGATGAAGCTGTCGAACAGTATAACTTTCGACACAATTCATTTTGCATTGTATAGTTATAGTTATTTTTCGTATTTTTGTCTATGGAACAAAGCACTGTGCGACGTCCACTATTCCAATCCAGCCAGTTTTTGGTTTCACTATGCTCAATAATACAGGGATTAGTAGTATATAATTTCAAGACCTTACCTATTATAGTATGGGAGTTACCACATGTTGTCTTCCCATTTTTTGTGCGGCAATGCACATTAATAAGAAAGTTAGTTCCTCGTACAAAATTTAATACTCTACCTGTTATAGTTTTCTAATCACCCGATAATGATTATTCTCTTTGTATTCATTACACCGATTGTTCCAATATAACTTATGCGCATTAATAAAAGGGATACTTCTGCAAAATTTCAAGACCAAATATATCTAGTTCTCTACGTACACTATAATAATGATTCAGTTTGAATGGGAGGTATCACGCCCACTTCTTCAGTCCAGTCTTTTATTTCTAAACTATGCATATTATTATGGCGTTTACTTCAGCAAAATTTTAACACACGATAATGATTGTTCACTTTGTATGAGAGGTACCAGTCCAGTCTGTGTTTCGCCCAGACTGTGTATATTAATATAAGGGTTATTGGAACAAAATTAAATGAGTCTACCTATTATAGTTCTCTAGGTGCATGGAAATAACTTTTCACTTAGTATGGGATGTACCACGCCTACTATTCCAATCCTACATTATTTAATTTGTTGCACACAATTTCAAGGTTTTAACTATCACAGTTCCCAAGTGACAATATGATAAAAATTTACATTGTATGAAAAGTGCCACTCCCACTTAAAATATAAAAACCATGTATATAATATTTTACCTACCACATATTTGGAGAACTTTGTAGGAAGACTAGTCTAGGCAGCTATAGCTTTTCGATAAAAATGCAAACAACACGCAGAGAAAAAACATGGTTCTGGTATGGTTACAAGAACCATATTATATTCTGTAATAATATATGGTTGCTATAAACAACCTATATTTGTTTTAATCATTGCTATGGTCACGAAATATTAATATTCTAAAATAATATTGTATTTATAACCATAATATATGATTAGTAAATATTTGGTTTTTTGCAGTTTTGTATTTTATGTCTTAAAATTATTGGAATGAAATTTTACGGGTTTATTTTCATCAAGTGCTTAAAGAATAAAGTAGTAAACAAATGTGTGTGATTATAAAGGGCTGTTTAGATGAACAAATAAGTTAGGTTTTTACAAATATATATCTTATTATATTCATTTAATTTATCTCATAATAAAATTTTTTATTTTACAATGTAATTTTTGTGTTAGAAAATAATATGTTTCTAACATATTCACCCATGAAAAAATTCCTAAAATGTCTATCGTGAATGATTTATACCGTAAAATATATGTAAATTGTTATTGGAATCATTCACGATTATTATTCGCGATTATTATTTTTATAATAATATGGTTTTACTACAACCATATAATCCAATCATAATATGTTGCTCTTAGATTATGGTTACCTCAACCATGTTTTTTCTTTTCGAGAACTCATGCGGTATATAAACACTATTGGCACAAACTATAGCAACTGAGAGAGTAATATGAAACTTAATAATAATCAGAAATGTACCAAAAACTCAAGCATGATTTAGATTTACTTTAAACAAAAGAATACTCAAGGCAAAAGGACAAATCTTCAGAATTAACTTGAAAAAAAAACTAATTCAACTTAAATTATATTACTTTATTTATTTGTCAATTCTAAATTGATAGTAATGGCAAAATCTTAATTTTTACACAGCGAAGCATCATCGCGGCATGGAGTTAATTAAAGTTTCCATCTGACCTATTGGAATGTTCTTCTTTGGCTTCTATTATTTGGCTTAAAGAATTCTTTAATTACTAATTTGATCCCGTATTATTTGTCGATCTATCATGCCCACAAGTTGTTTATAGGTTTTAAACCAAGTAATTGTGTTGGCCATTTAAGTAGACTAATATTATTATCATCAAGCCAGAACTTAACATGGCGCGATGTATGCTTCGAATCATTATTCTGCTGTAGCTTAAGTGGTTACCACGTTTACTTCTAAGTTCAATACTCAGCCGTGGCAACATCAATTTTTCTGATATGTATTAATTAATTTTTCTTTATAATAATGCCTATCACAGCGCCCTCCTTCGCCGTTATTACCACATAGCACTAAAGCATCGGCGAAGTAAAATAATTATGAATTGGCTATGCTAGCTTCAAACGAATTCGCCTAAATAACACCAGAGGTGCTGCATTACTGTTCTAAAAATAATTATAACGTGCAATTGCAGTGTTGCCAGTTTTGTCTTATCTACTCCTATCCCTTTCCGAAGGAAGTATATATAGGCATTAAAAGATCCATCCTAGAGGCATGTTATCTTCAAAAATAATTTTATGCAAGTACCGGTCCATCATTCCACTTATTTCATATAGAGGGACAACCCAATTGATTGAATAATAGCCCCACACCATCACATTTTCATCACCATGCTTAACTATTCCCCTACAGTACTTAGAAACACGCTACAGGAAAACCGAAAAAAAAGTTTGAAAAAAGTTAGCGAGGGAGCATATAAGCTGGAGTGTTAAAAAATGGTTAGAAATATTATTTTCCGATAAATCCAAATTCAACGTTGAAGGATCTGAATCTTTACTTAAACGCGTTCGACGACGACCCAATAAGCGCTTAGATCCTAAATACTGTAAGGAATAGTTAATTACACAGAGATGGGTACCTCTACATAAAGTAAATAAATAACAAATCTCATAGTGCATAAAGCAATAATAGTTTTTAGTTAGTGAGCCCCAAACATTCTGAAATTGCTTAATAAAGATTTGTTATGATAAAGTTGTTGTATAACTTGCAACTAATCTATTGCAGAATGTTCCATTATTCTTTTAAACATGATCGTGTGCAAGTAACACTCTTTTACATACCTGACTCTAACTGTGTCGTGAGTTAAGCTTGTTAAAATGTTATTGTGCTTTAGTAGTGATATTCAGCCTTATACAATTCTAATAATAAAAGAAGTTTATTTCCAAAGAAGTCTTCTGGACTTTCTAAGTATTTGTGAATGTATCTTACAGTTCATCTGCCGGTTTTGTTTTCCGTTTTCTGTCTTTATCTAACACAGTCAACGAATTATTTTCTAAGTTTCTTCATAAATCGTATCTGCGTTACCCAGTCTATTTCGTTTTATCATATTTGGTGTGGGAATTAATGGGCTGATGATGATCACTTGTAACTATTATTAACTTTATTTTCTTTTTATTTCTAACTTTTGTTATTGTAGCTGTATTGTGCCTAAGTTGACCTTGCTTTTTTACTTTAATAATTATACACTTCGTGCCTTAGCCAATTCATATCGTGCGCATGACAAGAAGCTTCTTGAAGCAGTTTGAATTTGTTGCCTACAATTTAAATGAAATTTGTGTTAATTGCAACATTAAGCGGAAAACATAATAAGGGATTTTAAATGAATTTATTTGAAGATAAATTTTTATTGAATCTGCCAAGAATTCAATGCAGTTAATTTGAGTTGAATACTATTCTGGGAAGTTATTAAATATAAACAAAAATTTTTGCTTTAAGTTTTACCGGCATTAAGACATTAGTGCTTCAATGGAGACATCGCAGCTATAGTTTTTTTTTTTTTTTTTTGTAATAAGAGTTCAAATAAGTTCTGGGTAAAACAATTTTCTAAGCTCAATTAATTAGATAGCCTCGTATTAAAGTTTGGTTTGGTTTAATTTTGTTTCTTCTGCATAATTTTAAGCAATTGTTGTAATACTTTTTTATATTGTTGCTTTCATACTATCTATAGCGTACATCATGAAGAATTATACAAATTGTTGAAATGTTGCAGCGATTTGTTAGATTTGATAAAAGCACAAGTATAACCTTTCGCACTAGAAAAATTAGAATTAAATAGATACAGCAGCTGAAAGACAACTTCCTACTTAGGTAAGCTAAAAGAATTTTTTAAAAAACAGATGTAAAATATTTACACAGAAATTTCATATTGTAAAATTGAAAGTTAACCTCGAATGGTTTATACCTTAAAGAGGAATTGAAACTTGGATAATATGACAACAAAATTTACCTGATTATATCTTATTAAAATAAATTTCATTTTAATTATATTTTTATATTATCATATGAAGGGCTTAGAGCCCAAGGAGTATAAGTAATAATTTTAAAATTTAAAAAAAAATGAGCTCATAGTTAATAGCAATAAAAACTTTTAGATGTTGTCTTTGGTTACATAGTTCTTGGGGCATAGTTTGGTATTTTAAGATGAAAAAGAATAACAATAGTAAATAAAAAACTATAATAATTGTTTAAATTACACTACATCCCGGGTGTACTAGGCCTTTTAAAAAAAATTTTTAATACATAAACTTGAGTTATAAGGTAGATCTCAGCACTTGATAGTGAATCTTAAATTCTCTATATAATACCTACTTAGTTCATATATAAACTCAATTCTAAAAAAATGTTATTATTGTGCTATTTATCCCTCATACATATATTTTAGCGTTTTTTTTTTAACATAGACAAATTTCCGTATTATATTTAGCTTGATGACAATAACTAAATTTATACAGATGGCCTATAGGGTTGCAATATGAAAGTTAGAATTCAGTAGGCGTGAGAAATAAGAAATAACAAATTTAATAATGAAACAATGCACATATATATTTTAGACGAAGCATTATGTACGTTATCTGAAAGCCTAATACGCAATAAAACATGTGGGTTGATCATACCTTAACCTCTCTAGATTCTAAGATCGACCATGCGAGATGTCTTTGTAATTGTTAGCAAAATATGGTTAATTTAGAGATGGGGTCTTGGTACTACTTTAACTCCTCATTTTCTGGTAGCCACCGGACTGGCGGTAACTCTGGTTATATGTATACGACAACAAGGAAGGCTCTGTTGGATAGTGCTTTTCTTCCCTCCCATTTAGAACAAATTCATCGATCTTCAGTCGGAAACTTATATAAAAAGCACAAAATCAGAAGATGCCACTAAAGTTGTTTCTGACCCTTAACACGATCTAAAGATGCAAACGCCTAAAATTTAAAAAAGAAAATAAATTGCTAAAAAGTCTTACAATTCTGCTGTTAATCATCTGAAGTAAAATTTCCAACGAGATCATGCTTGCGGTACTGGAGTCAGTGCTAAGCTTGTAACCCTAGACATTTAAAGAAACTCTAACAAGGCATAAGGACTAAGGCCAAATTTATCTGTCACTGCCCGAAAGATGATAAGGCCCTCTAAAGTATCACCGACATCAACCCACCAGATTTGCCAAAAACAATGTTGTAAACCTTATCCCAACTCCAATCCTGAAAAGATTGTTGAACAGGCTGTATATTTAATCCAGGGTGGCACTCATATAACTGGAAAAGAAACAAGTCGGTACAATGGGTCAGAGGCCTTATTTCTTCCCTATAGACATTGAGCGATGATGTCTCAAGGTGGTATCAGAATAGGAGGCTGCATATCGACTGGTTTCTGACTCATCCACGTAACGACATAATGTAAAGTTTTCAGGAGCAATAAAAAATTGATTTGCGTCTTTAAAATAAATAAGCTAAATGATTTAAACATTAACCCCCTTATTCATAAACGATTAATAAATTTATAAAGGGTTTATTGTACGAAATTTGTATCGGAAATCTGTTTTATAAGCTCGCAATAACTTTATTTTACGTTTATGAATAAGGGGGTAAATATTATAAAAGATTATAATACACATGTTATGAAACAAGATATGTTTAACTATTTTTAAAATTTAGTAATCTAAATTGATAAAATGTAATTACGAGGTTAATGTTCTTAAAAAAATGTATATATTGTACAACGCATGGAATTACGTGGTTGAAAGAAAAGAAAACTGTGCTAAGTTGCTTATAGGAACAAGAAATGTCTAGTTTATCATTAAAAATTTATTTAAATTTATTTAAATTTAAATATTTGTATATATATAAAAAAAATATTTTTAAGAAAAATAATATTTGTACATTTTCCTGTATATCTCTCGGTCGCAAAAAGAGAGATAATCAGATGGAATGAAAGCTTTTAGACTTTATTATACTTTTAGACAAATCCGGAAGTTTTTTAATTGCAATTTCTGGGGCTGGTTGTAAAGAAGGTTTATTTCGATTGAAAACGTTCTTATTTTTATTTGGTGGGGTAATGATATCCAATCATCATCATGGTCTAAAAAGTTTCAGTTACCCCCTGTGTCACCTGTTTTTAATCCGGATCTTATGGATTTTTTTTGAGAATAGTTATTAAAAAACTCATGCCCAATATAATGAACTTTGTACGGTCCCACGTAGATATGACCCACGAATATATTTTTTGTGATATATCTCAGTGTTATATACCTTTGAAAAATATATCAGTGCATTTGATAAGGTAACCTTTCCGTTTTCATCAATGCACAAGCTAATAGGAAAGTTTTTATTAGTTACTTCATTTTATGAAAAATGTAGCAGACAAGAAGCAAATGTAGTACTCACATTTGTTTCTATGTCATAACCATTAGATTTCTTTAAAGTATGTGAAACACACCATTCGCCAACATTCTACCTCTAAAGGGTGTTTTTTATAGAGGTATAGAACTTTAAGTTGCAATAAAACAACGATGGATAATTCGATTGACATGAATTTTATTTATCCGAAATAAAATCTTGTGGCATTACATTTTAAATATGATTTCTGGCATATGACGCCACGGCTGGCGCGGATGTAGTCCAATCTGGACGTCCAATTTTCGATGACTTTTTCCAACATTTGTGGCTGTATATCGGCAATAACACGGCGAATGTTGTCTTCCAAATGGTCAAGCGTTTGTGGCTTATCCGCATAGACCAATGACTTTACATAGCCTCACAGAAAATAGTCTAGTGGTGTTAAATCACAAGATCCTGGAGGCCAATTCACAGGTCCAAAACGTGAAATTGCACTATTTGCAACCACTATTTGCACTATTTGCAAGCGTTGTTCAGGCGTGAGTCTATTCATGATGAATTGCCGAACCAAACTGTGAATAAACCACTTGACAGCTGTCGCCATCTGGAAAAGTAATGCCAACTTAAAGAACTATACCTCTGTAAAAAACACCCTTTACTAGCAATTGAAAAAACATGAACTAATATATGATTTTCTTTGGGCCCATGACATTTCAGTCCAAAAATATTTGAAGAGTTAGTTCAGCTTTTTGATACCCAGATATGATTCCACAATTATTGCGACCTCTTGCAAGTGACCATCTTCAATTTTCGCACATTTAATTTTCTCTCAGCTCTTTCTCGCACTTTTTCTCTACTTTATCTACATTTACTCTTTCCAAACTGTTGTAATTGTCGTTTTTTTTCTTTTCCACTGTGTTTGATTTTTTGTTGCTTTCATTCGTGATAATAAGCCTGATGTTTCACCTAATTTTTCTTTTTATAAGAACTTGCATTTTCAAAGCTACTTTAGGACTTGTCGTCCGAATTGGTTTCAATGTCCGATTCTACATTAACAAAAAGTTCATCTATTTTTTTTTCGAATAAACTCGTTGCGAACCTTGAAATGTTCAACAAAAATAAAGTTCCCTGTTTTCTCATCCAGCACTTTCTCTAATAAGTTGGTGTAATAAAATTTAATATTAGATACAGATTGCCTTTTGATTGTAAATATCATGTAAAATCAAGGAAAATATTTTTTTTTTTTGATGTAAGATTTTGTACAAAATTTTTCAAATGTGTGTGTCTTTCACATAAATTAACAAAAACGAAAAGAATCTCATACATAACGGTACTTAAATCAGTGTAACCTTATGACTAATTGCAGAAATGCATTTAAAATGAATATTTTACAGGGTTGTTGATTTTAAAAAATTTAGCGTTTTATGTACGAGTTTAAAGCACAAGCAAATTATTTCCGTAATCTAACTTATTCAAATTCAATTTTTTCTCACGTAACGTAACACAAAATGTGTTGCACTGTTTGAAACAAAAAAAAACGAAATTTTGAAAAAATGAAGTTAAGTGTTTGAGTCAGATACCAATCGATATGTTAACTTATGTAATAGAACTCGGTTACCTATGAGTGATAAAATAATTCTCTCAGTTGAGTAGTGGAAGTTTTTGAACAGTTTTAGAAATCTTAATATAGTGAAACTTACCACTTGTTGTTTTAAGGTTAACTGGCTCAAATTTAAAACCGCTCTATAGGCTAAACATCATATTCATGGTTCACATTAGCTCATTAGGACATTAGATTCACAAATCGGCAACCGAAAGATGAGGTGTATGACGTATCCAAAAAGGCAAAGGTAGATACGAGGATAAGTGCGATTAAGTTTGACAAAAATAAACGCTCCTGCTCTAAAGAATCTGGCAAGCTCGAAAGGCCTATGACAGAAAATCATCTGGTCTAGTAACTCAAGACAAGTTTTTTCCACTGACTTCAAAAAGTCAGGAAAGCCATTCAACATGACCAATAGCACTATGTCTGCGGCGAAGAAGCCTACTATAGCAACCCAAAGCAATAGGCAAATGCTGCCCGCAACAGATCACATAAAGGTCATACAGAAAAAAACATATTTTCACCAATTAAAGGTTTTACTTGGTTTCAGATTAAAATTTTATTAAATAATTAATTGATTCAATTATTTGTTTAATTTGTTTAATTAGGAACTTTTTCCGAATTTTAATTTAAAACTAATTAAAACCTTTAATTGGTGCATCAAATTTTTTCTGTGTAGTGCCTCAGCAAGGACACGGAGCTATTCCATAACTTAAGGGTATCATACATCTTAAGTGCATTCATAGGAGTCTATATCATGCCGTGGTAGAATCAGATGTAATATATCAGAGAGTTACTACTTACAACTTGGATAAACAGCTTTTTCCAAGGACAGTCGGTGAAATATGTGGTAACTTAAGAACTTCATAGGAGGTTAATATATAATACCAAGCATCCAGGAATCCTGGATCGGTAATATGCTTCAATCAGAATTAATTAATCATATACCTGATCATATTAAACTGGTCCTTTTGTTACTTAAGAATTTATATGTCTTTATCCTCAGCAGATACTGTGGGAACAACCACGAAGAAGCAACCAGGTCTCCATCATAAAAGTATAGGGTGCAAACAAGCTGAAAAAAACTTGCAATATAGTAATGCAGCTTAAATTACAATAACAACATCATAAGATTACAATAACAACTAAAAGTAATTTTTGCTGCAAGTTAACTGTCAAAGTATTATCTCAGATAAAACATTTCCAAAAGGGGAATAACAAGAAAACTTATTTTGCAGATACGCAAACCGAATGGGAAAGAATACACGAAATAAAAACAACTGTACTGCAATGACATGCAAGTCAGAGATGTGCGAATTTTTATTGAAAAAAAAAAAAAAATAAAACAACAGATATACAAAATAATAAAAACAATAAAAACAAAAGAATAATGTACCAACCTATTATTTGGAGTTTGCAACTACAAAGTCACAAAAGTTACATCAAGAGTCACACTTAGGATCAGCAACAATTCAATGATGACCCTTTTTTGCTCAATCAGTTGCTTACACACGTTATCCATTACACGAATATCTGGAATTGAGCCACAAATTAACATTAAACGTCTGTCGTACGTATAAAACTAGCGATTGAACTGGCAACAATCACACAGAGTCTGCAAACATATACATACATATGTAAGTAAGTATAATTTAAAGACCTCAGTTATTTTCGTTACAGAGGTTGAATTAACACAACGATGAATTTTTCAAGCCTAAATGGCATCGAGCTTGTAACAGTAATTTGTTGTAAGTTGAACAAAAATCAAATAACATAACGACATCATATGAAACAAAACAATGTATAAAAAAGAAGGACGTAAGTTTATATGTTACACATACTGTAAACAACATGTTGCTGATGCACTATGGTTCAGAAAAGCAAAAAGTTTTGTGATATTAAGCGATCAAAAAATTATGCATTTTCTGGATCGCTTCGTCCTTCTTCGCATCTATGTACACTACTTTGGGTGGTGTTTAGCAGTAAACATCATCTATTTAACCAACCAAACTAAGATAATAGAACTAAGATAATAGAATATCGTTAGTTGGTGAGAAGTCTACCACTAAACGCATTGAAAAAACATGGTTGAGGTCATATATAATGATTGAATTATATGCTTGTAGTCCAACCATATTATTATTAACATAAACAATAGTGTTGTTATATTGGAACCACATTATTATCCAATTTAAAACTAACATTCTAAAATATTTAAATAAATATTGAATATTTAAAAATTTATTAGCCGAACTATTTATTTTACATTCAGATGAAATTTGAAGTGAAGCTTAAGTTCGTTTTATTCTCTCTAGGAAGGAATAAATTAAATTACAAATTAGAAATTAAATAAATTTTATTATGAAACAAATAAATAACTATAGTGAGATATAAGATAATAAGTCTAAACTGAGCCATAGGAGGAAATGACTCAAATTAAATTTTATTTTATTTTTTAACATAAACCCATAAAATTAGATTCTAATACCACAGTGCAACAAATAATAACATTTTTAAAAATACACAAACTTGACATTATGGGTTCGATTGTATTATCATAGGGTAGTAGAACCCTATACCCAGTTTGGTAAAATTGGTGACCAATTATTATTTATGGACCCCGAAAAATTCGGAAAATCTGTGTGTCGAAGATTAATAAATTCTATTAACATTTTATGCCAAAAATAATTGATATTAAATAATAATTTATATTATTATAAGAAAATTAAATCATTATAAGAAAATAAAAAAAAATTTCTTAGCATAACTTAATTTTCACTAACAATTTATGGGAAAATTGTAGCCACGGTAAAAATGAATAAGTTTTGTAAACATACTACTACCATCAGAATATATCTAGGCACCTTAACCCTAGTCCTTATACCCAACTTTTATTACGTAGACGTATATCCAAGTACAGGTGTGGCCAGTAGTAATTATTCGCAACTTTCGTTATAACTTTTCAACAAAAGAATTTTTTTGTTGATAAAATTTTGTTTTTTAATATATTAAAATATTTAGGCCCATTATTATAACATGCCTTTAGCTAAAGTTAGGATTTAGTTGGAGCGATAAATAGTTTTTCGTTATTAAAAGTAAGCTAAAAACCACTTTTAACTGTCACGTACTATCAGGACAAGTTATAGCAATGAGCATTATCCTCATTATTATAACTAAAAACTACTTATCGCTGTAACAGAATCCTAACCTTAGCTAAAGGCAAGTTATAATAATGGGTCTTAATATATTAAGAAGTCATTGAATTTTACAATGAAACAAAAGGAGGATTGGATATTATCGACTAACTACTTAGAGAATATACTTGCCAAAGACAGACTAAGCGTTGGCCATTAACTCTCTTTTTTAATATGATTGATTTTATGGCATTGTCAGCGTATATCATATACGTTTTCTTCGCCAGCTAGCCAAGGAGCTATGTATGCCATTCATTGAAAGCCGGTCAGTCAGTGTTCAGGTAATGCATAACTTTAACATAAAACTTGGCATAGCGAGCTATAAAAACACAGCCTTAAATAAAAAAGTTGACCCTACACCTTCAACGAGTGCAGCAGCGGCTCAGCAAGGAAAAAATTCAAGTTGGAGCTGCTATTTGTGTTATATTCACGACGAACACTGAAGACGCACTCGTATACATGTGCAACATTCGAGCAATTTCTTTGTATGAATAACTTGCAATAATGAAGACAAAAAATAAATAAGTTAAGTTTTAATAAATAAAATAAATTTACATTACCACAAAAAAACAAAGTCTTTAATAATTTTATTAATACTTTTGCATTAGTGGCCACATCTGTTCTTGGGTATACGTTCTTGGGGGTCTCCGCTTAAGAAGCTCATAGATCCTCAGTGGTTTGACTTAGGATAGTAATTGAGGTGTCAGTTGACGCAGAATTTTGCCATTTTCTTAGATACGAAATTTTAATAGAAAAGTCTAAGCCATTTAGAAGGTGCATTACTCCAAAGTGTGAGTGGCCACACCTGTACTCGAGTATAAGGACTAGGGTTAAATAGCACTTTCTATGTTAAAAACAGCAGTGTTTACTAACCTATACATTTCTTGCATGTACTTCTTGGATCTTGTTAAATAGATTTTTTTGCATAAAATGTTAATAGAATTGATTAAGCGCTATCACCTAGTTTAAATGAGATATTAGACAAAAACTGATGATACCTTTGGTTTTCGGCTATGCTCCGAATCTTTTAAGGACCATAAATAAAAATTCGTCACTAATTTCGCCAAACTGAGTATAGGGTTTTACTACCCTTTGATAGTAGAATCGAATCTAAACCGTCACTTTCTTAAATTTTTTTACTGTTACACTGTGTAATTAAACATAACTAAATACAGACATAAAAAAACCAAGCATTTTTTGTTTGTTTTTAGTCATACTTTGGTTACTTACGATCAAACTTATCATAATTTGTTTACTAATAACATATTAATATTTTGGAGTACTAATAAAACGTTGGTTGTGGTTTGAATATTGTATAGTTCAAACCAACATTTTTGTATTTTTTTTTTTTTTTTGGTGTAGTAACCATATAATGATCAAATAGTAACAAAAACTTTTTTTATCGTAACCATAGTAATGTTTTAAACAACTATTGGTTATTTACGCAAAAATAGATTGTTACAGAGAACATAACATTGTTCTAACCTTGTTTACATACCATGTTTATTTTCTGCTTCTCTCTCCTTTGATGTATTTTTCACAATAGGAGAGATTAATGATAAAGGTGATAGACCTGTAGTGCAATTCACTAACGTTTAACGATCTAACACTTGTTAAAT
Source organism: Phasia obesa (assembly GCA_949628195.1). Taxonomy (NCBI): domain Eukaryota; kingdom Metazoa; phylum Arthropoda; class Insecta; order Diptera; family Tachinidae; genus Phasia; species Phasia obesa. The sequence goes on along the minus strand of OX451216.1, from coordinate 71,122,722 downwards.
ATATCATGTTTTTTTGCTTGTACTAACGCATTTGCGATTCACTAACCTATGGTTAATAAATTTAAAATATAAACAAAATAGCAAAATAGCGAAAAGAACAAAAAGGAATGAAAAATAATAAATAAAATACATAAAAGTTCCCACAAAAGTGCTTCATTTTTTGTTTTTTTATTTTATTTCTAAAAAATTATTTAAACTCATTTTTATAAGGTAGGTAAAATACATATGTATGTGTTTTAATTATAAATATTAATTATTTAAGTATTTAAGTATTTTACATCTTAATCTTTTGATATTTCGATAAAGTAAACGACACAAAAAAAAATGTAGTTAAATTAACAATACTCCGACTTGCTAAAAAACAGCTGATTTATAACATCAAATGTTATTAAAATGCTTTTCTGAATAGCAAAGTCTTTCGTTTTGTTATTAAATTTTTTAACGAGTCCCGAATCGTTAAAATTGAATAGTGAATCGCTCTACTGCTCTCCAAAGGAATCCCAGGCTTGCAGATGGTGATGATTATTCTCTGCTTGACCATGCTTTGATCAAAAATTGGATGCCATACTTTCGTTATTTTTTAAATATTTTCTGTTCTTCTGTGTGAAGCTCTTTTTTCGCTAACTCTAAGATTTTAGCCATCATTTTTTTAGGTTTGCCCACACTTTCTTAACGAAATCGCAGCAAATTTATATCTTGCGCGAATTTGCAGTTGACGCCCGTTAGAAGTGTAGCTGAAAAAGATAAGACTGTATGGTCGTAGATTTACGACCTTACAGTCGCGGGTTAACCACACGTGACTTTTTCATTTTTGAAAATCATCGGCAAGGTTTTTTAATAATGGACAATGCGAAGATCCACAATATCTTGAAAACCTTGGTTTACAGTTGAGTTATCATAAAACCTAATGCGATATTTTTTTAAAAAGCCATGCTTTTAAATTGGGTTAAGTTTTACTGAGAGAACTGGTATTCTACATTATTTTATATACTTTTAACCCATTGTGTTCTATTTTTTGTAAAGTGTGAAAACCCATCACTCATATTGAATGATGCTGGATATCTTTATGCAGGTTTTTCTATGGATGGCAGCGGAGCAGAATTATCGCCGATCATGCTTGTGCTGCCACATCACATTTGAAAAATAACCATTAAATGCAAATTATTTTTATTAATAATTTTTCTTTAGTCACATCAAAAAAATGATTTCTGTGTCAATTTGTTAAATTATTCTTCAGCTTTTTTCTTCTTTTCTTTCAAACAAATAAACTGAAAGATATGAAAAATTTATAAACATGCTCTATTTCAACCATGGCCGGTCGTTGCCAGTTCTGGCTATTTTCCATAATGCCTGTTATTGGTGTAGTGTTGATTTTTCATTCTATCATTAAGTCTTCTTCTTAGTTTTCAATTTTTGTTGCTAATTTTGTAATCGTGTTTGCATTTCAAGTTCGTCAAAACAGAATCAATGTTTCAAAGTTTCAAATTCTACGAATGAAACTCAATGTTTAATTTTTCTTTTATTAAGATTTTAATATTGTTGCATTGTTGTTGTTGTCCATTGCCGATGGATGATGGTAGTGATTTTACGAACTCGAATACGGAATAGCATGGAGTGGAAAATGCACTGAATATGTTTGCAGTTTCTTTTCCTTGCCAATTCAGAAATGCTTTAATAAGCTATAATTTTTGCATTTGATAACAATTTAGTGGAATAAAAAGTAGCCATTACATGGAAAAGGCAGAAATTCTCAATTTTCACTTTGTACAAGAAACATGTTTATTGTGATTTTATGCTGAACTAAAAATAAATGTTTGTAATGGGGTCAGTAGGTAAAATGTTTTTAAATTTGTTTACCTCGAAAAAAAATCATTTCTTGCAAGAATATAAAATGAAATTGGTTTTGTGTGTTCTGAAACGCAATTTGAATGTGCCACATTTGAGAAGGGATTGTTAACTAAAGTGCACAATTCGGTTTATGCGTTCTAAACACAACGACCAGTTGTGTTATAATTATTTTGTAAATCGTTGTCCATCGGGGCCATGGATTCATGGATCGTTTTCGCAATACATACAACGATGGCTTAAATACCATTGCATCCAGAAAAACTCATTGTTTGGTGCGCTTTATGGCCTGGTGGAATCATCACAGATAAAGACGATGGTCAATGATGAGCAGTATAGAGAAGGTATTAGTATTGCAGATATTTAATTTCAGTAGCATGGCGTCACATGTGATATAGCGCGATACAAGTAATTTACTGAGAGAAATATTTGCTTACAAATAATTTCAAGAAAAGGACGGGAAAGGTGGCCAGCTAACCATCTGGTTCATGTGATTTGATGGTATTACATTATTTTTCTCTAGATAAATCCCAGTTCTATTCAGATTAACCAGAATTATTGCCGAAATACCTGATTTATGTCCATGCACGCGCTATCCGCGGGGGCCACGTTCCCGAAACCAATTTTGAACATTAATTAATATTAATTATATCGAGTAAGTGACAAACGCTAATTGCTAATGCCTTCATATGTGGGTAATTTTAAAAATTGTTTTATCTAGGTGGTTTGGCTCTCAAGTTTAATCTGAAGTGCTGTTTCTCTTGACAGCGTTTTACTTTACGAAAATTCTTTGAAGAAAGCACTTCACCATCAGCAAAAGTCATATTTTAAAAAAAGCTGCTATTTATTCTTTTATTTGGCTTCATATGTTCAAAATGAATATTGTCTCTCACTTAACCTGAAATTAATATTTAAAATTGATCAAGATTAGTCACTACTTTTGTTTAACTGTTTTTAGGCAAGACAAAATGTTAAGATGATTAAATACAAATATGGGCAGCTAATAAATAAAAAAGAACTGCGAGGGCAGTTTGAAAATTCTGCGATTTTTTAACTATTAATGTAACACTGTCCCAGTCGAATTTTAAACATACATACTAGAGCAAAGCAAGCCATACACGTTACGATGAGTTGTACAACCAATTCTAGGAATCTGTTGTATGCGATTTCATGTACAACTTCATTTAACAACCCAGCTCTCTCAAAGTAAGTGGACGTTCAATATTCTCTCATATGCTATAATTGACATCGTCCGCAAATAATACTTAACATTCAATGTTAACTGGAAGGTGGATAAAACAATACTAAACACAAATACTACATAAAATCAAGGCGAGAGGCACACAAACGTTGCGACGTGTGGGTACTTGACAAAAACTTGACAAAAAAATCAAAACTTTTTAATCTTTCATACAACCGACATACAACTTTAATACAATCAGCCCACAGACGTTACAATTCGTGTACAACTCGCGTACAACCTACGATTCCTAAAATTGGTTGTACAACTCATCGCATCGCCTGTGGCTTGCTTAACAGTCTAACAGTATGGGGATTCTGGGTTCGATTCCCACCAAAGACTGAGTGTTTCACTACAACGAATGAAGGTATTCGTTACTGCGTTCGGTATTTTTTTTTTTTTTTTTTATTGTATTGTAACATTTAATAAATAAATAACTAAACAGGTATTAAGTTTATTGGATTTGTTCATGCCGTCCATTGAACGTCTCCGTCACTGCCCGTTTGTTTGGTACTGTTGGGGAGCGCTTTCAATGACAGAAGATCGTTATCAAGCCAGATATTAGATATTAGTTTGCTTTTGACAGTTTTTGAAAGCAGACAACTTCGTTGCTTTTCCGATTTTAAAAATTCTATAATTGAGGTGGTTGGTGAAAAAACCACCCCAGTTCCAAAAACTCGTTTTGAGATAATCGAAAGTTTGTATTACTCATTACATTTATATATTACGTAAGATGTATTCCTCTAGACTAAGAATATAGCCTCTGATTGTTTGTAGATATTTTACCTTAAATGATATTGAATATAATATGAAGCAGTGTCAGAGTTCGTTTTTCCATCAAACTACTGTTTCATAGTTTCTTATCGTTAAGTATACAAGTTATCATAACTCAACGGAGAAACGATATATAGACATCAAACAAAAACTACTAAATAACCGATCATTTTAAGCATTTTTCCACCAACCTCCTCAATTATTACATATTGGGGATCTTCTATATTTCAATTAGATGTGACGTATCCTATTACGAATTAATTTAAATTATCTGCTTTGAAAAGGATATAAAAAGGAAAAAAAAAGTTTTGTAAATAAAATAAATAGAATACGAACCCAGCAAAAATTAGGCACTACCAAAAGAAGTACTTGCTACATAATGACATACTTTTGGGATTACCAAATTCTGTTACCCAATTACAAAACTCATTACATTAAATTGAAATAATTCTTATATTTTTAAGAGAGAATGCCTTGAAAATATTTGGATCACCCTGCCCATGAAAAGTATGACCTTTTATGTTTTCAAAAGAACACTAAAGTACACTGATTTTATATTTTAAATTTATGCCCATTTGACGCATAAAATAAATATTTATTCACATAAAAATATTTATTCAAAATAAAATTCTTGTTTTCAATAAAAAAAATATTTATAAAAACGGCAATATCTTACCCTGAATAAAAGTTGAGTGTAAAAAATGTAGCATATTTACCTGTTTTTGGTGCGACATATTTAGAAAAGAACATGATGTTTATTCACAGAACACGAAAATTTAATAAGTGTAAAATATATGCAACATTTTTGTGAGAAAACGCCATAAGTCATTATTTCAAATAAATTTTTAAAATTTCTGAGTTTCCTTCTTAATCATTTAAAACCCAAAAAAAAATTATTTGCATTACATTTTTTGCTTAATATGTATTACGTAATCAGTTCTGAAGAACTAGTTATTTTAGTCTCACGCCTTGCTAAAATCATTAAGTTGGTAATCCAGTTAGGAAGTACTTCCACCAAAAATGCTTAATTCCACACTCGATTACCATTTTTTTAATTTTTTGCGGCCATGGCTTTGTCATTTGGTGAGTTTTATACAGGCAAATAAAAAAACATGGTTGAGGTAACCATAATCCAAGAGCAACATATTATGGTTAAATTATATGGTTGTAGTTAAACCATATTATTATTAATATAATATTAATTAATTAATATAATGTTGCTACACTGCACTATAGGAAGTTTTACAACTTTTTTTGGCCAAAATTAATTACAGGCAAACGGCAGGACCAATCTGTATGATTTTTTTTTTGACCTAACTTTTGGAAGACTATTAAGGGGGAGGGATCCTTAAAGTTTTGCATACACTCAAAGAAAAAACGTTAGTAAAGCTATCAAAAAAATTAACTAAGAATTAGTTCCAAAGAGGTTTCCGTATCCAAGATTTTTTGGATCTTGATAGATTCTCTGGTGTTCTAAAACGTTTTTTTTACAATTTTTTTCGAGTGTACTCTTACTTTTAAAGATAGCAGTAGAAATTTAAAGAAGTAACAAACAAAGTTATGTTTTAAAAGGATTTTATTCAAAAATTTGATTTTCGAGTTCCAATTCGTCAACTACGTTCTGTTTCTCTCGTTATGTATTGAATAACTCCAAATTTAACACGCAGTAGTCACCTGGAAAATACGTTTTTTTTAATTTTGCAGATATCCGCAGTTGAAATATATAAAATCCGAAAGTCCTAGAGAAATATTATGGTTTTATGGTTAGCATGTGCTAGCATCTTTTTTAAAAGTCTACATAAAATTCCAATTCATTCCATAAGTTATCTTAAGGTCACTTTAATTTTTCCAATTAAATCGATCTAATAAAAATGAGTTTACCAACATTTCACTATATATCATTAAAGTACTCACCTTCGACATTATTTTCTATTATTTAGTTTTCGCAAATTATAAATTATTATTATGAAAACTTTTTATTACAAACTGTCACAAAATTCACTGCATTCAATCGTTTTTTGATAACTAATTTACAAATCGCAAGCAAAACACATGTGATAAAGTAACAGTCAGTCAATTCTTTCGAAAAATTTAAGCAGAGATGTTTACTTTGTTATTGTTTTTTTATATTAAAGCAAAAAAATAAATAAACTTAACAAAAATTTTGATTTTAACTTTTGGCCAAAAAAATGGGTAAAATTTCCTATAGTGCAGTGTACGAAATGTCATATGGAATATGCCAGTTTCTTTAAATTTTTTCAATAGAAAATTATTTATTATTTTTTATTAATGAATTTATATATATACATACATACATACATACATACAACATACATACATACACATATCATACATACATACATACATACAGACATACATACATACATACAACTACATACATACATACATACATACATACATACATACATACATACATACATACATACATACATACATACATACATACATACATACATACATACATACATACATACAACATACATACATACATACATACATACATACATACATACATACATACATACATACATACATACATACATACATACATACATACATACATACATACATACATACATACATACATACATACATACATACATACATACATACATACATACATACATACATACATACATACATACATACATACATACATACATACATACATACATACATACATACATACATACAGACATACATACATACATACATACATACATACATACATACATACATACATACATACATACATACATACATACATACATACATACATACATACATACATACATACATACATACATACATACATACATACATACATACATACATACAGACATACATACATACATACATACATACATACATACATACATACATACATACATACATACATACATACATACATACATACATACATACATACATACATACATACATACATACATACATACATACATTCATACATACATACATACATACATACATACATACATACATACATACATACATACATACATACATACATACATACATACATACATACATACATACATACATACATACATACATACATACATACATACATACATACATACATACATACATACATACATACATACATACATACATACATACATACATACATACATACAGACATACATACATACATACATACATACATACATACATACATACATACATACATACATACATACATACATACATACATACATACATACATACATACATACATACATACATACATACATACATACATACATACATACATACATACATACATACATACATACATACATACATACATACATACATACATACATACATACATACATACATACATACATACATACATACATACATACATACATACATACATACATACATACATACATACATACATACATACATACATACATACATACATACATACATACATACATACATACATACATACATACATACATACATACATACATACATACATACATACATACATACATACATACATACATACATACATACATACATACATACATACATACATACATACATACATACATACATACATACATACATACATACATACATACATACATACATACATACATATGTACATATGTCTATAAAATACAGATCATTTTATTAATACATACCTAAATTAGCAAACAATAATTAGTTGCTGATAACGTTGAATTAGGATTTTTCTCCTTCCAAATCGTGTTTCAAGAACCTAAGGGCTAGAAGACTTTGGAGATCGATTTCACGGCATTCGCATATGGCTCATACCATAGCAGTTTATGGATTTAACAGCAAAGAATTGTAAATCCATAAAACGACTCAAGACTTCTTTCATTTCTTTGTTTATATGTTCTTGAAGATATCAATTTTATAGGGGGATTTCTTTTCCAATTCAGCCAGCACCTTTTTCATATAGTCTCTTAAGTACAAAATGAAACTTTTTATCGACCAATTTTTTTTTATAAGAATCCAGAGAAGATGTTTGCCACGCGTTTAATTCAACAGCGAAAAAGAAATAACGAAACATGTTCATATATAAATGCCCGAAACAATTGTTTGTAAATTATTTTTTTAAGAACAAACCAATAAACTACGATGAGATAAACAAACAAATAATATTTGTTTTTAACAATTTTGTGGTTACGTATGAAAAAACTTTGGTTGTTGAGCAAAAATTAAATAGTAAAAACCAACCATGTTGAATTTTTTCTACGTATAATGCTATAGAGGAAATAATGTGGTTCCTATAACCATACCATAACTATGGTTTTTCTTTGCGTGTATGAAGGGTGAAAGACGTGTTAATCCAAACAGGAAGTATTTGTCCATTTTTATTTAACAATTCCCGAATATTTTTAACCAAAATAAGATTTAATAAGGTTTTAATTGAATTTAACAAAAAGAAGGTTTCCTCGTGGGTTTTAATTGATGCGAGAATATTATATTATATTATCATTAAAATCAAGTCACAGCCGTCAGCTAGCATTCTCCATTATAAGTGTACTATATAACTCTAGGTGACGGGTAGTAACACGCTTCCATTACATCATTTCATTGTCATTGTTACGAGGCTGGTCGACCTCTACTTTTAATATAAACATACCTGCGCATGTTCTAAGTTTGTTAAAATTAAATGGGGCCGTAATAAATCGACAGAGATGGATAATGAATCCTCACAAAAGGTTGAAAAGTTAGTATTTAAGAGATTATTATTGATCATTGAAGGAATCCTGAAGAGATGGAGCTCGAAAGAGGTGGCTCTTAGCAGAAAGTCTAAATTCTTGGATATAATCGGAGTTCCTTAAACACGATAAGTTCGTTAGAAACGGCTCACGGATAGTTCAAATACCTTCTGTAAAATATAATTTTCGAAGGAGCCTGTACTTATCTGACTGTGCAGGGAGGAGGCTGAGATACTAGCGTCAGTCTATTGCTAAACAATAGGAAGAAGAAGAACAGTTTGAAACCATTACAGTCGAGAATAAAGGTTAGTAACTCAATGAAGGTATATAAACTTCCACTCGGATACCAAAAACAACTGTGGAACGAACGCTTTCATTTTTAGTATCTAACTTGAAATTAATGTAATTTATTCTACTGATTATACTATTTCAGATTGATTTGTAGACCGCGCTAGTCTCTCAGCATTGGCGTAGGAGAACATATTTTCTAGAGCGGACAAAACCACTTTTATAGGAAAATAATTTTTTGAAAATAAATATATGTATAGTACAAATTGTGGGGAGATGTGGCAACAGCAATTCTGGAGAGCCTGAATGGCCTTTCTACGCCAATATCTATCAATATGGCGGTTGCTGGTTCGATTCCAACTAAAAACTCCAGGTATTTTCTGCAAACAAGCCAGATGCTTCGCAGATAGTTTTATCTAAAAAAATAAATATCTATCGGTTTTTACCTTCTAACATTAAAAAATAATACCAAATTGTTGTTTGAGAGTTTCTGCTTATTTCCAAAATAGTTTGTATTATACCCAGCACCTTAAATCTTTTTTTAAAACTTTCAACACCTTTAAAATCTTTTGCTACAAATATGCAGGTCGTAGTTATGATCAAAATTAACATTAAATAATAATTCAGAAGTAAATATAAGCCCTTATATATGGAGAAAACACATTTTCGAGTGCTTTTAAATTTATTTTTTATTATGTAACAAAATAAAATTGAGTAACTTTCAATAATTTAATCTTCACAATTTTGCCAAACTTTTGATTTAGAATTTGATCATTATTTCTTTTGCACTTCAAATATTAGCACAGACCTGCAATTCTCTACTTTTGTTGTAGACGACAAACAAATGATTTTGTTTATTTATTTTTAAGATGTTTTTATGACACAACCTAATATTAAATTTATGTAAATTTTAGTTAACACTTGCACTTAATTAAAAATTTACAGGAAATGAACACAGACAAAAGCGAAAGAAATAAAAAATTTGCATTTAAATTAAATCCTAACGATATGAATATTCATGAATCAACAAAAAAAAAAAAAAAAAAAAAAAAACAAAGAAAACATTAAATAATTTCTTGCCAATTTTAGGATTTCTGGTTGTATGATTCTTGTGACTTGTCCAAGAAGTTTACTCCTTCAAACGCAAGTATTACATCATTTTACTTTGAACAAGATAACGATTATTTGACAACAAATTATAAGAAAAAATGTGTGGGTTTTCGAATTCACTAAGCAATAAAAGACATGTCTTGCATACAGTTGAATAAACATCACAAGATTATTTTTTATTCGTGTCAATTAACAATTCTATAGAGAGTCAAAAACACATACTCGTATGTGTGCAATTATTTAAAACTTCAAATCATTTCTTGCTACATAAATACATATAAAAAGTTATTTCGTGCAGAAATTGTTTTTTATTTGTTCTATAAAAACCAATAAAAGCATGGGCTAATAAATATTAGAACACGAACAAAATATAAAACTCTTTAAATAAGAAAATATAATAGAGAACATTCTCAAACTCATCGTTAATTCCACTTATAGTTGAAAGACAGAAAAATTAAAGTGATATCTAAAATTTTGATTTTAAATTTAAATATACTACGAGAAAACATCAAGTTGCCTTGAAAAATGCAGAGACCATAAACAAGTCAATATTTAATGCTCCAGCTAACATCACCGCTAAAAAAGCTTTAGAGCCGGATTGTTTTAGGACCAGGCATATACTTGAGCGACAAATGAATCTGTTGTTAGAGCTAAAGAAATTAAGGGTCAGCCAATATTTGCGGCCTTACATATGTTGTAAGGCAAAGGCGCCTTCTGTTTTTAATAATATTAAAATTAATAAAAATCTACATATTTTGTTGACTTAAAAGGTCCTTTAGATTTTGTATCATTATGTTTCACAGAAGCAAAGTATCATTATGTTTTAAAGAAGTAGCTCAACGACTTCATTATTATTCACCCATTTAGAACGTTTTATGGTATTAACAACGTTTCTGTAGTTAAGATCCTGATTTCCTGAGGTGTGTTTCCCTTAAGGTTTTCCATAGTCTGGTGATTTTTTTACATAAACCCGTGACTTTTAAAGAACAACCTAGAAGCACTATGTTTTTAAGACCATTTATGCTAAACTGAAAATAGCTCAGGACATATGCTCGTGCTATATGACGGGTATGTTCAACTGAAAATAGCTAAGAGAATTTCTGCACTTTGTAAGTGTTCATCATCAAATTATTTTTTCAAAATTCACTACAAAGGAGACCATAAAAAGGCCAATTGTGTCGCACGTCCCTTTGTAGATCCAGTCTCTTTAAATCGAGTGACTATATGGCGGTACGTTTGTGTTCTCGGCATGGGATGACCAGAAAAATGTAGAGAAATTTCACGCTGTCCGAATCCAATTGTTCACATAATTCTGTTGTTCCAAGCGTGTATTATGAAATGAATCCCTTCGGACTTGCCATATTCCCATCATAAATTTTATTTTTCTTTATCCAAAAATTATAAAACTTAAAACACAAAGAGGATGAATTGTATGCTACATACGGGCAAAGCTTTAAAGTTTTACCGTGAAAAATTCCTGAGCTAGATCTGGCTACTAGTTGGCAGGAAGACCAAGAAGGAGCTTGGATATAATCTATGTGCCTACAAATGTTTAACAGCGTTAGTACAGGTCACGGTCTATCAAGTATTATCTGACCAATTTAAAAATCTCGGTAAGATAATACTCGCAGAGTGTGCTTGGAAAAGGCTACCATAAAAATTCTTGGTACCACGGGCGGACACATGTTATATGGAGATGTTATGGAGACTTAGCCTTAAGCAAATGTTAGCAATTACCATAGACTCTGCGATAAGGAGAAATGTTGACATGTATCAATCGCCAGCCTGACATCACTACAGTCGAGAGTAAAAGCTAGTAGCAGCACGAGACTAAATGAAAGTAAGGTATTCGTAAATTTCCAGTCGGATACCAGAAATCATTGCGGAACGAGGTAGTTGAAAAGGGACCCATGGAGTTAGAGATCTGCTTCAGTATCCCCCATACAAAATAACAAAAGACATATTGGAAATCTCTGTAAGAGAACTTTTATTTTTAAAGGATTTACATATTATATTATATATAACATTGGAACAAGACATTTTGTTATCATTACATAATTCTCACCGACCGAAAACTTTAACTCAGATAAAAAGAAAGCTTAGATAAAAATTAATGGCTATATTAATCGTGTTACTTTCTGTGAAGTAGATAAGACGGCAGCATCTCTGTTGTTGTTTAGGCACATTAACTTAAAGCTAGTATATACATTTTATTATTACTAGCTGTGCCCGCCACGTTGGGAACGTCTTGGCAATATTTTGCTCGGTTGTGCTTTAAAAGCATTCTACACTTATTGTAGAAGCATTATAAAAGTATACATACTGGTTTATGTATTTAATTTATATAAAGGTATCCATCCCTGGATAAAATTATAAAAATTATAAAAAATTCTAAAAATTATTGTAAAGCTGTGTAAGAGGTGTTTAAAATATTTTAATAACAATTTAATTCCACAAGGTAAAAATACAAATTTTATTCCATTGGCGCCATCTGTTGCGCAATATTGTTCAAAATATCCCACTTTGAAAAATAAAAGGTGCGCAAAAGTGTTTAAAATATCGCAGTTTAAACCGAAAATTTCAGTACATTTAAACCGGAAATTGCGTATTTTAACTGCTTTTTCTCCATTTTCTCTTGAAAAAATATAGTTTTGCGGAAAAATTGGAATATTGGAATCAGGATTCTAAGGTACCTTCTCACATAATTTTGTTAAATTCCATCCAGTAGATTTTACGTTATGCGAACGACAATGTTAACCTATACGGTAATACATGGAAAGGCGGGCGCTGTGATATGTTCTATTGTAAATAGAATTAATACATATCAGAAAAGTCGATGTTTCCACGACTGGTGATCGAACTTGTGACCATTCTTTAGTAGACAACATGCTAAAATCTTAGGTACAGCACTTAAATTTAAAAATCAGGTCACGTTACTGTTCGTTTAATGTTCTTGCTTGATCCAAACCCAAAAAATAATTGTGTATTGTATTAAACAAGAACTTTGTTATCTTTCTGATCACAATACTTTTAACGGCCGAAATATTTTGATAGAAAATTTTCCTAATTTTTTATGTTATTGTGCGGTCTCTAATTACTTTTACTACTAAATGAATATTCGATGCCATTTGTAAAGCTATTTCTTCTTCTTATATTGTCATACATATATTTTGGGTCACCTTGTTGTATGTATTTGGATTACTTGCATCTATCAAATGCTGATTTAAAATTAATGTTAAAACTCAATAACAATAAATGGAAATGAGCAGGAGAAAAAAATAATACCAAGAAGTAAAATATTGATGCCACAAATAGATTCCATAATTTAAGCAAAGCATGCGCAAAGAAACTTGCAAATAAATATCAGAATGAGTTTGCGACCAATCGTTGATTATAACAAATGAAGACAAAAGCGACTAAAATAGGAAGGAGTCTTTAGCAACAATTCTACTGGTTTAACCTGGTTATTTATAATAAATCTTGAAAAAGTTTTGACGCTTTTGCTTTCTTGTAGCACTAAAAATAACTTAACTAAATCTATGTCCATTTTTTATAAAATGCATTTCAGTATACGTTTCAATTCGCAACAAAGCATCACTTTGTCATTCATAAAGGACACTACGCATTTAGCACACGCAGCTTGAGGACAACAAATGAAAAAGCAAAGCATTTTTTTTTTATTTTTTAGTCACATATAAAATGCTGAATATGTTGCATGTGCTTGCTGTCTGAATTGCTGACTGATAAACAGATGGACGGACAAAGGATAAAATGAATTACACATCACCATAAATGACAGTCAATAGATCAAAAATGTGTCTGGTTGAAGAAGTACAAGGATAAAACAGAAATTGACAAAAAATAAAAACATTATTCACAAACTATTTTTAACAATGTTCATAACTAAGATGTGCATTAATTTTTAGATGCTTGTGTCTTATTTTTCTACGAAAAAGAGATAATGTTATTTAATTTTATCATTGAGACACAATCTTATTCTTAATTAAATTAAATAAATAAGTCAAGTGCTAGTCGGACTCTCACATGCAGGATTCCGTACCACTGTGCAGTATACAACTGAAAAAGTGCAAAATTTTTATTTTTTTCACGTATTTTTTTCTTGTATGGGTCAACCTTTTTTTCTTTTTTAATTTTATATTTTGTTACTTGTTTAAGCATCACAATCACGTCTTCTATTTGCTTTTGTACCCATTGTTAAGCGAGCATAGTCCTACATGCTCTATGTAAATTTCAAGTATTTAAAAGATGACGCCATCTATGGGGTTAAACTTATATATTTATGTAGGGGAATATCGAAGCAGACCGCTTTCGATCCTCTTCCGTCCTTTGTAATTTACGACAACCAGCCTTGAATCTTGATTTTAGTGCTTTTAGACTGTCGACTGTTATCACGGAGTTCCCATAGTATTCACATTAACAAGTGTTTGCCCATGCACAGTGGGTAGAAACTTATTATTATTTGTTTGATTTTTAAAAATTAAAAAAATAAAATTGAAGAAATGCCAAGCCCTAAAAGAAATTGGCAAGGGTTAGGTATCCAAATTTAAGACCACATAACGCCACCCTTGTCAAGCAGATGGTGCCACAGTCAAAACTTAAGCTGGGCTACTCCTCTGCTATGGTAATGCCAAATTTAGGATCAATCGCCCTAACCCTTTTTCAAATGGCTGAGTTATTTCCAAAAAAATTTGATTCTGCCCCACTGTGCCGTGGTCCTAAGTCTTATTCATAAAGAAAAAGAGCTGCCGTCGCAGCCTTTTCCACGCACAGTTTGCAAGCATGATCTTCTTCGATTTTCAACTTGGCTAGATGATACTTAAAGTTTCCTAACACAGCACAGTGGGGCAGAATCAAAATATTTTCGAAATACCTAGTCATTTATAAGTCTAGTTTTTAACTCAGTAAAGATAAAACTACGATAAAAAATCAAAAAAATTTGGTAAAATTTGTACCCAATATTTTGAAAAAACTGGACCAGGGCAGCGAAAAATCAAACATTTTTTTAAATGCTCAATCATTTAAAATTTTTATTTGCAATTATAGATACCATTTTGTAGGTATTGACAGGACCTTTAAGACAATGTATAAATTTAAAAAATCAAAATAAAACTGAAGAAATGGCAAGCTGTAAAATAATTTCTCTAAGTTCCCAACTTAGAGACCACATACCGCCACTGACTGAAGGGTGGTATGGTGGATGGTACCAGCCTAAAAAATTAACTTCACATGATCCTATGTTATGCTCATGTAAAATTTTGGATCAATCGGCCTAGCCGTTTACTAGGTTATTTCCAAAATATTCTGATTCTGAGCCACTGCGCACAGTTACGCCGCTTAAGGTACTTCTATTATATCTGATCACCTTGTTGTCCCCCCTCCAAGGGGTTCTATGAGCACCATTTCAGCCTATCTACATGTAGAGTTTGTTATAGCGAACATATAAATAGTAATTTACACAGAGTAAATTTCATATGACTGCTTATTATGGTTCAAAAATAAGGCCGTATAGGTGAAAATCACGTCACTATCGGCACCCCCTTTCATTTTTTTTATTGTTATAAAGGCCGTTGTAAAAAACCTTTTGTGAGAATTTCAATAGTCTACATAATATGGTTCCAGTTAAAAGGACACACGGACAGACGTTAAAGCGCAAGAAATAGCTTTACGTTTTTTTACCATTTGGGTACGGAATCCTAAA
The DNA here is from genome assembly GCA_949628195.1 of Phasia obesa. Lineage (NCBI taxonomy): Eukaryota > Metazoa > Arthropoda > Insecta > Diptera > Tachinidae > Phasia > Phasia obesa. The sequence continues at coordinate 71,106,998 of OX451216.1, read as the reverse complement.
CAACATTCAATAAATTATTCCTTTCATTTCTTGCTTGTTTCTTTACCTCTATTACTACTTCATTACAAACAACCTTGCAAGTTTTGTCTGAATGTCTATTAAGAGCTGTGTTAGTTATTCTTAGCAAAAATGATTCCCACAATTACTCAGCACTTCTGTTTTAACTTTTGATTTGTGCCATAAAATTGCTATTAGAACCGCTGTTATCTTGGCAGCATCCGCTTTAATATTTGTGGCATCATTATTTTATTGAATCACTAACACTTTCGTTCATTTTGTGATTTATAATGAAATGATGAAATAATTTGTTTGTCTGTCCATCGAAGAGTTGTTTGATAAAACAGTCGTCGTCATCATCATCACCTTTTCTAAGGTATGAGCAAATAAACCGTTAGAAGCGTAAATAAATTACGTAAAATCATTTAACGATTTAATTTGAAATTTGTAAAACCTCTACTGAGGTTAAGCAAGTATTGCGGTATTTCATGAAGTCAATTTATTTAAACAATAATTGTTAAAACAAATTCTAGAGATGAGCAATATTTAAGATGTTCTTTTATAGTTTTAAATAATTAACACTTAGCAAAATTATATTCATAAATCTCGGCTGCGGAAATCAAGTGTCTTACAACTTTCTCATTGTTTTGGAATTGTCGTTTACATCATCGTTCATTGTCAGACTTAACTTCTAATCTTTCTTCTCTCGCTTAGATTTGTTATATTTCGTGTATTCAAACGGTCGTTCTAAAGTCATATGTCATAAAATAATAAAACGAAAAAATATGACTGCTGTGAACGACCGTTGTAATTTAGTGTGTTATTTTTAATTTATTTATTTATTTTTAATATTAATTTCTGCTTTTCGATTTTTTTGGCGGCAGCTTGTTTTTACCATCGCCGGCTTAACTTAATAGCTTTAACCACTTAACTCCGAATTCTTTTGCCAATTTATGACAAAACAATAAACATACAGATGTAGAAAAATCTTAATTTTTTATGACTTATGACACGCAAACCAACAACAATTTTTTAAAACTGTTTTAAAATATTATGATATTATGACAATATAACTCGATAAGACATCGTTTGAATACCCCAATTGTTTTCTTTAAGTCATATTGTAATTTTAAATTTAAATTAATATATGTATTTGCTTATAAAGCGTAAAATATGTCATTGCCTGTGATATCATTTTTCTATCACAATATTTTGTAATCCTTTTTTGTAGTCATGAGCCACGTTTTAGGCTTAGATACCCCAAAATAAAAATCACAAATTCTTTTTTACTATATTTAAATAATATTTAAAAAATTGGTAATAGAGTCTTACGTTTTAGATATTTTAACTCAGTCGGCTGTGGGAGTATAGTTTCAACTAGAGGACACAAGTTTTTACGAAATTCAAAATTGTAAAGAAAAAATAAATAGATAATATGTAAATAATTTTAATTAAATAGATACATATCTACACTGAGGGAAAAATGACGTTGCAAAATCAACAACGAATGTGGTCACTTTGATACCTCTACGTTGTCATTTTTGTTTGACAACGGGTGTTGTCAACTTACAAACGAAGGTTTTCGAATTGGCAACGCACGTTGTCAACTTGTAAACGAGCGTTGTCGAGTAAACAACAACCGTTGTCGAGTAAACAACAACAGTTGTCGAGTAATTAACAACCGTTGTCAACTTTTCAACGAACATGCTCAAATTAACAACGCAATATTATGAAAAGTTTTACTAAATGTTTTTCATTGTCAAAATTTCATTCATGTCAAAATTTCATTCATTGTCAAGATCAATTCAATTTATGCAGACGCATTTCTAAAAATAATTATATGGATGGGGAAATATGCTATATTAGATTGACCCTCAACGACTAGAGACGTTGTGATGGTAAAAGATTCAATCTTTCTAGCCAACGATGATAGTGACGATAAAAATTAAAAAATTTCTTAGAACCCATCACTTTGGAATCAATTTCCGGTCACTTGTCACATGTAAGTAAACCAAAGTTTTGTTGTTCCAAATGTGTATTATCTAGTACATATTATGTACTTTTGTTTTTCTAGCTGCACAAGTAATATTAAGGAATCAACGATTTTTGAAAAAGAAAGATTAAAAGCAAGCACTACCACCATAGGACTGCGAGTGGAGTTCAGAGAGAAGTATATACCTATATGTAATATAATGATTTAATTGTTATGATCAAAGTAAACTACTCATTATTTTTATGTTCATATAAAATTATAGTTCGGAATCGATGATGACACAACCTTTGTGCAATCTAAGGTAGACCAATGGTGAAAACATTCTGAAACCTCCAACAATACACCTGCGCAAACTGATCTAGAGCAATTCTAATTGGTTTTATATAGAACAACTTAAAATAATTTTTTTGTGGTATAATTAAGGATTCGAAGCCACTATTAATATAAACATCAAAAGTCAGGGTCTAAAAGTAAGTATATGTGACCCGGCCTATGAAAAGGTGGCTTAAGACTCCAAACAAATTTTTCCACTTTTTTTGGTTTCGATAGTTTTTGAGACGCTCTTTCACGTGGTGAAAACTAGAAAGTAATAACTTGCTTAGAAGTGTACTAAAAATGTAGAGAAAGAAGAGCACAAATGAAAGAAAAACTGAATTTTATTGAAAATCCAGAATCCAGGTTTGTGCTTTGCGTTGAAAAAAACATCGCTCTTTATATACACACATGAACTTATCTCATTTATGCTCTTTTGCATTTTTTGGTTGCCATTTGGGCATGACTGTTCATAATGCAAAAGAAAATCTACTAAGAAACTGACGAAATGCATTGTTTTTCTTTAACAGTTAATTTTTCGAAATTTTTTTTTGAGTCATAAACCTTTTCATAGACCGGGTCACATATAGTTAGTGTTATTATTTTACACTTTCTAAGCAAAGATTACCAATTCTAGATTTTTTAACTTTAACGTTTCATGTTTGTATATCCTTTTTTTAGAATTAAATTTATTTAATATTTTGTACTAGTAATTAAAACCACAATTTATTATTAAAATAATTTTATAAAAATGTATGATTATTGTTTTATTATTATGGTAAATTTTTAAAGGAATGAGCATTTAAAAATCGAAAACGGTATGGTGTTACTTCGTTCGTTGTCATTTCAACAACCCTTCATTGTCAATATTTCGTTGTTGAATTGACACCGGTCATTTACAGTTTGAGCACAAACGTGGTTGATACACTTTCGACAACGAATGTGGTCACTTTGTTCACGGATGGTGTAATTTTTTCTCTGGCTGTATGTACATAAATTCACTAAAACCTGAGTTTACATGCTTTATCTATTCTAAAGTAAATATAAAGCCAATAACTCTAATATAAAGCTTGTTTTTTTTTAGAGACACAGATTTTTTATAGGCATAACTGTTTTTATGATTTGGCAGTTATCGGTTGTTATGCGGAAAGTTTGCTTCGCTCGACGTGGTAGAAAAAACTGAAAAAACTTATTTCGCACGGTAAAGTTAATTCATCTCATTTTTTTAAGGACGAAAAACCCCTCGTCTTTGGTGAACAGTGTAATATGGGAAAATTAAAAACTCGATATTTGATTTTCTAAATATAAATACGAATTCGTTTTTTAGACACCTTTACGTGCCACTTTAGAAATATTTATCTTAAAATTAATTCAAAGTTAAACAATCTACGTAAATCAATTTCATTTATCTTAAGGAAAACGAAACTGACACAGAATAAAGTGTGACTTGTGGTTAAGCTTAACAAATTGAATATTTAATAACGTTGTAAATTACACACATATTTAGTTTGTAAAAAATATGTGTGTAGAACACGCACATATTGGTTTTTAATGTTTAAGCTTTTTGATAGAGTTAAAGACGATGCCAATATAAAACACACTTTAGCACTTTGTTTTAAAAGAAGCCAATTAATGTGACAGGAGTAAACAATTTGTGGCACCAGAAAGAAGTGAAGGCGGTATTTTTAATTGTTTTAGTGTCATTTATATTGAGAGGCCTTCGCAAAATTTTATGTTATTTCTTCTAGTCATTTCTAGAAAACTCGGGTATTTTTACAGGATAACGTCGTTACTAAAAGTTAGTAAATTGATTCTGTAGACAGAAAATGGTGATATTTTTAAGTCAAAATAATTTTTATATATAAACAATTTTTAAATTTTAAATTTTTTAGTTAATTTTCACAATGTGTCTGAACTTGCACATTACGTGATATCTTAAGAATAATAGATTTCTAATTACACTGTACAACAAAAAAAAAAATAAAGGGTGTTTAAATTTTAAGGGCCGATGTTGATTTTGAATAAAACACAAATTATTTAGGAAATAATTGCCATTTCTTTTTATTTTGATACTATTGGTATGATTCAATTATGTATGGAACAAAATAAAGGCCAAATGGCCGCCGCGACCTCTGCGGCACACCTTCATCCGTGCTCCAAATTTTCGATGACGCTGAGGGATAATTGAGGCCGTTAATGTGCCGAATTATCTCTTTCTTTAGGTCTTGAATTGTCGCTGGCTTCATAAAAAGTTCGTTATCATCTCACGATAGCGAACACCATTTACAGTAACTGCCTGACCGGCCTCATTTCGGAAAAAATACGGCCCGATGATGCCGCTAGCCCATAAACCGCACTAAACAGTCACTCTTTGTGAGTGCATTGGTTTTTCGTCAATCACTCTTGGATTATCATTTGCCCAAATGCGGCAATTCTGCTTATTGAGGAATCCACTGTAGTAGAAAAATTAAGTAAAATAGAATTTTAAAAAGATTTAGGGTGTAGCCTTTGTAGTTGGCAAGTTGAATACTTAACCATATGGTAAGAAGTTCGATACCCAGCCGTGGCGACATTGATTTTTCGAATATGTATTAATTCTATTCATAGAAGTACATATCGCAGTGACATGATCGCAGTACATATCGCAGTGATTCGCCGGCGAAGTAAATTAATAAAATGGCAAAACTACATAACACCAGAGGTACTGCAACGCTGTTCTAAAAATAAACAATTGCTCTGTTGCCGAAAGTGAAGCTTTACTATTTATTCTAACAATCTGTCGTATATTCACCCATCCCTTTCCATATACACATAATAAAATTGTAACAGGACCATTTCTGTACATGAAATATTTTTGGATAATTTTGTTGCTGGTGCAGATAGTAATCGAATGGAATACAAAACAGAAAGTTTTTGGAATTTTGGTCTGTCTGTCTGTCCGTCTGTGTTCTCATCACGAAAAAACTACTGGATGAATTTTAATAAAATTTTGTGAGGAGGTACCTTAGTATCTCCATTTAAATATGATACTTTTTCCGAAAAAAATATCTCATTTCCATGAGGAAATAGGAAAAACGTAGTGAATGTACGGTATTAAATGTACTCCAAATGTTTAAATGTACTACAAACTTGACAGCACCTTTTATTATTAAAGATATTTCAAATAATATTTACAGAAATCTACAATTATATAAGAACTTGGGTACATATTAAAAATATATAAACCATAATTCAAGCACTATAAAAGTAAGGGATTTGAAATTTAATGTAAATTACTTTCAAAGCAAAATCGAACAAAATATTATCAAGACGCCCACGACGTAGCGAGCAGAGCTAGTGGTTAATATAGGCATTATTTGCCTAAATTTTACATCGCATTAAATAAAATAATAGCAGTTCATTGCAGTCGTATGCCCTTTCCTCTAAGCGGTCCCGTAGCTTAAAATCGAATCATAAAATCATGAAAAGCAGGAAAAAATAATAGACGAACAATACAAAAAGGGGTGAATCATAACATCAACAGATTTAAGTAAGGACTTACGTCGTCATCTGCTATGATACAAAAGTCGGAAGGCGGTTCCGATACCATAGCAACATATGTGACTATTGTATTTTTTAAAGGCGTAAGAATATGATATGTAAAAAGTGGAGAGGAAGGGGGTGCAATGCTCCTCAAGACTTTCTGTTGACACCACCCCCACCCTCCAGAATTATTAAATTGTAATATGTATTTATTTTCATGATTATGCCACCCCTAGAAAATGTCTCATTATATGGTAATGACCTACATTAAGCGCTGACTAAATCAGTGAACAAAGGAATATTTTGGCAGTGTCAACAGGGCCATATTTTGGATAACAACCAAGGAGCAGCAGAAATATTTGGGCAAGCGATAATCGATTTCGACAAATCGATTGCCATAATTACAATAAGACTTGACATCTTGCTTAGTTAAAGCAACTACAGTAACTGTGTAAATCAGGCTTACTACTCAAACGAATATTATAAAACTTACAACATACGCAAACTCGTAACTCTAGCTGGTAACTTGTATGATTTGTTGTTAAATCGCATTCAGGTACGTTCTGAAATGAGAATACAGGATCACATTAGTGTGTTCAAATGCTATTGGACATCAAAAAAATACGAGAAAACATTTGTTTGTTAAAGTTCGGATATGCTTCAAAACCTTTTCTGTTCTTTTTACAATTTTTTTTTTTTTAAATATGATTGCGCGTATGTGGACGTTGTCTCCTAGTGCTGGTCTAACAAATCCTCATTGACCAAAGAATGTGAGCTGATAATGATGATCATTAGCAAACGACGATGTATAAATTATATATGTGTTGTGTTCTATTGTATTGTATTGGGTTGTGTTCCTTTTGTGCAATTGTTTTATAAAGAAAAAATATTGTGAAAAGAAAGATGAGTAAATGTTTTGACAACAAACATAAAACAGTCAAAAAGGTATTTTAAAATGCCAATAATCTTAAATACGACTTTAAAGACTACATAACGAGTAATAATGAAACTTATGTATCGCTGTGTATTGTTTTAATATATTCCTGTTATTTATTCCTAGCTTTCTCAGAGTTGTACAAGCTTCTTTATTCAAATTGAGTGAATTTGGACTGCAAGGAGATTATTTGTTTAAAGGAATAGTCGTATGAAAACTTAGTATAAAATGCATGATCTCGAGGATCTTATGGCCTCAGTATGATTGCAAACGTACTGCAATCCTAATGAGATCCCCTCAAGGTAAAATTGCCACACTAGTGGCTGTGGTGCCAGGGCACTGCACTATAGGTGCACACGCTAGGAGATTAAATCTTCCGTACAATGACTTCTGTAGAAGTTGTCAGGACGAGGAGGAAGAAGAGACAGTGAAGCACCTCTTCTGTCATTATCCGGCCCTATCTACGGAAAGGGCGGCGCTGCTTGGCAGCCCGATACAACAAGACCTTGCAGACCTATCGGGTTGCGATATAAATAGGATAAATTCATTTATCCGGATTTCTGGATGGTTTTTGCACCTAACCTAAAGTGTGGATCAGCAGGTATCTTCCTGCTCATCCCTCTTTCGGGCGTCACAACGGGACCAAAAGGACCCAAGTCGGTTTCTCCTCTACACGGAGCCGGGACCCGTGCAACCCAACCTAACCTACCATTCAATATGTAATTACAATATTAAATATGTAATATTAAAATTCCCAAAAATTGTATAAATTGAAATTGTTTAATTTATGAAAAAATTTAGAACTGGAGCTTCGTCCCTTAAAACAAAATGCATGTCTGTCAGAAGCAGTCTTAAGGCATTTAGCCGACTCTTGTGCAGCTGGAATAGCATTATCGAAATGTGATAGTTTACGTAATATCACTTTTACTCCCTACACTTTAGAAAGGTTTATACACCGAAGCAAGCAGCTGAAAAGCTATAAATTTCAACATAGGCTATAAAACGTTACTCAGCTTATTCTTCCAATATCGATTCCTTCTCTTCTTATTTCTGTACTTTTTTTACAATAATAACAAAACAATCGTGATACAAAAACTTTAAAAAAGACTTAAAGTCAACGTAAAAAAATATTATAAAATAAAAAGTAATTATTAAGCAACGTAAAAAATATTCATTGCAAAATAAACGTTAAAGGGAAAATAAAAATTCATAGGCAATGTAAACAATTAGTTCATACACATTTAAGAAGGAATAAATAATATTGTTTCGAAAGAATAATGTATTCTCTGTAAAGAAACACGCAATAATTTTGTATTTAACAACAACAACAACATTACTGGTCTAATATGTTACAATAATAAATGAAGGAAACAACAATATTAAACAAAATTAAACAAAATTTTAAACTTATTTTAAAGTGGGACCAATCTACAAGCATAACCTTTCTAATAAAGAACAAATTTTTTAAAATCGGTTTCGAAATGTTTGAGTTCTGCATGCAGAAACACAAAAAAAGCAACATTTGAATTTGGTTAAAAAATACATAAAATGAGTAGCACATACACACACATTAATTCAAGTACAAAATAAACACGCCCTCTTTTCAGCAGAAATGTACATACATAACTACAGAAGACAACAAAGATAGACACTCTTATGTATAAACAAGGCGAATTCATACCAGGTGGAGTTGATAGCCCAGCTGATTGTTTTTGCTCTCGTTTCTTTGCTAGTGTCTTGTCAAAAATACATTGTTTCATATTTGCTAATCTAATGTCAAAGTTGTTGTTTTTTTGTAGTTGTTGCTCTACTGCTTACACCTGGTATGAATTCGCCTTGTGTATAAAACATTCTAAACGTTTTTGCACGCCTATAAATAGAATTCTTGGTCAATTTAAGAAATAATCGTTAATATCCCAAAAAAAATAAAACAAATAAAAATGCTATATTCGGCCGTGCCGAATCTTCTATACCCTTCACCACGGTGATTTTATTTATACAGACATTATCCATATTGTTGACTCTTTACATAAATTAAAATAAGTCATATGAGAAAAAAACTCATTATTTATGCTTTAGAGAAATAGAAGACAGCGGCGACACAGCTAAATGAAAACAAATTCCTTTGGCTGATATTGAAGACGACAGCTACATCGTAAACTCTGACATTGTTGTAGAAATACTTATTTTGCTTTTATAAAATTAAATAACTTTTTCCAAAAATTATAAATATTTCCTTTTTGTTTGTATATAAATTTGTAATTTGCAATTTTCTGACATTTTCTTTTGTTGAATAAAATAGAAATTAGCCTAAGTTGACGACAGCCACAACCTTTCATTTTTGACAGTTTGTAGTCGGTATTCTGATGATGTCTATGTGTTTAATGCACCTAGGTTTTAAAACAGAGATATCATGTATTTAAAAATCAAAAGCATTTAAAAAAATATGTTACTCTATATACACACATACATACATATGTATATTCTTAATATTAAATATATGTTGTTAGAGTCATGATTTTCATTTTCAAAGAAATCGTATAAAAATCGTCTTTTCAGGTTTAAAAAATCATCAAAAAATCGGACTACTAAAAAATATTTATTTAACCTTTTTTTGTTTATATTTTTGTTAAAAAGCAATCATAAACTTAACTTAGCTATTCATCTTTAATGTATACTGAAATCAAAACATTTTTTTATTCTTCAAACACATAGACGACTACAAATTCCGTTATCTAAATTGTTGCAGTGTAGTCAACTACTTAATTATATTGAAGGCGACAGCTACCTCTTAAACTCTGACATTGTTGTAGAAATACATATTTTACTCCTGTAAAACAACTTTTGCAAAAAAATAATAAATATTTATTTAAAAGCTTTGACATGTAAATGAATTTGTAATTCTGAGACATTTTCTTTTATTGAAAAAATAAAATTGTCGCTTACAAAAACATAAATTATCCTGATTTGAATACAGCCACAACGGTGGTCGTGTAGCTTTGATGCCTTGAAAATAATCGTTTTACTATAAATGTGTGTTTTTATTTTTGACAGTCAGTCAGGTAGCCTGATGTTTACGTGTTTAATGTCTACGTGTTTAATGTATTAAATTTAATTTGAAATTTTACCATAAATTCTATTGATAAAATATTTGGGAGTTATCAATATTCTCAACACTGGAAGGTAAGAAACAACATCTTTAAAGAATTGTACTCCTAATGTTAGCAACAACAATCGTCTTTAAACTGGCCCTTTTTTGACTTTAATCACCACAATATTTTAAATCATTTACACTAAAAATACAAATCATTGCTCATATTTTTGACATTGTAAAAAATCTTCACTTTTTAAGGAAAAAGAGTCAAATAGGAATTTTGCAATTTTTTGGTCAAAAATCGTCAAAATGACGATAAAACGTAAAATCTGGCAGCCGTGTTCATGGTTTCGAACGGCATAGCAGTATTGTTTTAAAAGTCTAAGAAATCAATTGTCGCGATCGAAAGAGAGTGTTAAAGAGTTTGTGTATTTTTGACAGTGATGTCAATAAAAGTTAGCTTTTAATAAATTTGTTTTAATAACTGTGACAATAAGGAAAAAAAATGTAAACAATATTCATCGATAAATAAAAATGATATACGACGCGTGAGGAAAATTATAATCAAACAATGTAACATTTTCGTTGTTCTTGACAATTTTTTTTTTATTGCAAAATAATATATAGTTATATTTTTAAAAATTTGTTTTAGAAGCCTTTTAAAACAAAAGGACTATATTTATATAGTCATATACACAGACATTTTTTTTCACCAATCAAAGGTTTTAATCAGTTTTTAATTAAAGTTCAATAAACTTTTTAATTAATTCAAATATATATTTGTTAAAAACAAAACAAAAACAATTTCCAATTAAACAATTAATTGAATCAATTAAACAATTAATTGAATTAATTAAACAATTAATTGAATCAATTAAACAATTAATTGAATCAATTATTTAATTAAATTCTACTCTGAAACCAATTGAAACACTTAATTGTTGATAATATTTTTTTAACTGTGTACATGTTAAATTTTTAGTATGTAGTATAAAAAATAGTGAAAAAATATTGAGTATTAAATAAAGTTTCAGTTTTGCACATTTTAACGGAATTAATCGTTTTCTTTTAATCTGTTTTAGTTTTTTTATTTTAATTTTTTATTTTTTACTTCTTATTACTTTTACCTTTACTTGCGTCTTGTAGTTGTTTTTTTTTACCCGATGTTCTCTGTGTTATTGTCTTGAAAATATTCAACAGAACCAAATTTGTTGCAGAAGTTTCTGTTAAGTGATAGTTTTATATTTTTTATTAAGTAGTTGCTTAGTTGCACAACTTTGTATTAAAGTTATTTATACTTGCAACATGATCGCGTACTACAATATTAACGTAATGATGTGTCATTAAGTTTAATAAATTACTGCTATCTGTCTATACAAAAAATAAAGACTGTCCTAAAATCTTGATATGAAAAAACAATTCTGAGTTCTGGCTGTTGCTTAAAAATTATAAGGAAGCATTAAGTCAAAATAAGTAAATAAATGGTTGAAAAACGTTTTGAAATTAATTTGTATCAAACATTTTTAAACATACGAGTATTGACTAGAAATCATTTTATTATGATATTTTTTGGTTAGTCTAGGTTCATAGAGTAGTCTAAACAGACTAGACACCTTAACTTCATAATCCTGTGGTCCTTTTTTATTTTTCGCAAAAGAATCCCCTTAGATCGTATTTCCTAAATAAGTTTAATTATTTATTAGTACTACCATACTGATTCCTATAATGAATCTGACCACATAGTCAAGCCTGCTTCTTGAGATATCTCCTAATTAATTATGGAATCGTTCTACCAATCAATGATGCTCTTGCACTTACATTCTTCCACAATCACAGATAATGTGTTCCAGCTCCTTCTTATTCTCACACATCTTACAAAAAACCAGTGTCATTTTTCCATAAACTGGTTTTTGCCCTAACTGAACACGGACTCGTAATCACACCTGAGAACTTTTCGCTGGGCAGGATAATTGTATTGTCCGGACTGGGCCACTTACATAGTATATAGGATAAAATGAGTTATTAGCTCAATGATGACATGTACTCAGACAAATCCTATGGACTTCCAAACCCTTAGAATCGTATATTTGTATGGTCGTAACCCGAGTGCCCACATCTTTAAGCAGTCTTTAAAAATTATACACCTAACACAGTCCCTCATATCCGACAAGCCGACAAAATCGTCTGAGGTTTATTCTTAAGGTAAATATGCTGAGCTGCGTATCGATGGTGTTTAAATGGGGAGAGCTTGCATTTGCTTTTGGTTGACTAATATTGTCAGAATTGTTTTCACCTGTTTTAGGTGATAGAATCTATACACTATGCGGTTGCTCTGAGGCATATCTAACTCCAGTTTTTGACCTGGGCAAAGGTATCCTTTGCATCTCTTATCTCTTGCAGATCTTAGAGCAACCTGAAGAGATTCAAGAGCTGCCACTTCATCCAGAAAAAACAACGGTTTGGTGTGGTTTGCGGGCCGGTGGAATTATCGGTTCATATTTCTTTAAAAATTATGCCAGTGCGAACGTAACAGTCAATGGCGACCGTTATCGTGCCATGATAACCGACTATTTGATACCTGAAATTGAAGCTCGTGATCTCGGCGACATTTAGTTTCAGCAAGACGGCGCCACTTCCCACACATCGCATCAATTAATGGATTTATTGAGAGAACATTTCGGTGAGCACATAATTTCACGTTTTGGGCCGGTCGATTGGCCACCAAGATCGTGTGATATCACACTGTTAAAGTTTATGCGGACAAACCCGCTTCGATTCAATCCTTTGAGGAAAACATCACCCGTCTCATTTGGCTGTTACCAGTCGAAATGCTCGAACGAGTCATCGAAAATTGGACTCAACAGATGGACCATCTGCGACGTAGCAACGCCCAACATTTGATAGAAATAATCTTCAAAAAATCAATGCCAAAGAATTTTCTCTAAATGAATCACGCGTTATTTCTATCAATTCCATCAGTCACATCCTTCCCCACCCCTTAATTCGTTAAGTTTGCTTGTTGTTGGTTTTAAGACGAAATTAGTCTTGTTTGAACAAAAAAAAAAAAACAAAACACAAATGGAACATCGCGGGAGAGAAAACGCGTTTTATTTCTTGTTCATTGCTATTAAAATAATGCAATTATGACTGATTGAAATTTTCACCTTAACAGGTGAAAATACCATTTTCACTTTGATAACCTCTCTAATCGTCAAAATTAACGAATTTGAGGCTTAGATAACTGACATGTGGAATAGTGGAAGAAATATGCATCCACAATATGTTACTGGTGTGGTTAAGGGGCTGGTATAAATTTTTTTGTTGTTTTCCTTAAATGCTATTAAACGAAGAATTTTTATTTCTTTAAAGACCTAATTTTGTTCTCTACTAAAAATGCATTTAAGATATTAATATTTATTTTAAATAATAAAGAAATCAATATAAAAATGATTCCCAGTCAAATATTTAGCTGTAGCTGTATAATATACTTCCAGCATTCAAAAAGTCTTTAAATTTTCATGTTGCAGTCAAGCTGAACTGAAATTTGTATTAACAAGTTTCTAGTGGTTATCCGTATTTAATATATGACCAATAAATGGTTGGCTAAACATTAAATGTAACATGATATTTTAAAAGGGTTAATTAGAATCGAAACCAGAAAATAATGAAAAAAAATAATCACTTTTATTAAATCATAGTTTTATAGTTTAAACATTTATTACTTTTTTTACAAAGGGATTAAATTTCATTATTTTTTTTAACGAGAATGCTGCACTTATTTAACGCTAAACTTGTGCACTACACACGTGTAGAACAATTTTGTAAAAGTTATATTTTTAATATTTTTATGTCTTAGGATTAATGCACAAAAGTGCTAATACAGTTAAATTGTTGTGCATATGACAGCAATGACAAAATTGAGGAACGAAAAAAAAATACAAAAAACAAAAATAGAATTTTAAAGATCAAGTAACGAAAATTATTCATGTTCTAAAAAATTTACCACAACTAAATTTATTTTATTAGTTTTTTCAGAGCTTATCATAAGACATTATTTCTTTCTTGATTACACACATGGTATTAATCTATTCACATAGTATTGATCATTAACTGACATCTTAAGTTTTTGTGCAGTTGAATGATACATAAACAAAATGCTTCAGACACCATTTTTATTATCGCCGTGCTAAGAGCACTTATACACATAATTCTAATCAAATTAGAAATTTTGGTCCCGCCGCGACAAAAATCCAGTAAAAAATCGTTAAAACTGGTTTAAAGGCAAAAATAAAAGGTGATAAAATTTAATTTATTTATGCCACACAAGCACATAGAATGCCGCCACCTCAAATCACTAAGTAGTTAACATAAAATTACCCATTACAAAGTTTCCGTTATATTGGTTTAAAATGTGCAACATGAAGAAAAAAGTCCAAACCAAATGTACTCGTACTTGCAATAAAAGCTTAGAATTTAATGTCAATAATGCACCTTTACTTAGTGTAAAATAACTAGAGAGTCCCAAAGATTTAGATAAAATTAGTTTTAACTGTAAAAAAAGTGCTATAAATGCAAACTAAAGAGAAAGGATCTTACCTAGAACTGATTAAGAAGATATTCAATATATTCTATGAATGCATTCTATTCTCCTAGTGTCTAATTCAATTTTTCCTATTTTTCTTTACAAAAAATTATTCTCCTAATTTCTATAAAAATAATCTTCAACTACTATTACTAGTCAGAGAGAATTAAAGAACTAAAGCCTAACTTTAACAATTGGGTAATTCCAAGTCAAATCAACCCAAAAAAAATGTTTTTTTTTCCCGATTTTATTGAAACTTTTTTTATTTATATTCGTTTACTCCCTGAATCCAAACCGCTACACAGTTATCAAAATTGAAAAGTGTCGCTTTTTTGCATATGCGCTCGAGGATTAAATATATTCTAAATCCAGTTATATAAGTCCTAGAAAGTTGAGTAATAGCTTATTTTAAAGGGTATTTCATACGCTTTAATTTGGTATCAATCATGAATCATGAAATTTTTTAACAAATTTTTTTCTGATATTTAAAAAAAGTTTTATTAAAATCTTTGAGATAGTGCCTTTTATTTTTTTTTTTAAATTTACATATGTTTTTTAACGCGGCTTAATGAGAACGCCATAAAAATCTCAGAGTGGGACCATGTTCAAAAACTACATTATTTTCAGTTTTAAGGAATATTTCTTACCTTTATTACCCAGTTTATTAAAAAATTTCTATTTTTTCAGTTTATAATGAGTCAAAATGAAGTTTTTTTTATATAACTTTTGATTCCACCATGGACCCACTCTGAAAAAAATTAAAAGACTCTATCTTAAAGATTTTAATAAAAATTTTTTTTTTTAATATCAGAGAAAAATTTGTTAAAAAATTTCATGATTCATACCAAATTAAAGCATATGAAATATCCCTTATTTAATCCTCGAGCGCATATGCAAAAAAGCGACATTTTTCAATTTTGATAACTGTGTAGCGGAAAAACTGTAAGAGATAGAATATAAATAAAAAAAGTTTCAATAAAATCTGAAGTAGTCATTTTAAGTGCCTTGTTGATTTGAAGTGGAATTACCCAGTTCAATTCTATGAATTTAAATTAAAATTGTATATTGGTATATTGAAGAAAATTTTGAGATCGACTTACAGAAAATAAAATTCCCCATCAGTTTCTGTCAAACTTTTTGTTGTCTGTTATTTAGTTTTTTCGCTACACTTGCTCAAGTACAAATCTATACATATCTATACATACATATGTTTGTCTGTCTGTCTGGCTGTCTGTTTGTGAGCATCCTGATTCCAATATAGCATGTTTTTGTTCCGCAAAAATATCTTATTTCCAATACCAAGTGAAGAATAAGATTTACTAACTGCCATTTGCCGGATATTAACTGTTGTGCTCGGAGACACATCTGCGTCTTACGGCCCACCACTTAACCACCTGATTTCTCTGATGAAGTCATCACGTCTTCCATATTACACCGAGCTATGTCGCACAGTGGGGAAGAATCAAAATATATTGGAAATAATTTAGCCATTTGTAAAGGGCTTGGCTGATTCATCCAAAATTTGACATGAGTATAGCAGAATAGTAACTAAGCTTAAGTAAGTATGTATTCTTAAAGTTTTGTACACCGCACCTGAAAATAACATTAACTTTAAGTTGACTCAGAACCTTGTTCTGAAGTGTGGAGTAATTCTGAAACTGGAAGATAAGAATCTTCGAGGTCTGACCAATGTCCAAATGACTGGTACCACGGGAATTGTAGCCCCACAGGGATTTCACTGTGAGTGGACTTCAAGAAATAAAAAAAATATATAAATCTCAAATATGTTGTTTTACTCTTGAACATATGATTAGTGTTAATAAATTATTGAATAATGATATGATTAATGTTAATAAAAAGAGATGACAAATTCACACATACACATGAATTTTACCCTTAACAACGTGATGGAAAATGGTAATGACGTGATGGAAAATGGTAATGACTGTCACTGTCTTGTGGGATTGTGAGGCAATTCGGGAAGTAACATAGTGGCCGTGATTTGTGGCTTAAATCGCAGAAAGAGCAATTTAGTCCGGTGTGCTGTTGGTTACACTTTCAACAGAGGCACCAATAGCATGTGAGGAATTTAGACTACCTTAACTCCTAAACAAGAGGTGTGAGAATGGTGCTACAAGTTATATTCTGTAATTGCTACTTTCTGTATCGCTATACGCAGCAAGGGCGTTGATTACTCGTAATATCTGTTGGGTAGGGCAAAATTTCATCCATAATATCCATATAGTTTTAAACTAGCCACGCAACGTGAGGACGAGCGCGTGTCTAGGTGCATATTCTGGTAGTTTTTCATTCAAATATTTCATCAAGCAGATCAGTTTTAATTCCTATCGATTAACATACGACTCTTTTGGCTTTGAATTCACTTCTGATTGCTCGTAAATCGATGAATAAACGACTTGGTTTTTTCGTGCTACTATGTCTGTCATTTGTGCAAGACCTTCTCGGATGGACGGAACTGTTTTAGTCATTCGCACCGAAATTCTACTCTCAAATGGTCTAAGCAGCATAAGCATAGAGCATGATCCCCATAAAGTTGCGCAAAACTACGATAGCTTCCTTCAGCGAGGAAATAAAAATGTATTTTTTGGTACCAAACCTTTCGTTTTCAAAGCTTTCACAGGATGACACAAACTAAATAAGAAAGCATTTGAAATTGGGTCACCGGCCAAAAATACTATTAATACAATCTAGTGTAAAACGATGGAAATTAATGCATATACCCAATATATTCATTTACGATGTAAGAGTATTTCTGTTGTTTTGTTTGAAAACTAATTTGCTTTATTAGAATTTTACAAGTAGTGATCGCGTGAATAAACCCTTTATCTAATTAGTCTAACAAGGGCTTGCATAATTATCTGCAAATTTACAAAGAACATTAAAATAATTTAATTCTTTCTAATAAGAAACGGATTAAAAGGTAGCGCTTGTTTTGCCAATTCCTTACAGTTATAAAGTATTAAAAGCATATTGCAACAAGAGATAAAAACCTGGATAGAACTTTACGCTGCCTGCTGAGAACATGTATTTAATTAAAATTTTATGATGCCAATTTAAGAAAAAACAACGTTCGAAATAAAATAAATATAAAAAAGTAAATATAAACGAAAACATAAGAAATTAAAAGAAAATCCAAAAACACATGCAAACTCGTAAAACCAATGGAAAACATGATAAATATTTGAATAAAATAAAATTTGAATGGTTGGCATTGATACTACAATGTGCTCTACAGTTCGTATAAAAATTTCTTTATTTCAAACTTGTTGCATTTCAAAAACAGTTTTTGAATTAATTATACATGCAATTAAGTAATTATATGTAATTGAAATTGGAATTTTTCAGTTACACATGACATGTAATTAGTAATTGAAAATTTCAATTACAATTAAAAAATCCAATTATTATTACATGTAATAGTAATTTATGGGATTTTTCCAAAAGTTAATAAAAAGCATTCATTAAGTAATTGAAAAATATTAGCCAATTATTACTTTTTAAAGTATTTATTGCCTGAAAAATATTTTATTACAAAAACTCCAATTATGACTACATGTAATGTGTAATTGAACACTTCCAATTATGCTTACATGTAATGTGTAATTCCGAATGACTAATTACTAATTTTTCAATTACAATTAATTTGTAATTGACAAATTACAATTACCTTTACCTTTAATGTCTTATTGGGAATAACAAATTACACATTACGTATAATTATATTTGTAATTTAAATGTAATTAAAACCCCCATATCTGCTTTATTTAAACTAAAAAACAATTTAACGTAAGATTTATGTCATGCCTTATCAAGTAAATCTAATAGTTATCTAGATCTATATACATGTAATAAAATAGTAACTCAATTCCGTCTGTCACTTTTTCGCATCACGGATGGATGGATTTTAACAAAATTTTGCAAAAATACATTATTTCCAAGAGATAATAAAGAGAAAAAGGAGTAAAAGTACGTCGCACAGTGGTCAATTTCGCGAGATAGCAGTCAAAACTATATAACTTTTGACCGGATTGGTATTTTTTTACGCAAATTTTTTGTTCAATAGGAGGGACTTTAAGCTTCAATTTGCGTGTTCAAACGTAAAAATCGACTGATAGGAACGTAAGTAATGTGGAGTTAAAAATGCATTTTAATTTTTTGTTGAGTTTCCATGTAAAAGTTGAATATTTTGACATCTTAAATAATTTTTTTATAATTTCTTATTTTCTTCAATCGTATTTTACAACCAATACTTATTTATTATTCCTAAACTTAATTTTGGTCGGAAAATGCCAACATTTGGCCCCTGACATTTATTTAGTCTCAATATTCACATGGGGCCAAAGGTTGTATTTTTTGGAAGAAAGCTAATTCTTGTGAGGATTAAACTGAAAAATAACAATGAAATTCCCAACAATATCAATACCATTTGGATATATTATATACAGAACACAACATCGATAAAATTTTAAGTAAACTTTTACTATTGATTTAAAGTGCACATATATGTATTTTATTTAAATGTATTAATAAAAATTTATACTAAAATTAGAAACAAATTATAATCTTTAAACTAGTATTAATTAAACAATATTAGTAAAAATTTCTTCCAAATAGCTTTGATTTTCATTTTGCTGCTGGTGCAGCTTGGCGAAGACTTTGTTTCGGTTAAAGCTTATGCAACTTTTCCATCGATCATTGTAAGTGACATTTTAAAGTTAACTTCTATGCATTGGTCATTAAATTCCAATATCACTGGTTGAAGTTCTTTAATTTCATCTCTTATTTTGCCAACTTCTTCAGTTATGACATCTTAAGTTTCTTTTTTGTAAGCAAACTTTATTGGTCTACAAAATTTTGTTGACGAGGGAATCATGAATAAATTCGCATCTGATGAATTTTCCGCATTACATTGTTTGTATTGTTTCTGGCCAGAGGACCCATCACATCCCCATTTAGAAATTAAAGTCATGCTGCAATTTTTAAACTTCTTTAAATAGTCAGCATCAAATATCTTTAATACTCGTTCTGCAGTGTGTTCAAGAAGATCCTGCAATTTTATTCCTGCTGAACTTGAAGTTACACTAATAGCAGTTGGTGAAGGTAAGCAATCTTTATTGGCAGAAACTATATCTCGATATGATGGAAAAACTCCACAATTTTTTTCATTGGTTCGCTTCCGCAATTCTGTATATTGGTTGTTAGTCATTTTCAAATCCAAAAATAGTGCAAATGCTTC
Organism: Phasia obesa; assembly: GCA_949628195.1. NCBI lineage: Eukaryota > Metazoa > Arthropoda > Insecta > Diptera > Tachinidae > Phasia > Phasia obesa. The sequence goes on along the minus strand of OX451216.1, from coordinate 71,087,307 downwards.
TTCTGGAGTAAATTTATTTTCTTCAGTTGGTGTCGGCATACTTTCTAAAATCCTTTTTGTGCGTCTGGGGTTTGCTTCCACTATTTTTTTAATGATAGCAATTTTACTCTTTTTAGTTTTCGATGGTTGAATTTGATGAAATGAAATGAATCCTTTATGATGCTACAAGAAACTTCTTCATTGATATGTTTAAGCTTGCGTCTTCGTGATCTTTCACTACAATTATCAATTGGCTTTGCTGGTCGACCACCTTTTCCAGTTTCCGTGGTAGTTACTGATGGCTTTTTAAAAATAAGTTTATTTCTTAGCCATTCTTGGTTGCGTGAGTAAAACAATTTCTTGTTTCTGGAACATTGATTGTACCGTTTTCTTAAAGTATTTAAGAAGTTTTTTATTTTTAAGTTATAAATTTTAATTTCTTGTTTGTCGCATAATTTGAAGAATGGATTATTCATTGTATGTAAAATAATGTCGTTTTCATCTTTCCGTTCAAAATATATATCAGATAGAACACTATAACTGAATTTAGCCATTGTTTAAACAATAATGAAGAAAAAAATGAATGCATGGATTAATATACTATTGCTCGAAGTTTCAACATGATCTTTTTTACCTCTTTGAAACATAATATAACAGGTACTTGGTTTTACCAGTTATTTCCATTGGTTTTAAATTTATTTGCAATTTTCAGGTATTTAACTTGTGTAATATTAGATGGAAATAAAATCATTTGTTACCTTTTCCAAATGAATTGCCAGATACCACATAATTTTAGAGTTCTACTGTCATTTTTGTTGAAATTTTGATACACCCTTCTATGTGGACTAGGTCCAAATATGGGCCAACTTCTCCTTATTTCAACAGAATTATTTTTTGGGTCAATAAGAACTCTTGTACAAAATTTCATCAAAATATATGCATAATAGCCACTTTCACATACAAATAACTTCTCAAAAAATATGACGTGCATTTGTACCGAATATCTTACCTTGGGTCAGAAAAATTGCTGTAGCATGGACATGTAATAGGAAATAAGTTAAGTTACAACACAAAATTTATTTCGTCCAAAAATCTTGAAAAACAAAAAAAGTTATGATCATTTAAACTTTGAAAACTAACTGAAAATATCATAAATTTACTAAAAAAGCCCATTTTGGACCACCCTGTTCTCAGTGAAATAGTTGAAATAGAGTTCTAATTTTTTGGCTCCCGAGGTTTACTATTGCCTACTTTCATATGAGTCTAATAACTTGAAAATCGGAGAACAAAAACCAAAAGGAGTTTTGGCCGCTATCTCAAAATATTAACCACAGTGAGTCGGTGAGCACATACTTTTACGTTTTGGTCCCGTCGATAGGCCACCAAGATCGTGTGATATCACGCCGTTAGACTTTTTCCTGTGGGGATATATAAAGTCAAAAGTTTATGCGGACAAACCTGCTTCGATTCAGGCCTTGGAGGAAAACATCACGCGTGTCATTTGGCAGTTACCAGTCGAAATGCTCGAACGAGTCATCGAAAATTGGACTCAACGGATGCACCATCTGCGACGTAGCAACGGCCAACATTTGATAGACATAATCTTCAAAAAATAAATGCCAAAGAATGTTCTTTCAAATTATAATAAACATTCTCCATTAAATTTTAATTTTCTGTGTTTTTTTTCTTTAAAAAATTAGGGAACCTCGAAATTATAAATCTCTTTGTAAATTTGTTTGCTTAATAAAAAGATTAATAGATCCTTATCTGAAACGTAATGTAGGGTATGTATTTTCAAAAATTGGACCGTGAGGGGAGAAAATTACGAAAATAAAAAGGACAGTTTTATATGAATGGACCGAAATTTAAAATAGATGCATCCTCACATTAAAAGTCTAATAGGCCATTTTTGTTTTCAAAACTATGACGTAGAGGGATGAAATTGGGAAAATAGGCATAATTTACGCTTTATCCAATGTTATTGGCATAAGAATCTATAAAGATTCTTATCTAAAAGGTACAATAGAATATGTCTTTTTTCAAACATGGACTCATAGGTTAGACAAGGGAGATAAAATAGAAATAAATAAAAATGGCAGTGGTAATAAATAAAAAGTGTGGAACGGGACTTATGTAATATATCCATAAAAATATTGGTTTCATGAGGTATCGTAAAGTTGAGTGTAGGCCATTTCTAGGGTCTTCGTGGTGAAACGTAACGGCTGTTAATCGCAAGAAGGGTCAACAATGATATGGCGATAGTTTAAATGATATCCAAATCCTAAGCAAACCATTTCTTTTTGAGTCGTTTCGTGCAATAAGGGATTTGGTAGACCTAATAAAGGTCATTTGCTGACGTTAATCTGTATCACAATTTATATCTCTCAATAGATAACTTAATTCAAATTTTAGAGGAAGGTAGCTGATTACATCGGTTCAAATATGAGATGCTTTTTTTCGTAAAATTATTATATTTCCAAGAGCACATTAAGATAAAATCCAGAATTTACATAATTTGCACCGATTTAAATGACATGACAGCAACTTTTTTGTATAGTAATTGCTCAGTGACGGGTACTTTTATACAAAGTAAAACATATCGGCAGCACGGTTGCCAGATTAGGGGATTTTCTCCTAGATTTAGGGGGTTTTTTTTTATTTAGTGGAGAATTTGGGGGTTAAAGTTTGTTAGGGGAAAAAATTGTGAGTTAAATAATATTAAGGGTTTTTTTTTAGATTTTTTATGTTTTATTAGATACTTAAGTGGTCTCCTCCTATTTTTATGCAACCAATAAATTAAAAATATGTAACCATCAACTTTCTGATAGGTTCTTCTAAACTATTTAAACAACGTATTAGAAAGATGATTTTTGGGTTATGCGTGTAATATGTCATGAAAAAGAACAAAATTCGTGCATACGTAACGACCCAGTGGTAAAATTAAAAAGGCCTTCTAACTTCAGGCCTTCTATAAGGCATGCTTAGGCCTTCTCTCAGATCCTCCTTTTTGTGTGCCTTCCAAGGAAGGCCTTTTAGATGGCCTTAGCTCTTTCTTCTGAAAGATCCATTACACATTCCTACTCTTAGTATGACAAATACATTATTTTTTTATTTTCAGTTCATTGAATTATATTTATTGCTGCTTGAAATTGAGATGCTTCAATAGACTGATTGGCAGTGTGAATGCCTATCAGCCTAGAGGTTGACGAGCTCGGATCCCAGAAAATTGTAATATTTCAATTAAAAATAAAAATAAATTAAAAGTGCTTAAAATTAAAACAAATTTGTTTTTTTAGTTTTTGCTACAAAAACCCTTCTAAGAGACATTAAATTAAATTAAATTTTCGGAAGACCTTTTGTAACGCTTGTCGATAGAAGGGACAGTGGAAAGCCTGCTCCGCAATGACAACCTGTGTAAAAAACACATGCAAATGGAATGCTAACTAACTGCAAACAGAGGGACTTTTGCCTCCAAAAGAAGTAGTAAAGAGGCCTTCTAGAAGGCCTTCATACTCCTTATTTTTACCACTGGGTATATTTGTATACACATACATATCTATATTTATAATACATATGTACTTTAATAAAATGAAATCTTAAACACCTTTTTGTTTTGGGTGTTTTTTTTGTTAAAATTGGATTAATTTAGGGGATTTTTTTATTCAATTAATTTTAAATTTATTTTTTGAAAATTACAGAATAATCAAGAAAAATTATTAGGGGAGAGAGAAAAAAAAATCTGGCAACCGTGATCTGCAGCACTGTAAAAAAAAGTTTTAAAATTTTGTGAGGATTACTTTAAATCAAAAGGCAAATTCGAAAAAAAATATTTTTTTAGCGCTGTCAACACTATTGTGTTAATAATCAAAAATACACATTTGTAAAATAAAAAATATCTAATTGTTGTTAATTGCTAACCAAAGGATAGCTAATAGCAAGACAGATATATACCATTTTCAAATAAAAGAAAATATATAAAGAGAATAAAAATAAAGAAAAATGTTTGCTTGGTAGTTTACAAGTGTAAAACAATTTCAAAAAGCTCTATCTTCTATGAAATATAATGTAAAAAATTAAATATTTCTCAGATTCTATTTCTTTGATAAGTTTGTTTAAATAGAAAATTAATAACAATTGAAACTACCTGGTAGATCGATACGAAGAGTACTGATGACGGACATAGCTGTCTAGAAAATGCATTCTGCTTTGCTGGTATCTAATTTTTCTATTTTCTAATTTTCTAATTTTATAATTAAGAACTTAAGCCTAAATGATTAATTTATTATAATCATTTAATAAAACTATGTTATATGTTTATGTTGTAGCTATTAGGTTAAAATAATCATAACATTACCTACTACCTAATGTAGCAGATATAACAAATCTTTAAGAAAGCAATAAAATGAAAATTCTTCAACCATGAACTAGTTAAATTGCAAGATAGAAACTACTGTATAAATGGCTTTAAGACTTTATGACGGTGGTTGCCACATGTGAACTATTCTATTATATATTTACGATTTTATTGCCAACAAGCCATATGAATAGCATTGTTGCATACTACATGTTTGAGGCATGTTGCATACAAATTTGGTGGCTGCATACTGAGATTTAGCATAAAAAGAAAAAGCATTATATTACTCTCTTTTTATGAGTTAAAGGAGTTGTGTACTCTGCATTACAAAAGAATAAATTGAAAAATATGTTTTATTTTTTTTTTTTTGCTATTTTCAACAGATGCTAATAAAACGAATTTGACTTAGGCAGAATCATAGCCTGATAAAGTGATCATTTTTATTTAACATCTTTAGTAGCAGGGCAATTATTTTTTTATTATATATTTTTCAAATGAAATTGCATATAAAAGGGTTTTTGTTAACATTTTAATGTAAAATAATATATTTTACAAACAATATTATTTTCTGTTTTAAATTTTTTATTTTATTTTTCAAGATTTTCATGCACGATTGGCAGTTACAGTTCACAAGTTCTGAATTCAAATTGCATGCACATACTCGTATGAATATCATATCATTAAATACATATTGTAACTATTTTATTTGTTGGATTTGATTAAAAACTGATCTGATTTCATGCATACTGCTGGCTGATGCCAACGCGTCGCGACGGTTCCGCCGACAATATGATATGGTATTATTTAATAAATTTTAAATTTAACAAATTAAAAAAAAAAACTATAGAATAAAGCATAAATAAGCATAATATTGTTTGGTATAATGTTGATACAGTTGTGGAGATATAAGAAGTACAAGATCAAAATAAACTTTTATAACCTGCAAAATTTTTATAAACACATGAGAGCAGATGTCGAATTTTGTCAGCTGACGTTTAAATTAGTGGTCGTTTTAGGCTATAATCAAGGATTTAATTATATATAGAAAAAAAGCACAGTACTATCGAACAAACATACAGATTAGTAAATGTAGTCAAAAAGGGTTTTGAGAAAAGAAAATATTGTTCAGCTCTATTCATAGATCCATTTCAAGAGTTCATCAAAGTATGATATAAAAGCTTATGTCCATCTTTAAATGTAAATAAAGCACAAGATATGTTTTTTTGTTGGAAAGCTATAGCTGCCCACACCAGTGAATCGATCTTTCTAGCATTTTTAGTTTGTTACTAGATATACGTTGGTAAGATAGGGCAATTCTTTTGGGCGTGGCACCTCCCATACAAAGTAAATATTTATCATAGTGTTACTTGATAACAGTAATATGTATCGCCTTGAAATTTTGCACCAGTAACCTCTATACCAACATACATAGTTTGGAGAGACACAGACTGGATTAAAATAGTGGGCGAGGTACCTCCCATACAAAGTGAAAAATTATTATCGTGTTCCTGGCGAACACCAAACTTTGCAGGAGTAACCCCTGTACTAAAGCGCATAGTCTGCCAAAATAAAGAATGAATTGGACGGTGAGGTTACCCCCGCCTATAAAGTCAAAAATTATTATCGTGTACCTAGGGAACTACAATAGGTAGAGTCTTGAAAACATTGCAGAAGCAACCCTCATACTAATGTGCAGAGTCTAGAAAAGTATTGGCTGGATTGAGCGTGGTACCTCCCATACAAAGTGAAAAATTATTATCGTGTTAATGCGCATACTCTACGAAGTTTTCGAGTTAAAGCTGGGCCATACTTTTGTTTCTATGTTTTAAAAAAATATACTCACATGACCAGGGCCAGACTAAAAAGGTTGCGCTTTTCTTTTCAAAAACTTACATTTGGAAATTTTATCGTTGAAATTGTAGATCGTCTTTTGTAACATTGCATCACTGCACATGACGCTCATACTACGAAGAGATTCATGCCCCCGTATTCGCATAAATATGGTGTTATGGGATTCAGTTATTATGCACTTCCTCTGCCTCTGCCTCCATGGTAAACATTATCATTAATTTGTTAATTTTTCCTGATGATGCTACACAAGGGAGTAGCGAAATATCGAAAAAATAAAAATAAAATTATTTAAAGACCTAAAGCTTAAAAGAAAATAGTTAAATTAATATTAATAAAAAGGTCAAATAAACTATATAAAATGAAATAAAAAGTTTTTCTTTATAAATTATTTTTTTTTTTTTGGTACCAAAAATGAGTAAAACAAATTGTGTGTAACAAGTTTTCTTATTAATTTAATGGGGTTGTCTTCCTATTCCCTTCGAATAGATCTTCTTTTCTTTCCTCTGTAATACCACTTAGAGAAAATTTTCTTGATTCTATTAGGCAGTTTTGGATCTGTGTAGGCAGCTTCTTTGCAGAAGTTTTATCTTTGTTGTAGTAAAGAAACCAAGTTTTTGAAATAATGAAATCAATAAGAAATCAAAGTAATTCATTATTTGCTTAAGGAAAAAAAAATAGAAGAAAAATAACCGGAATATCTTTAATTGGAGCAACAGGTGAAAATAAATCAGAATCTGGTAAATTACGTTGCAGAGTTTTAATAGAAGCTTCTGAAAACCATCCTTTACTAATAAAAAAAATATTCTGAATAGATTAAACAGCTAGAAAAAGCTTAAAATATCATATACCACATACCAAATTGAAAGTAACTACATTCCGAAAAACTATTTCGATTTCCGTTTTCCATAGATGAAAAATACGGGACCTAAACCACTTCCGAGCGGAATTTAGCTTTGTGACATAGATGATAAATAGTGAAAAAGGTTAAAAGTAAAATTTTTTCAAAAATACAATAAACACTTGAAAAATAGGTATGGCTAACCTTTAACTAGAAAACGCACGCTATGCTCATGGCATTAGTCTGAGGGTTATTTGTGCAAAGTTTCAAGACTCTACTTATTACAGATCTCTAGGTAGACGATAATAATTGTTCACTTTATATGGGAGGTAACACTCCCACTTGTGTTTCGCAAAACTTTGCATGTCTGGATCTATTATTTGCACACGAATCAGCACATTAAATGGATCTGGAACGAAGTGAAAGGCCCAGTTGTGCTTAGATGTGTGATTTCCAGCTAGCAAGTACACCTAATTTGCTTTGCAATGGTTTTATTAAAGATTTATCTCTTCACTTATCATTCAACTTAAAAATGCTGCATACTGCCACTAGGATTTAAATTCGGAAACACCAGCGATTCTATCGAAATTGCATTTTCTTTCTAAGGACAAGGAGAATTTTAAATACGTCCTGCTTGCACGTTTATCTCTGTGTTGTTTGAAACATGTATGCAGATTTTTACATATTTGTAATTAATTTAAAAATTTTCGTAGTGCGACTTTGTTCACTTGTTGCAATAAAAGTGCGTTTAATAAAATAATGTACAGCTGACATCACTGCTGACAACTGCCGCATTCGGGAGAATTAAACTTGATATGGGTCGGTGTCACCTTACAATTTTAGTTACTCTTTTCTTAGTTATTGAAAATACGCTTTGCCAGGACGAACAGGAGCTTGTTACCTTTGAAAGTTTCAACAAGACAGAATAACAATTTCCACGCTTTACAGTTTTCACATCCCCGCGTACACACGATCTACTAAATTCAATTTGTAGAATTCAAAAATTTGAAATATAAACGCCACGTCAACTGTCAAAAAATTTGTAAGGCTATTTATAATCTAAAGTAGATTGCACTATATATCGTAACTATATCTGTCAAATCATTTGAAGTTTTGGTATGCTGCAGAAATGCAACTGTACGAATTTAAGGGATAAACGTCAGTTTTGAAGAAGACTGCTTCTACAAGACCCACGGCTGTAACTACATATATGAAGTAAGAAATTGCTTTATATAGATTCTGAAATTATATTTGTTATTCCTTATTCTTGGTTCTCTTAAAATATATTTTTCTTTTTCTTTAATATCAAATTGGTACAATATTTGCAAACCCTAATCCGCATAATCATGGGGGTGTATAATTTAATGTAATAAATAAACAATACTTTTTTTATTTTAAATATACCAAAATGAAATAATATTAACATAAGTACAACCCGGAAGTTGATTAGAAATTTTATATTTGACTACGGCACTAGTTCTGCCCAAAATTTCGGGTAATTTGCCTTCCTTTATTTTAGAGGATGGTCGTATAAAGGATCTGTCGAATCTACGATTGGCGGACCCTCAATTTTTCGATTGCAGGCCGGTTGATATCCTTTTAGGTGCTGATTTGTATCCACAAATTATTCAGGCGGAAATTGAGCGGAACATTTTGGGTTCTTTATTGGCTCAACGGACTATATTTGGTTGGTTGATTACAGATCCTGTAAGTCATTCTCCATTACAAGTATATTCGACGAGGGTGGATTTTTCTGAGGAGGATAACCTAAATCGAAATTTATTAAGGTTTTGGGAGCTAGAGGAGACACCTAAACGGAAGATTATGTCCCAAGATGATTTAATCTGTGAGGATAATTAGAGGGCTTCAACTCGTCAGGGTTCTGATGGTCGCTATATAGTGACACTACCCTTTAAAACAGATTTTCCTGAAAAATTTTCGTTAGGTTCGTCTAGACAGAACGTTATGGCGCAATTTAGGCGTAATGAAGCTTCTCTCTTACGAAAACCAATGATTAAGGAAATGTATGATGATGTGATAAAGGAATATTTGTCTTTGGATCACATGAGACCAATAGCAGAAGATTGTGTTGATATGTTCTGTTATTTACCACATCATCCTGTAATCAAGATGGATCGTAAAACCACAAAATTAAGAGTGGTTTTTAATGCATCTAATAAGACTTCAAATGGAAATAGTTTAAACGATTGCCTTTATGTTGGACCCACCTTACAGGCTGACCTGGTCATTCTTATTTTACGTTGGCAACTTTACAGATATGTGATTAATTGTGATATCACTCAAATGTATAGGCAGATAACAGTTGATGAAAGTCATACTCCTTTTCAACGTATATTGTTTAGAGATTCTCCTACGGAGGAAATTAGAGCGTTTGAATTGCAAACAGTTACCTTTGGGGTCAATTGTGCACCCTACCTAGCCATTCGCACATTGTTACAATTGGCTGACGATTGCGAACATGAGTTTCCATTAGCATCACATATTCTTCGGAAGTGTATGTACGTTGACGACGTATTGACTGGGGTTCATGACGTCACCAGTGCGTTGATGGCACGTGATCAACTTACCGCAGCTTTATCATCTGCGGGATTGGGTATGTACATACCCACCAAACCAAATGTTTCGATTTTTCTGAAGTCAGACCTGTCGTAAGTAATTCGTTAAGACATTTCGGTAGTATGTCTGAAATTAGACTTGTCGTAACGAATTCGTTAGACATTTCGGTTGATCGTCTGAACAAACAAAAAATATTAAACTTTGATTCATACGTAAGTAAATAAAAGCCAAAATTGTATTAAATAAAAAAGAATTAAAATAAAAAAAAATTGTTATAAACAAAAGCAAGATGGACAATTAAAATTGAATTGAATACGATAAAGTATTAAATACCAAATCGTTAAATAATCATTATATTCAGTTAACTTTCAGAGAACGAAGTTTATACGGAGGTACCGTCAGAAAACATGTTGCGATTTTGTACCTACATTTCGTTACGATTTCGTAACTGCATATCTTTACGAAGTCGTGTCAACCCTTTCATATAAAAATCTTTACGATTTCGGTAATATTTCGATTCCGAAATCGGAAGATTTTTTCGAACAGTCTTTACAAACTCTTTAAGAAATCGGAATATTTGGTTTTCTGGGTACATACACATATGTACGAGTATGTAGTTTTTTCGTTTGTTTGACAACTTATCTTATTTCTAAGTTTTGGGTTTTTATGTTTTTTTACCTTTTTATAAGTTTCTTTGAATATTTACTAAATACTTTGTCGTCGTAATATTTATTTAGATGGAAATTTATAAATTTTACAACAGTTGGTAAAGTTGGTCATGCCACACCGTGTAAATGCTTGTGGGGATAAAGTAGGTAAACATCACAATATGTATAAAATTTATTAATAGTTTACAAATTAACCACTACAATGTTACGGTTGCTTAAGTGACTTTTGTTACTAAGTGAGTAAGTTAGTATCTTGTGGTAAATAGATGTTTCTAAAATGGTATCACTAGAGATATTTAGAGGGTCTTATAGGGTATAATCGACTAAATTGTAGCTAAAAAGGGGAAGCACAATGTTAATGTTAACATGTGCTGCGTAAAAAAATGTTTGTTATTTGAGAACTAAAAAAATATTGGTTTACTCGCCTGAGCACAATAGAATAATTTGAAATATCTTTTTTATATATTTTCTGCGATGGTTGTTCGAACGTTTTATGGTAAACGAAATAAAATATTACTATCATTCCTCCAAATAATGACCGTATAAAAGATGAGGAAGAAATAGATGTCGACAACATCAATATTGCGGATCAATTGGAATCATATCTATCTAGTACCAACTACTACGCAAAGAAAAAAACATGGTTGAGGTAATCATAATCTAAGAGCAACATATTATAGTTAAATTATATGGTGGTAGTTAAACCATATTATTGCTGAACGTTAAAATATTATTGTTATATTTAACGATTATAGTATGGTTAAAAAATATTAAATGTAGTAAAGTAAATTTTTTTATATTTTCTTTAATTTATTTTGAAACATACATTTTATACATACTTATGCACATTTTGAAATAAAACACAAGCTTCTTAAGAACTTGAAAGTTCTTTCTTTTTTATGCAATGCCGACCATGAAAGCACCAGAAATATTATCGACGGCATGATGAACTTTACAACCAAAATCAGGAACTAACATTTCACTGTTTTTTCAATTTACATAGAACTAGCTACAGTTAAGAAGTAAAAAAGCCTTATTATTTTTCCGTTTTTAAGCCATTGCACTCGTGACCAAAGTAATGTTACAAACAACTAAAATTTGTTTATCGCAACCATACATTGTCACAGAGAACATAATGTGATGCTTGTGACCATGTTTTTTCTATGCGTGTACTTTAAAACTTGAAATCATAAAACGAATATTGCATTACTATAGAAGGCAAAACACTTGTAGCAGTATTTCACAAAAAAAATTATAATGATGTTGTGCAGCTAATTATTGCACAAACGGTTAAATAAACGCTGCAACGCAAAATGCATAGCCTTCACTTTGCCGAATTTATATTGGAATTCTGCTGTTTAGTGATTATCATTTGGTGCCAAGAGAGCGTATAAACTTGCAGTTAGACGAGGATACGCACTTACCATTTACTGCTAACAAAATGTCACGTAATCGTTTTCAAGAAGTCAAACGTTATAAACATCTTGCGTGCATCTCAAAATTGGATTCAATGGCTAACATTCAAAATTGTTGTGCGATAAGTTAAGTCAATTCGATATATCCATCAAAATCTCTCAATTGATCACCCATCGGTCAAACATATTGGAAGCCACTCAGCCCACCAATTTACTAGAGGAAAGACTGTAAGATTTGGTTTTGAAAATTGGAAAATTGGTTTTGAAAATGTTAACAACTACCACTAGGATCAAAATTGTCCTAGAGCTTATAAAAAATATTTCTCGGCCAACCGACCGCTTTTCGTTTTTTATTAACTTTTTCACTTTGCGTAGAAAAATCGTGTTTTTAAAAAATGTCATATCGAATTTATACATCGTACTATGTAATTTAAATTTTCTTTATCTAAGTTATCTTCTTATGATGTAAAAATAAATTAATTTTTGGCTTCTCTAAAATTAGGAAAAAGGTTTCCTGATGATCTGGCCTGAGCAACCAGTGAAATACGTATAGGGACTAGCTCTTTCCCCCAACAAATAAATTGCATTTTTATTATAAAACGTTATGGGTAATTAGCATAATATTAAATAATTAATATTTGAATTCCCAAAAATTTTATTAATAACTAAATATGCAACTGCTTGTGCAAACCTTGGCAACACTTGTTTTTTTTTCGATTCTCTTGCGAGAACAAAATTAACTTGTGTATGCTTTTCATCCCACCTTACGTCTGCATTCAGTGATGGCAAAAAACCATCCAATTGTAGAAGGACAGTAAGGAAAAATAAAAACGTGGTTTGTTTGTTGGTGTTTTGTTGAAGCTTTAATATTCTGTAATATTATTCTATTAACATGCATAATTCTCATTGTGTTTTGTAGAATTTTATTACTTATAGAATATTTTTGGCTTCTCTAAAATTAGGAAAAAGGTTTCCTGATGATCTGGCCTGAGCAACCAGTGAAATACGTATAGGGACTAGCTCTTTCCCCCAACAAATAAATTGCATTTTTATTATAAAACGTTATGGGTAATTAGCATAATATTAAATAATTAATATTTGAATTCCCAAAAATTTTATTAATAACTAAATATGCAACTGCTTGTGCAAACCTTGGCAACACTTGTTTTTTTTTCGATTCTCTTGCGAGAACAAAATTAACTTGTGTATGCTTTTCATCCCACCTTACGTCTGCATTCAGTGATGGCAAAAAACCATCCAATTGTAGAAGGACAGTAAGGAAAAATAAAAACGTGGTTTGTTTGTTGGTGTTTTGTTGAAGCTTTAATATTCTGTAATATTATTCTATTAACATGCATAATTCTCATTGTGTTTTGTAGAATTTTATTACTTATAGAATATTTTTGGCTTCTCTAAAATTAGGAAAAAGGTTTCCTGATGATCTGGCCTGAGCAACCAGTGAAATACGTATAGGGACTAGCTCTTTCCCCCAACAAATAAATTGCATTTTTATTATAAAACGTTATGGGTAATTAGCATAATATTAAATAATTAAATTAATTTCAATTAATATGCATACCATTTAAAGTTAACTTAATGCACCGACATTGTCCCGATATTGTACTGGTATGAGTACAGCCTAAAAAACACTTTTCCTAAATTTTTTTATTTTTTATTGGTTGTTGTTATTAATAAACGTTCTTTTTAGATAAATATTATAGCAAAAAATATTTTTTTGAAGTGAAAACTTCTTTAGGCACGTTGAGCACTTTTTGGTTGAAGAAAAAATATTGAACTCAATAACCGTCGTCATCTCAAAAACCGTCGTCACTATTATGCACTATTTGGTTGAAGAAAAATTATTGAACTCGCATCATCGTACAGATGGGTATTCTGCCAATCTAGCCTGCCATTAGGAAAAAAAATTGTAAATGTAAAAATTTAAGTACGCAGCTCGACACACAATAAAATTCTGCATCGTATAGTGAATTTTCAAATCTTTTGCTTGAGATTTGTCGTTTTGGGACAGTGTTAAAAACAGGAAAGTTGAGTAAATCGCATACGTTTTTAATGACTTTAAACGATTTTGAGAGGTTTGCAATATATTTGTTGGTGGCTAAACGAATAAAGATTTTGTATTAATTTTTAATGATAAAAAATTTCACTCAAATTTAAAAAAAGGTTTTTTTTTCAAAATAAAGTGAAAAGCTTTTTAAGAGTGATCTCCATCGCGATCCTAAAAATGTTATATATCACTACAAAATTTACGATCTCTACTTTTATACTGGCGTTTTTGCGCCATTTTTTTTGCGAATTTTTGAAAGTGTTACCTTTTTATGTTTTTTGTTATCTTGGATAGGTAAATACGAGTAAGAAACCCTTTTATATTCATAAAATGTTTTGGTTTTTAATAACTGAAGGTAGATGTTTTTTATTTAAATCATTATATCTAACACTGTTATTACCTGTACAAAAAACAATTTAAATATCAAAAGAGATATGAACGTAGATGCCCTTTCTTTCGGACTATCTACTTTACACGCCAGAATTCGCCTATTTGAGAGCATAGTATACCTGTCATATAAACTGACAGCGAAAAAATGGCAAATAAAATCTGATGCGGACAAAGCCATTTTTAACGCAAGGAAAAAAATCCAAGAAAAATTTAGAAGTGAATTAGGTATAATAGTGGGTGTACCGAAAGCTGGATTTGGAAACACCAATGGTAACACTAGCAGAAGATTTTTTTCCAATCCTGAATTAGCTGCAGAAATATCTGGAATTGAGTTTGATTTCATATAAAGAATCAAGGTTATTATTGAAGTAATATAAACTGGTCACAAAATCCAAATGCACGAGTTTGCCGATTATTGCTTAGATACTGCAAAACTCTACTTTTCTCTATATGAGTGGCATCCTATGACACCTACAATGCACAAGATTTTAATACATGGTGTAACTGTTATAAATGAGGCATTAATGCCTATTGGGCTGTTAACAGAAGAAGCATCTGAGGAACGAAACAAACATTTCCGGCTGAGGCACGAAACAACATTTCCGGCTTTAGAGGCAGAATTTTGGTAGAGAGTTTTCAAGGGTTCAGTGTAACATAGATATTATTCATAGGCTTTTGCTAAGTTCTGACCCACTCTTTACTAGACTCACTCCAAAAAACGGTCATTACCTTTTACGAAAGAAGCAATTTCTTTCATGCTTCCACCTGTACTTAACGCTGAAAAAGATTCAGATTCGGAAGAGGTCTTTGAAGAATCAGACGAAGAAGAACCATGGCACTCATCATCATCTTAGTGCAAAGGAGAAGTTGTTTTAAATAAATTAATTGTTATAATTTTAAATAAAATTTATCGTTACAATCATAAATAAGTTATTACTATGAATAAATTAATTATTTTCCGATAAATAAAATACTATTAAGTAACAAATTACAAAAATATTTTTTTAATAATATTCTTGGGAGGCGGGGATTGGTTAGGCATTGTAAAACTTAAAAATGAATATCTTTAGGAAATTGGCAAAAAAAAAATAAAATGTTTTTGTTCACAAGGACGTTTTTTATGGGTTTAAGAAGTATGGAATCTATTTATTTTAATAATTGCATTATTTTTTCAAATAATATTTTATTTCAACGCCCACAAAAGGGGCGCCGCTAAAAATGGCATTTAAGAACCTCTTGAGTCCAATTTTAAGTTTTTGAACATTCTTTGACCTTAAAAGTTGTAATTGATAAACAAAATGACGGGAAAATCAAAAACACAACTTGCATTTTTCCTTGATCCGATTTTTCCTATTTTACAGCCTATGACCATAACAGATTTTCTTGCAAAGTTTAATTAACCTAGGGGCACTCAGTACATTTTTAGAGCCAATATAAGCTAAAAAAAGTAATGTCCGGCTAGATTGGCAAAATACCCCTATGTGCATCGTCACCATGGTCAACATAACGTTGGTTTTTATAGATAGGTCTGCTGGTTTCTATAGATAGATAGATAGACTGAGTAACTGTGTGATTGATTGTCTGACTGACTAACGGTCTGGCTGTTTGACGGTCGCACAATTTGACGTTCAGACTGTTTGTCAGTCTGACTCACTGTCTAACGGTCTGACTGATTGTTTGACTGTCTGACAAACTGACCGTCTGACAGCCTGACTATTTGACTATCTGACGGTCTGAACAGCCGGACTTTTTGACTATCTGACGGTCTGACTATTTGACGGTCTGACTGTCTGACTGATTGTTCGGCTGACTGTCTGAAGGACTGTGTGACGAACTGACTGATGGTCTCACTTACTGTCTGCTGGTTTGTCTGACTATCAGATGATCCGTCTGACTGTATGCCTGACTATTCTGTCCATCGGTATTCCTGCCATTCTGTTTGGCTTTATGCAAACAAATGAAAGCTTTTATTTCATTCATTCTATTTGCACAATGATAATTTTAACACACAACCGTTAGCAACATTGCAATATTTTAGTTTGAAAAAAACTAAACGAAACATGTTTTGTGTCTCTTTTGTGCTGTAACTCATATTGCTCACTGTAACTCATATTTTTGCAAAGGAGTTTATGCGTGTTAGGAATATACATATACATATACTTAGATATGTATGTATGTATATTTATCTTTTCAGAAAAAGTTTGTAATAAGCGGACATTCAAAAAAGAAACAAAACTTTTAGAGCCGAAAACTATAGTAAAACTGCAATAATAAAAAGATTATTATCAATATTTGTATTTATTTATTCTGTGAAATCTTAAATGGTCCTTTTGCTTTGTATTTTATAAAAAATCGTGGGAAAAAGTAATAACAAGTTACTTAGTTTTTACTTCTATTGGCAGTCCCAAAGACTTTTTTTTTTTTTGTTTTAAATGGATCTAATGGGTTAATACCAAAAAATTATTTTGTTTTTACTTCACACCTGATTTGAGAATATATCAGCTTCGCAACAGCCGAGTATAGCCCTCTAAATTGTTGTACAAATACTTTGACTACCTAACTAACTGCATTTAATTAACTGTCATAGTGATTGATAGTTCAGAAACAAAATTGCACATATTTTTATTTTTATGTCTGTTTAGATATTCACAGCACAACTTTTCAAAATTTTTATTTATTTTTAATTTCTGTTTTTATTGAAATCGTGAGCATGACGTAATTTTCGGCATTAAAAGACATTTAATTGTTAAATGTTTAAATATTATTTAAAAACAAATTATAATTAATGAAACCGTTATGACCTAATTTTTATCTAGAAAATTGGAAGAATAAGTAATAATAATCTGAAATGACTAAATAAATAGCCAATTCGTAAACGGTAGTGCAGATGCCTTTTAGCAAAAATTTTGCAATTATGTTTTTAATAGTCGTTTTAAATTCCATTATTGAAACGTTTTTATTTTTAATTTTCATATAGGCACGCGTATAGAATATATGCAGAGAAAAATCACCGTAAAAGAACCTCATAAACTATTAGTTATTAGTTTGATAATACTAGGGCTTATGGTAAGTTACCTGCTGTCTTTATGGTGTGTGATACAGCGCAATGCGATAAATTAAGGAACGCCACAAAAGATAAGGAAGTCAAGAAAATGTCGTACTTAAAGGTAAAAAGGTCTTCTCAAAAATACATACCGTCCTCAAGCAGTCACAATGTGTTCCATATACAAAAATAAAGGACAGTATCACACACTTATTGATTATTATAAATATTACCTTCAAGCAACAAATATCTGCCTTGAAGAATATCATCGAAAATCAGTTTTATCTATTGGCCTATTGACCGGCAAACAAATAGCTGATTTTAATGATTTTGGCCTTTTTTAAGGACCTTTTATTTCTGTTACTTAGTTGTTACAACTTCCGTAGATCTTTCGCTCAATTTAGTTTCCTTATGGCCAAGAGATACTATCACCTATGACAAGGACACCCTTAATTTCTTTGTAATATAAAAAAATATCTTAGTACTTTTTGTTCAGAAAATATACTGCTAAAAATAAACAAAGATGTAGACCTGTGTTTTATCGACTTTGAAAAATACCTCAAATTAGCTGCTCAACATGCAACAGCCACCCAATAATAAAGTAGATGCAATCTGTATGCGTTGAACGGCTCTTGACTGAAAAATAGAAAGAGAGTGGGGACCACACAAATCTCCTCAACTTAAGGAAGGATTTAAGGAATTCTCGAAATGGCTCGAAAAAATTGCATTCCTGAAAAAAAAAAGCTGGAAGAACTCCACCCAACACACCAATCTGATTATTTATTATTGCATGTAAAAACCTTAAAAGACCAATGGTATGTAAGACCCCCTTCCTAACTTCGTGTGGTGGTTGGGAAGGAATGATGCCAACATTTTTACAGAGTGCTGTATTCTAGGCCCCTGCTTTTGTTAAAACTTGTAACAAGACGTTATTTGAATTAGCTCTAAAAACTACTCTTTTTGTTATGAATTCCATTTTCCAGCAGCGGAAGGTTTTTTGATAACTATGATTCCTAAGGCAAGAGAAGACCAATCAAAAGTAGAATCATAGAGACCTATAAGTATTTTATCAAACATGCCAAAGCTGTTTGAGTAGATTTTTTTCTACAACAAATTTTTGCATTGATATTGTATGTGCCCTCTTTTTCAACAGCTGTAGCACAGTATAGTCTTGTTACAACGAAAAACTTCAATCTTTTCATTTTATGTCTGTCTGTTCGGCTTTGTTCTTCTTTAATAAGAACACTTTCCAGCTTAGGCAGTACATCTTGAGCTTCAGTAGCTACATCATAATGTCCATGTCTTCTGACCCGCTGCATAAGAATAATATACATCGCATATCATCTGGTATTTCGACATCTATTTCTGTGCTGCAAAATCTATTAATTTGCTCGGCCAACTTCTGCCCACAGTCGTAACGAAAACGTACCAACTTTTTAAATAAATTAACTTGGAAGCTTCTTTGGCTTGGTATAAAACAGGAAAACCCGTCCATGATGAATTGCCTGAACTACAGTTTTTAATGTGCAATAGTTCCGATGTCTTAAAACTTAAAATTATTACAGCCAATGCCTTTTGACCGTTTACAGCGCAAGCGTATTTTTTGGGGTTTGGTACCCAAAGGGTAAAAACGTAAACCTATTGTTTTATCTGTCCGTCTGTTGTCTGTCAGAGCCTTTTATCTTTTTTTTACGACAACACAACCTGGGAAGCATTTTGCTTGTCTGCAGAAAACACCCAGAGTCTTTGGGAGGAATCGTACCCGCAACCCCCAGACTGATAGACTAGCGCGCTACCAACCAGTCTATCGAGGCACTATCTCTGGAGACGTAATAGGTACGCTCTAGAAATTTTCACAAAAGATGTATAGCTGTAGGTAAAACTTATAGTGTGTTCCAAAAGTTTTTGCGTTTATCTTCTTATCAGTAATCAAAACTACACTGCTGGTAAAAAAAATAGCACCAACGACAAAATGTAGTTTTATTTCAACGGAAAAATAAATGGTAGATGAATCCAGAATTGTATTATTTAGAAGGAAGAGATCATGTTCCTACGTAAGAAGATCTGAAATGCCATAACACACGGTGGATCTAGCGTAATGGTTTGAGGCAGTTTTTCATACTATGGTGTAGGACCTACAAAACCAATATAAGAAAATTTATGTTGGTAAACTCGGGGAAGTAATGTTCCCTTATGCTTCCGAAAAAATGCCATTGGTGTGGGTTTTCCAGCAAGATATTAACCCGAAGCACACAAGAAAGCTTGCGACAAAGTGGTTTCGGAACAATAAAGACAATGTGATAGAATGGCCCGCTCAGAGCCCAGACCAATTAGGAATTTGTGGACAGATATAAAAAAACAGTGTCTCAAATGCAATCAACTAATAACGGAGCGCTTTGGACAGCTGTCCAGCAAATCTGTAATAAAATTCCAAAGAAAAAATGCCAAAATCTTCTAAATTCGATGCCAAACGTTGTGCAGACGTTATTACAAATAAAGGTCATGTCAGAAGGTCTTAATTAGAATAAATAAATCATGCTCAACGTAATAAATGCATCAATTATAATTCTTTTTAATTTATTCTTAATTTAGTGTTAATTGCAAGTACAAACTGAAGTGAAGTGCTATTTTTTTGACTGATTGTTTTTCAAGTTTTTTTTAAATAAAGTATAAATTTCAAAATAAAATAATTAGCAAAAGTTAAAATTTTAAAGTTACGTTGTTATACAGTTGTCTTATGACAAATTTTGAAATATATCAGTTTAACCTGTAGGAAACATGTACCGGAGACATATTTTCTTAGACTTGGTGCTATTTTTAAAGTATACAAAATTAAAAAAATAAATTAAAGGGTGGTCCGATAGTGACGTGATTTGCATGTATATGGCCTAAGTGTTAAACTATAATAGGTAGAGTCTTGAAATTTTTACAGGAGGTGTATTAATATGGCCTCTATAACAAATAGTAAAGGATGTTCCGACTGTGACGTTATTTGCATGAATATGGCCTTTATTTCTTGAGGGGTAGGAAGCAACCACTTAAAATTTGCACTCAGTAATTAAAACTATGTTTCCTATATAAAAAATTATAACAAATTATACCTAAAAATTAAAAGGTGTTCCGATAGTGACTGGATTTGCATGAATACGGTCTAATTTTTGAACCGTAATAGATAGACTTTTGAAATTTTCACAGAAGATATATAACTGTTGCCGTTATAGCAACAAATAGTAAAACTTATACAGTGTTCCGATAGAGACGTGTTATTCACGTATATGTGTTTAGTAAGTGTATTTATTACTATATGTAAAATTTACAAATAGTAATTGAAACTTAGTTCGCTATATAAACAAGTATAAAAAAATAAACCTAAAAATTAAAGGGTTTTCCGACAGTGGCGTGATTTGCTTTTATATGGCCTAATTTTTGAACTTTAATAGGTAGACTCTTTAAGTTTTCACAGAAGGTGTATTAATATGGCCTTTATAACCTAGTAAAAAAAGGGTATTCCGACAGTGTCGTCATTTGCACATATATAGCCTTATTTTTTGAACCATAATATGAAGACTAAAACTATGTACAGAAGAAGTGTTGCCACGGACGCTATGACAATTACTAAATATTAAAAAAAATTCCGACAGTGAGATTTTTGTCAGGTATATGCCGTATTTTTTCATCATAAAAGGTAGACTCTTGATATATTCATAAAAAGGGAATTTGTTGTTAACAACAACCAAACTTCCCATCCATTACCAATTACACGAGGAGTACCTCAAGGTTCCATACTTGGACCTTTATTGTATTCTCTTTATGCCAATGATCTTCCACAACAGATAAGTTTCTCAAATATTCAGATGTATGCGGACGATGTTCAGTTATATATTAGTGGTACTACAGAATCTATTGCAACAAAGATAACTGAACTTAATTCTGATTTGGAAAAAATTTTTGTCTGGGCTTCTGCCAACGGTTTAAAAATAAACCCCAATAAATCTGTTCTTCTTTTAATTTGCAAAAATAATATTAGAATGGAACACGATATTAATATTTCTATTGGTGGTTCAAAAATCGAAATTGTTAACACAGCAAGGAATTTAGGTGTTACCTTTAATAGGACACTAACCTGGTCGGACCACATTAACCAGGCCTGCGGCAGGGTGTATGGTAAGTTACGCAGTTTATGGGCAACACAATATTTCACACCAGTGAAAATAAGAACCCTTTTGGCCAAAACTTATCTGCTTCCCACATTGTTATATGGATCAGAAATCTTCTCTGGTTGTTCTTCTCGTGATATGAGAAAACTAACTACTACATTTAACAACATCGTTCGTTATGTTTATGGTCTGAAAAGATTTGACAGAATAACCCAATTTTCTCGCCGTTTTCTGAATCTGTCCTTTAATAATATGCTTAAAATGAAATGCTTAATTTTTCTCCACAAGATTGTTGTGACAAAGGAGCCCGAATACTTATACAATCGTCTAAAATTCGCGAGATCTCAGAGAGGCAAATACATCATTCAATTACGTCATAGAAGCCATGCGTCTGAATGCCAGTTTCTCATCTTGAGTATACGACTCTGGAATCAACTTCCAAATTATATCCAAAACATCAACAATGCAACAAGTTTTAGGAAATTACTCAACAATTATTTAAATGATTAAACATTTTCTTTCATTTTCTACTTAACAAACCCTAATAACTATATAAACGATTAATTTTGTCAATAATATTTAATGTAATTATTTTGTTAATTTTGTTTTTTATAAACTTTAATTCTAAATAATAATTTAATTTTAAATAATAATAAAAAAAAAAAAAAAAAAAAAAAAAAAAAAGAAAAAAAAAAAAAAAAAAAAAAAAATAAAAAAAAAAAAAAAAAAAAGTTGTTATTATTATTATTATTATATATTTAATTTTTGACACGAATAATTTTAACTTTTCTGATTCTAATACTGTAATTTATAAGATGATATTGTCTTGTTGTATTAGAAAATCATTAATAAATAAATAAATAAATAAATAAATAAATAAATAAATTTCCATGGTCGCTATTACAACAAGTACTAACACTAAAAGAGTGCTCCGATAGTGATGCATTTTTCGAGAGTATGAAATGAATTTTTTAATATTTACGTATGCATGTAGCCTAACTTTTTAACTGTAATGGCTCGACACTTTCAATCCAGGCAGATTATGTATAAGCTTGTCCCCCATTAACAAGGACAAATAATAAAACCAAAAATTCAAGGGTGTTGCGATAATGACACGATTTTGCATATATAAACTTATATTTGAATAGTGATGGGATGATATTTAAAATTTACACAGATTATATTTTATAATGTCTAATGTAACAACAAGTAATGAAAATAAATTTAATAAAAGTAAAAGTTTGCCCTCTCTTCTAAACGTTATAGACAGACATTTGAAATTAACAAAGTGTATTTATTGCTATACTCTAGTACATAAGGTGTGAAACAAATTAACAAATTGTTGGGATTGACTCGCGCTTGACTGATTTATTAACCGTTAAGCATCTGACTTGCATGGTGACACAATATTATACCACAAATCCAGACTTACTAACAAACTCTTCAGACATCCTTCAAAGTAATTGTATTTGGGTTTTATTTCCAATTTCTACTTCACGTGAAGACTGGACCCATAACCTATTTTAGGATATATTTTATTCAACGATCATTTTATTAATAATACAGTTGTGTATACTTATATGAGTTATAAAAAGTTACGAAATTATTTATCATATTTTCTTAGAATTCGTTCTTGTTGTATTTCTAAATCGATAATTCAACATATGGCGTCCGAGCAGGCACACGATATTTACATTAAAAATTGTGTAACTATGTATACATAAAATAAAACAGAAACTGTCTGCGTACGCATCACGTAAAAACTGAATGGATTTTAACAAAATTTTGTGAGAAGAGGTGCCTTAGTATCCTGATTCAAATATAGGATACTTTTTTCCGCAAAAATATTATATTTCCAAGAGAAAGTGGAGAAACAGCAGTGAAAGTATGCAATTTTTTTACCGATTGAATAGCACTTTAAGGCATACTTTATTTTTGGAAGCGTGATATTTTAAACACGGTTGCACAACAGATGGCGCTGTTTTAAAATAATGACAAAATATGCATTGAAAGCGGGATATTTTAAACATGGTTATGCAACAGATGGTGCGTTTTTAAAATAATGACAAAATATGAATTACTTACAGCCAAATAGTCAATTGAATAAAATTTGTATTTGATTTGTATTTTTACTTTGTGGAATCACATTGTTTTCAAAATATTTTAAACACCTTTTACAGAGCTTACAATAATTTTTAGAATTTTAGAATTTTATATAAATTTTAGAATTTGATGCAGGGATGGGTACCTTTATATAAAATAAATACGTACACATGAAGCACTATAAAAGTAAGTGTCTTAAAATTTGGTATGGATTACTTTACACAACGTGTGTGGGTACAGTTATTCTGTAATAAATTGATTTCCGCTTGTTAATTTATTTATTAGATAAAGGGATGTGTTTCTATAAAAGTTGATTTGTTGGGTAAAATATACATAAAAAATCTGTTCCTTAAAACTTTATTATTTAAAGAGCTTTTTTATTTGCTTAAAATTTATTTACATGATTTTGTTAATGCACGTTGATAATTCCAAGCTTACAAAGTATACCAAACACCTGTATTATCGATTTCTCCTTAAGAGGTACGTACTTATTATACCGAGTAGAAAAGTGTTTCGACTAAAACGGATTTATACAAAGTTTACAAATGCCAACCAATTGTGACATTATAATAAAAACAACACAAACTGGCACCTGCAGATAATCACAAGAAATAAATGGCCAGCCTGTGGTACAACACCTAATTCCAAAAAGATGTTATTTAGTGAAATTGGCTTATGGGACACACGAACATAATTTTTTTCTAAGAACTGACGGTCTATCTGGTTAATTGTCTATGGATTATATAACACTTATATTTTTATGATCTTTTTTATGTAATCTAGCCAAGTGGAGACAATTTTTACGACCGAACGCACTGTGTTGATAAGTCTCATTAAAAGAATATTTAAATACTTTACAACATACCAATCAAACCCTCAATCCCAATTAAATTTAATGATTTTTTTTTTTAACATAAAAATTTTTTCATATACAATATATACATATGTACATAAATCATAATTTAAATAATCTATCAACACAAAAAACAAACAAAAGAGACACGCCTAGTAAAAAAGCTGTAAAATAAAATGTCGTAACCATGAATGAAATTTACAAATTTGTTAACGAAATTAAAATGTTACAACAAAAGTTTTTGTTAAAAAATAACACATATCGGTATTAACTCAAAATTTTTAAATTTTCACTTTTTGTGAGAAATCAACCATAAACATCAATATCCATCTACTGTAAAAATTTCATCGTATTCTGATTACTCTTTCATGTCGAAACCCGCATATGAGACCATATGACATGATAGCGTCTTAAGTACCTTTATATCAACAAAAAGTTATTATTTTTATTTGGGAATAATTGCAAAAAATTTAAAATAAAAACAGTGTAAATATATTTCTAAATGGAATTTGCTTAATATAATATGTTCGGATTTCTTAATTATCTTAAAATGTAATCACAAACAATTTTTTACCTTTACTGAAAATTTTAAAATTTTGAGTTAATACCTTCTTGTTGATTAAGTGCGATATGTTTAATTTATTGCCTGACTATCTCAGTCAAATAATTATATGTACAATGCTTCAACATACCAAAAGATATTTTTTCCGAATTTATAGTTAAAAGTTTAAGTCTTAAAATAACAAAATTAAATGAAGACCTATTTTTAACATGGAAATAAAATAATTCTTTATATCTCCATGTAAAATAATTATACGTATGTGCAAAAATTTTATTCAATAGATATATATATTATTTTAGTTACTAACCAAGTGTTTTATATATGTATTTTTATAAGAGGCTGTGTTACTATTGTGTATGGTCCGTCTAAATTAAACTTTTTTTGTCACTGAATATCACAGATTAAATTTAATCTTCATTCAAGTTACACTTTTATTTACCTACATTTCATGTGGCGATTAGTTGCTAACTGCTGTATGTGCCGTTTGCTCCTATCATCAATAGTACATATCCGGTCGTCGCAACGTTTATTAATATCGTAGTATTCTGGACTTTTCAATTAATTTGTTTTCGTGTTACTGTTTCTGGTAATAAAAACAGCAATTTGATCAACTTTCATGCCAGAATGATTTATCTCCTTGATTAATCAACTTTCTTCATCTGTTACTTCAGTTTCACGTGGCATTTTCCTAAAAATTTGATTTGTTTTTTATCTTATACATTTGCTTAGCCACTATACTAACTTATGGATCGTTTTCTCCGCTTTATGTGCTGATATGTTGATATGACACGAGTCACAAAACAAATAATTCAATTTGCACGGGATTTTCGAAATACATTATTCAAATTACGAATGCGGTACAAAGATAAACTTAATAAACAACAACAGGTGATAAAGTAATTATAAGAGAATGTGTATGCCAAAAACAACAACTGTACCGTTAGTATAACATAAGGTCCAAAGAAAAGCATTTTTGCACATATAATTATTTGACTGATTGTATTTAACAAATATGTATAAACTTCAACGTCTCTTCAAAAGTTTCAAAGCATTAAGTTTTAACAAACTTAACTGGAGAGGTTTTGAATGTATTTTCTAAATGATAATAGTGTTTATAAAGAATTATTGATTATGGGAAACCTCTAAGGCCCATTATTACAACTTACTAATAGCTAAAGTTAGGAAGATTATCCGAGCGATAAGTAGTTTATCTCTATTATAAGTCAACTAAAATTACCTTTAACTATCGCGAACTATAAAGACAAGTTAGGGTAACTAGCCTTCCTACTTATCTCCGAAAAAATCCTAACTAGCTATTGGCAAGTTATAATAATGGGCCTAAGTCTTTCTAATGCTATTTCACTTATAAAATATAACAGTAATTCTCAAAAACGCTGTTGCCAACAATCCTGGTAGTTATTGACACAACCTGTTCTGCGCATTCTAAAATTAAAAGTAGCGATATTTACAAGTTCACACTGGGTTATTCCTCAACTTTTAATAGTCAAATATGCTTTACTTATATAACTTATATAGAATCAAAGTTATCAAGAATAAAGCTAAAAGCAGTTTAAATAAACTGTCTTATTGGCAGAAACTCTACTCTCAGCTGAGAATGTAAATTAGAGCTGCAAAACTATCTATAGTCGGCCCATTCGATAGTTTGCTTGATAACTATCGATACTATCGAAATATTAAATGTGCTATGTGAGTATGTAAGAAAATCGAAAAATCAGAAACGAAAAAAATGGACCCATATGGACATAATAAAATGTTATCTGTTATCTATTACTGGCCTGCCTGGCTGTTGAATTTTGACGCTATCAAGAGCGCATCTGAATCCATTACGAGGGCAGGGACAATTCAAAGCGTTATACTGTTGAGTTCTGCGTAAGCTGTGTCTATTACGAGACTACAGTAGCATTTAAGGTATGCTGCGTCTATTACGACGTCGACTTTAAATGCAACACTCCTTTTGGTAATTGTTATTAAATACTGGACTACTTTCGAGTTATTGCCATAATGCCATTATTATGAGGGAGGTTTTATAATGCCGTAGCTTTTTGTGTTTCTAGCACAGTAAATTTCAATGTACCACTGTTCCAGTTATATTTTATAATTCATGCCCTTGTTGAAAATAATTTTAAAACAACAGTTTTGTCAATTAAAAAATCCACTAACTGAAGCCAAAACTCCAATATGAAGTTTATGTTTAACATCAAGTATTTCAAACTGATATAAAAGCCGTTCATAATTCATGGAAAATTCTTACAATTGCATAAATTTGCAGTATCAAGTGCACAAGATTATAAATTGGGCTATTATTTAAAGAAATTAATATCTATATTATGCTATTTACTTGCTTTAAATTATAACTTCACCTGTAGTTTGTAAAGAGAATGAAGACTGTTAAGGCAGTCAGTACTTGGCGGTGCAGTTGGATTTAGGTAGCTAAATTTTACTAATAATTAATACCAAAGCATATAAGTTAAATAATGTGCCACTCTTTATTTAAAATGATTTCAAGTATGATTTTCTTTATTTGTATTGGTACATTACAATCTGAGTCGAATATGTTGCTAAATACAAATGTGACGTTGACACTTAATCAACTTCGTTTTTTTCCATTTAAAATTTGACGATAGTATCGATATTGAAAGACTATCAATCGATAGTCAGCCGAAAGAAAACTATCGATACTATCGATTATTTTGCAGCTCTATTGTAAACTTTTACTTTACAAGTCGATTATCTAACCGATATGGAGTTATGTAATTCAGTTATGAGGCACTGCCTCAGCTAGTAATGTAGAAAATATTCAATGCCCCTAAACAAAGACTCGACGAATGACCACATATTTTTATATATTCATATTTTTTTTATATGTATATTCATACTTGTAACTATTTGACAAACAACAATTCACTCCTCTTCACTATTTGTGCTCTGAGAGAGAGATAAAGTATGTATCAAAGATGATAGAAGGCAAGGTTACGCCATCACAAAAATAAAATTGAACTTTTCTGCGCATGTCGGCCGAATGACGTCACGAAAATGTCTTCCTATTGGCTAATAATTATGTATGAGAATGTATAACGACATATAAATTATGAGGGTTTTAAACAAAAATGTTGCGAGTTTATTTGCAGGGTTGCCAATTTTCTATTACTAGATTTTTTTGTATGTGTTTATTTGAAACAATTTGTTTATCACAGATAAATTGGCCGAACAACGTCATCTAACGGGAAAACATGCGCATGGCGTAATCTTATCTTCTATCAATCTTGGTATGTACTGTATTTGAAAAACAAAAGATCTTCAGATGTAAAACAAAAACTTACTCGATACAGACCTCTAGTACTTACGCACTGACGTGCGCTGGAAATTAATTGAAATCGTGCGACGTACGATGTGTTTACATTTTTAAGTATTGAAGAAGCTTTCAATTGCATCAGATTTTTGAAACTTCATACATCAGGCCTAAAATCGGTTAAAACTCAGCCTTTTTATAGCTACTAATAAACTCACTTCGAAAGTCTTTTTAGCAAATTTCAATATCGGAAAGTTCAAGTCAAATACCTACAAACACTACTCCCTCTATCTTCCTTCTCATAATTAAATTTCCAAGTTTCGGCAAATGCATTGCATAAATAGGGGTCATCCCCTCAATGCTAGTTCTATAAACCCAAATACTTGAAAAAGACATACGGAAACACAGTTGACACAAATTAAATTCAAAGCTATTCAAATGCAGCTTTATAATTCAATCCTTAAACCAATATATTTTTATAAAATTTACTTATGAGGTACTGCGTTAGCTCTAATTTTAGCAAAACGATGCCAATATAATATTTTTATTATGCCCTAGAACATTCACAAAGATCTTACCGTACTGTACCTTTAAACAGCCGCAAAATTTTATTTAATTCGTCGTGATAAGGTTTGACTAATAAAGAGGTTTATAGCTTTACTAGGCAGAACAAGAGACAGATGTGAGGTAACTGATAGCATGAAGCATGAACACTGACCATAAAAAAACCATAAATTATAGGAAAAAAATACATTTGAATTTTTTTAATTGAACTTTTATTTGTGACACTCTAAATTTTAATTACACTTTTAGATAACATCGAAATAATATAAAATAACCCACTAATTTGCAGAATTTAAATTGAATAAATTAGTGATCATTATAAACTTTATTATAGTACAAATGATTAGCATTGTCTTTGTAAATCTTTTCTGAGAACTTTTATACAGAGATTTATTCCAGTAAATCTATAAAAATGCTTCTTTGTGTTTTTTAACAAAAGGTTTTAAACACACATACATACCTGTCAAAATATCGTCACCAATTTCTGTAGTTAAGGAGAAAAAGAGTTTTAAGTTTTCATTCCAGCTTTGAACTCGTATTTTGGTGTGACCCTGGTTAATGTCGCGACACTATTACGGACCATTTTTACCAAAATCCTTCATCAAAGATTATCTAAAAAAAAATTTTTAATATTTTTAATAAATCTAATTTTTCTTATTTTTTAAACATATTTTTATTATTAATTCGAATAAGTGGTGGCCAAGAGTCCATTCATTTGAGTGCAACGATCTGTAAAAATCTAAATGCTCTGAATTTCGTATATCAGGAGCTTACCGACAATCGGTAACTTTTAGGCTCATTATTATAATTTGCCAATAGCTAAAGTTAGGTTTTTATCAGAGTGATAAGTTGTATTTCGTTATTATAGGTAGAAGAATAAGGAAACAACATCTTGCCATTAACTGTTAACATTAGATATAATAGTTTGAAGTTGCAATGTTTTGTAATCTATAAAGTTGCTGTATTTTCTAAGCTATGAAGAAAAATAAATTGATGTTAATTTAATTTTGTATTTGAAAAATAAAAAATCGTTTGTGGTATATCAAATATCTTCGTTTGTTTGTTGCACAGATAACTAATTTGTGGTTTGTTTAAAGTTAACAAATAAAAGAAAGGTATGACGTTGCCACTACGGTTTTAAGGGCCAATCTATTTTTAACCTTCATAAGGTCTTCGGGTCAATTTTGACCCATTTTAGGAAAAAAATTGGGTTTTTTCTGAAAGTGGGTGGATTATGGTTTTGATATTTCATGACTTTTATTTTATTTTAAATCTCAACAGCAACAATAGGTTTTTTTAAAAATATGTTTTCAAAAAAAAAAAGGCTATAAAATTTTATACACTTAAGGTCTTCGGGTCAAATTTGACCTGAAGTAATGTTATGCTGCAACCTTGCTTCCTCTTATTGTACTTTCAGAACATTATATTTGTTCAAAAATAGGGAAATCACCGCAATATTTTCATATTTATGTTGTTCTTGTTTGCAGACAGTAACATTGTTATCATTTGTAAAATAAACACAGAACGAATAAAACGTGTCAAAGTTTAGAAGTGTCTAGTCTGCTATTTATTGTAAAATGAAATAGAAATTATGCTAAATGCATTACCAGACGAGGAAGAAAGTTTTATTGGTATACTTTTGCTACCTGGAGTATATAGATCAAATAATGAAAGTACGGAAAGTTTGTGGGATTCTGAGAAATGTAGACCGATTTTTAGAGCAATCATGCCACTGATAACTTTCAAAATTTTTCGAAGGTAATAAGATTCGACAATAAGGATACTCGCAGTAAACGACGAGTTTTAGATAAGTTAGCACTGATACGTGAATTATGGAATCAGTGGGTTGACAAATTGCCCAAACTTTACAATCCATCTCAAGATTAACTGTCGATGAGCTGGTAGGATTCATAGGTAGATGTCCATTCCGACCATACATACCAACCAAAACCAGCTAAATATGGTATAACATTTTTGGTGCTTTTAGATTCTGCATCTAGTTATGCCTGGAATATACAACCATATACGGGAAAAGAAGTGGGAACTATGCTGGGAAGAACCATGCGTGTAGTTCTCGATTTTACAGTTGGACTCAAAGGACATATTGTGACTGCTGACGATTTTTTTACGTCATATCAATTGGAACAAAAACTACTATAAAAACAGATCACTTTAGTAGGAACTATACGTAAAAATAATAACCAGAGTTATTGGCAACTAAAAGCAGAGCTGTATTTTCATCATTTTTTTGTTTCACTAAAGACACTACTCTCCTTTCATACATTCCAAAAAAAAAAAAAAATAAGTCAGTGAATCTTCTCAGCACTTTGCACCACAGCCCAGAAATAAGTAATCACGAGGACAAAAAACCGCAAATAATATTAGATTACAATAAATGCAAAGGACGGATAGATACGCTGGATAAAGTTGTGTCATGTTATACTTGCAAAAAGAAAGAAAACTTTGCCAAGAGCATCGTCTAATTTAGGTGAACCAATGAAAAATACAACCAATAGAAGCCGGTGCCAGTTACGTACCAAAACAGATAATAAAACCCCATTAGTATTTACAGCTTGTAAAAAAATTGTATGCGAACAGCATTCTAAAACAATTACTCTATGTAATCAATATACCTACTCTGTAAAATCAATGTAATCGTACAGTTGTAATAAATGTTTATAAAAACTACTGTTTACATTTATTGAGTGTAGCTCGAAATCTATATATATAAAGCACAAAATGTGTTTGTTTGTATGTTTGTTTGTTTGTTTGTCGGAAAGCTATAGCTGTCTACACCAATAAACCGATCTTTCTGAAATTTTAACAGTTTGTTATTAGATACACGGAAGGTAAAATAGGGTACTTATTTTTTTGATATTCCACGTGGGCGTTGCATCTCCCATACAAAGTAAATATTTATCATCGTGTTTCTTGCTAACAGTAATAGGTAGCACCTTGAAATTTTGCACCAGTAACCTCTATATTAACGTACATAGTTTGGAGATAGATGGACTGGATTGGAGAAAGATGGACTGGAAAGATGGCGGGAATGGTACCTCCGATACAAAGTGAAAAATTATTATCCTGTATCTAGAGAACTACACTAGGCAGCGCCTTAGAATTTTGAACAAATAACCATCATATTAACGTACATAGTTAAGCTAAACACAGACTTGATTGGAGTAGCGAGAGTGGTACCTACCATACAAAGTGAAAAAGTATTATCCTGTATCTACAGAACTAAGAAAAATTATTATCGTGTTCCTGGCGAACTACAATAGATAGCGCCTTGAAACTTTTTCAAGAGAAACCTTTGTACAAAAGCGCATAGTCTGCCAAAATACAGAATGAATTGGGTCAGTAGGCGTGGTACCTCCCATACAAAGTAAAAAAATTATTATTGTGTACATAGAGAACTATAATAGGTATGGTCTTTAGAGTGGGTACAAGTAAACCCTATAGCGTGGTACCCCCCATATAAAGTAAAAAATTATTATCCTCTTCTAAAGAACTGCAATATTTAGCGCCTTGGAATTTTGCATCAGTAACCCCCTTAATAAGATACATTGTGTAGAAAAAACACAGACTAAATTTGATTGGAGGGCGTGATACATCCTATGCAAAGTGAAAAATTGTTATCGTGTTAATACGTATGGTTTATCAAAAAACAGGTTTGATGGGAACATTTTTGACGCGTGCGTTTTCGCGTTAAAGGTTGGTCATACTTTTCTTCCAAGTGTTGTTATTGTATTTTTTGTGGATGGGTGTAGCGAAGCGCACAGGGGATAGCTAGTAATATATAAACTCTAATAACGTACTTAAGTAAAGTGAATTTATATTTATATATAAAAGTTTCTAATTGAGTCAAATTTGACCCGAAGAACGTTAACGTTAGTAACTTTGAGGACCTTATGAAGGTTAACCGACTTCAAAAAATGAAGGAAGTTATCAATTCGTCTGAATGTTGCTTTTTTATGTTTGTGCCCGCACAACTCAGTCATTTCTGAACCGATTTTAAAAATTGTTTCTTTATTACAAAGGAAATGCTTACAGATTGGTCCCGTTTTAAAAGAAGTTCAGAATTTTGAAAATTAAAGGGTGTCCCCATACAATATATGTGTTTTTTACGTGTATTATGAACCGTAAAGGGCACCCTATTAAAATTTTAAAAACTGCATATCACTATAGCTGCCAATAACAGAAATTAATAAAAAAAATAAACTTAAAAATTAAAGGCGTCAATTTAAATATATGAGCCATTTGAACCATTATAGACAACCACTTGAAAATTGGACAGAATATCCAATATTTATAATCAGAAATTAAATATTTATAATTAGAAGTTAAAGGGTGTCCCAATAGTTGATGTAATTTGATGTATATTGCCAAACTTTTGAACCGTTACAGAGAGACGGTTGAAATTTACAAAGAACCTGTATATCTAAGTCCATTATAACAATTATGTCCCCATAATTGATATAACTTAACCTATCTAGCCCTATCTTTTGAACCGTTATAGACAAACACTTGAAAATTAGACAGAATCTCCACTACTATGTCCCGTATAATAACATTTATAAATATTTAAGATTTTAAAGGGTGTCTCAATAGTTGATGTAATTTGATGTATATGGCCAAACTTTTGAACCGTTTTAGACAGACATTTGAAGTTAACAAATAATCTGTCCTTTAAAATAAGTGTTTAATTTAAAATTGTACATTAAAGGGTGTCCCCTAGGTGATATTGTTTAAACTATATGGCCATATCTTTGGAACCTTTACTTTTTATTACTGTGTCAGTAATAATAACTGTAAACAAAATAAAGGGTGGCCTCATATCTGACGTAATTTGTCGTTATGGATAGACATTTGAATGTACAGAACGTATATTACTTGTCCGTTACAGCGAAAAGTATAGAAGTATTTGATTTGAGAACTATTTCTTACAGATTACTTCCTTTTAAATTTTGTAGTCCGTTTTTTTTTGCAAGAATTATGTCAAACGTATTCGGTGTTTGTTCTTGTACTACCATATTTTTAAAAAATTAAAATTTTTTTTTACAATGAAGTTCGGTTTTAAAAACCAATTTATTTTGTCAAACGTAATTTTGTTTGAAAAATTTGTTGTAAAATAGATTTCAAATATATTATATTTTTTATAAATATGAGGTAAATTATCCTTATGGGTAATAATGTATTGAAATTAGTTTAATAAACCTTTTAAAAA
The DNA here is from genome assembly GCA_949628195.1 of Phasia obesa. Lineage (NCBI taxonomy): Eukaryota > Metazoa > Arthropoda > Insecta > Diptera > Tachinidae > Phasia > Phasia obesa. Next base: position 71,053,351 of record OX451216.1, on the reverse strand, counting down.
TTAAAAATACTCTTTTATGAATATGTCTGCTTAAATGTTCGCTACTTTATGCTAATTTAATTAAACAAAGCTACTTATGACTACGCACGATTAAGTACATATATACATGCCAATATCCATACTTGCTAAGAAACATGCTTTTTCGATTATAATAAATCGCTTGCAATTAGTCATCAAGGGGTGGCTTAATATTCCTTTTTAGCATTTAATAATATTGTTAACCAATCAATCAATGTTTATAGACACATTTTTGCACATCTGTGTGGGTACATCAAGCGTTGATTTATTTCTTTTAACCATATTCGTTTAATTATAGTTAATTCCATATTTAAACATTAATTCTAAAAATGTAGGCTTCTTTAATTACTATTGTCATGTATTTTAAGAGCGATTACATGTGAATGACCTCTTATACTTTTGTTATTAATGTTTTTATCATTTAATGGCATGGAAAATTGTATTTCTATTAAAAGATCAAACTTTCATGCATGGTACGAAATACTTTATATTTTTACATCACATTATTTAAAGTTTAGAAAAAGAAAGATTTAAGACTAAATCAAATATATTCTGACTTCGAAGAATTGTTGATGGTTTTTAGTAATATCGCACAAATGACAAATTAGCTTTAAGGGAGTGGATCGCTTCTGGATTATTCGCGTAGCATCGGCACCGCACAAGAAAAAGTCTGAAGGGGTGAAATGCTAAAAACAAAGAGTATCCAAATTAATATTTTGTTCATTTTAGGCTATAGAAAGTTCATTGTCATAGTTCTGTAGCCCTTGGCAGCTGCATTTTTAACATATATATGAACTGGTTTTTTTGAAAGTGGTAGTCCATTTTTTCATATATTAAGATATTTAAGTGTTTGTCTTTGAATCAATTTAAAAATATTAGCAAACGTTCATTAATTCGAGTCATGTTCTTTACACTATACAACTTTTAAATTTTATTATTAAATAATAATTACTAAAATTATTTGAAAAAATATACGTATCTTTTAGCTCCACATAGACTTATACCACTTTTAAAAATAACATATTACAAAAAATAAAACAATAGCAAATTGAAGTCCATATTTTTATAGACATAAGCTTTACTAAAATAGATTTTTATGTAAAAAGTAATAGTTAAAGTTCATTAGGAGTTTATTTCAGTTATATTAAAAACTAGCGGTGCCTGCCACGTCGTGGGCTTCCTGATCCATCCCTGGATAAAATTCTAAAATTTATAAAACAAATTTAAAATTCAAAAAATTATTGTAAACCTCTATAAGAGGTGTTTAAAAGATTTTAATAACAATGTAATTCCACAAAGTAAAAATACAAATTAAATACAAATTTTATTTAACTGGCTCCATCTGTTGCGCAGTAGTGTCTTAAAGTTTCCCACTTTCAAAAACAAAAACGTGAGTTGAGAAAATAACCGTGTGTTGAAAAAAAAACCGTGTTGAAAAATCTTAGTTTTAAACCGAAAATGTCAGTACCCTTAAACCGGAAATTCCGTTTTTTACTGATTTTTCTCCATTTTTTCTTGAAAATAAGATATCTTTGCGGAAAAAAAGTATCCTATATCCGGAGCTGGATACTAAGATACCTCCTCACAAAATTTTGTTAAAATCCATCCAGTAGTTCTTACGTGATGAGAACACAAATGAAAAGCGGACAGACAGACCATTTTATTACATGGCACTTGATCAACAAGAGGGTATTAGCTCAAAATTTTAAAATTTTTAGTAGAGGTAAAAAACTGTTTGTGATTACATTTTAAGATAATTAAAAAATCCGAACATATTATCGTAAGCAAATTCCATATAATAATATATTTACACAGTTTTTCTTTTAAATTTTTGGGAATTATTGCGAAATAAAATTAACACCTTTTTGTTGATATAAAGGTACTCAAGACTCTATCACGAAAATGATCTCATATGCGGGTTGCGAGATGAAAGAGTAATCAGAATACGTTGAAAAGTTTACAGTAGATAGATATTAATGTTGTTGGTTGATTTCTTGCAAAAAGTGAAAAATTATAAAATTTGAGTTAATACCATCTTGGTGATCAAGTGCGATATGTATAGATGTAAAAATGAAAATTACTTCGTTCAGATCTTTAAATAAAAAAAGAAATTTTGAACTTAGTTTTCTCTTACAGTTAGTATATTGAAGTATTTACGGTGAAAAGGTGATTATTAAGGTAACAAACTTATCGTTGCAATATATTTCTCTCTCGTTTTGCTACTTAAAGTTTTATAAAGGGGTACCATATTAATTTTGCTGAGGTTTTTTGGTCTTCCTTTTTTTACAAATAAAAAAAAATTCTCAACCGCCGCTGTTCAATGTACAGCAACTCTCATTTGATTTCTTTTTTACAAAATCTAATCCAAATCTTAATACTCAGTATTAAAGTGTGAAACGGGCCGTAGTAATAACTGCAGCAGCGTGCACTGAAGTAGCAATAATCAATACTAATTAATAAATAATAGGCGTGAACTGATTCCACTTTCAAAAGAAATATTTATGCGATAGCATTGTACAGCAAAACTGTTTATTTATGTCATTATGTTTATTTTATGTAAAAATAGAGTTCTATTGAAATTGTTTTTATAACAATGGAAAGAAGGTATATAGCTGATTAAAATTATCGTTAGCTTAGTTTTTTGAGAAAGTGGACTTATACCACTTTCAAAAAAACCAGCTCATATTACATATTCGTCGCTCTCTGTAGATGTATTGGCTTCTCGATAAGTTCGTGGAAGTTTTCCGATCCCCGTCGATGACCAATTGTATTGCAATATTTTCCGGCGTTGTCAAGGCGTAAAAAGTCTCCATTATTCAAATTTTTAGCTTTTAATAACACACAGAGCCAAAACTACTTTATAGAATCACTAAGATTTTCTCTATGAAACGTTTTTAGGCTAAGGGGTATGTCAACAGAAAGAAAAGAAGATATTTCCAAAGGAATTCAATATTATTTTCATGTGGTAAATCTTTCATATTTTGTAAAGAAGGAAACCCCATTAAATCAGTAAGAAAACTTGTTACTCACAATTTTTTTTACCCATTTTTGGCACTAAAATTAATCCATAAAAGAAAACTTTTTGATTCTATTAGGTTCTCTTCTGAATTGTATAAAAAATGGATTTCTTATTGATTTCATTAAGCTACCTAATTAATTTTTTCAAAAAGGGTTTCCTAATTGATTTCATGAGGTTCCTATATGATCATGTGTAAATTATCTTTTTAATTTTCTTAATAAGGATATCTTCTTGACCAAATTAGTTGTCTTGTTATTTCATTTCCATAAAGCAACATAATTAAAACTTAGTCCGCTACATAAAAAAGTATAAAAAAATAAACCTAAAAATTAAAGGGTGTTCCGATAGTAACGTGATAATAACGTGTCATGTATTTGTATTTTTAACGAGTGATTTTTTAAGAGCTTGAGAACTTTTTTTTTAAAAAAAACGCATAAAATTTGCAAAATCTCATCGGTTCTTTATTTGAAACGTTAGATTGGTCCATGACATTTACTTTTTGAAGATAATTTCATTTAAATGTTGACCGCGGCTGCGTCTTAGGTGGTCCATTCGGAAAGTCCAATTTTGGGCAACTTTTTCGAGCATTTCGGCCGGAATAGCCCGAATTTCTTCGGAAATGTTGTCTTCCAAAGCTGGAATAGTTGCTGGCTTATTTCTGTAGACTTTAGACTTGACGTAGCCCCACAAAAAATAGTCTAAAGGCGTCAAATCGCATGATCTTGGTGGCCAACTTACCGGTCCATTTCTTGAGATGAATTGTTCTCCGAAGTTTTCCCTCAAAATGGCCATAGAATCGCGAGCTGTGTGGCATGTAGCGCCATCTTGTTGAAACCACATGTCAACCAAGTTCAGTTGTTCCATTTTTGGCAACAAAAAGTTTGTTAGCATCGAACGATAGTGATCGCCATTCACCGTAACGTTGCGTCCAACAGCATCTTTGAAAAAATACGGTCCAATGATTCCACCAGCGTACAAACCACACCAAACAGTGCATTTTTCGGGATGCATGGGCAGTTCTTGAACGGCTTCTGGTTGCTCTTCACTCCAAATGCGGCAATTTTGCTTATTTACGTAGCCATTCAACCAGAAATGAGCCTCATCGCTGAACAAAATTTGTCATATTTGAACTTTTCGAACCGAACACTGATTTTGGTAATAAAATTCAATGATTTGCAAGCGTTGCTCGTTAGTAAGTCTATTCATGATGAAATGTCAAAGCATACTGAGCATCTTTCTCTTTGGCACCATGTCTGAAATCTCACGTGATCTGTCAAATACTAATGCATGAAAATCCTAACCTCAAAAAAATCACCCATTATATATATATACTCGACATTTTTACAGGAGGTGTATTACTATGGCACTATAACAATTAGCAACAATTAAAGGGTTTTTGCGACAGTGGTGTGATCTTCATTTATATGGAATAATTTTTTAACTATAATCAGTAGACTCTTGTAATTTTCACAGAAAGTGTATTAATATGGCCTTTATAACATACTATTCTGACAGTGTCGTGATTTTCACCTATATAACCTTATTTGCGTACCCATAATGGGTATGTTCTTCAAATTTGTACAGAAGATGTGTTGCCGCGGACGCCTTTATAGCATAGCTGTTAAGTAATGATTAGTAATCGTAATCATTAGTAATTAGATTACTTTTTTTTAAAAGTAGAAGTAATGATTACAATACGATTACATTCAGTTTTATACGATTAGTAATTGATTACGATTACAAGTAATCAAAAAATAATCAGGATTACTTGCGATTACTGAAAAATAATCAAAAATAATCAAAAGTAATCAAAAATGAGTTCGACTACTTTAAAAGATTACTTTTGATTACTTTTGACTATTTTTGATTACTTTTGATTACTTTTGATTTTTTGTGATTACTTTTGATTATTTTGGATTTTTTGTGATTACTTTTGATTATTTTTGATTTTTTGTGATTACTTTTGATTATTTTTAAAGGAATCTTGTACATTACATTTATTGAAAAAAAAAAACTATACAAAGTTAGGGTGAATCCGCTAAATAATTGATAATTGAAAATCTGAATTAAGCATACTATTACTTAAGATTATTATTTCCTCAGTACTGTCGTCTGCGGAAAAATCGCTTTCGAAAATATTTTGAGACATTTTCACCTATAATTTAATTTTTTTAATTTTATTTATATTGAATTGGAATTTGTACTTCCGTTACCTTTCGGTTTTAGCTGGCAAAAGAACGAGAACAGAAAAAATCAAAACTGACATATATTGAAATGTCAAACTTTTGACAAACAGACTACTATGACCCTCATACCGATTTCGCGAGCTGCCATACTGAAATAATATTAAGTAATAGTTTGCTTAATTCAGAATTTCAATTATTTAGCGGATTCACCCTAACTTAACTTTGTATAGTTTTTTTTTTTTTTTTAATAAATGTAATGTACAAGATTCCTTTAAAAATAATCAAAAGTAATCACAAAAAATCCAAAATAATCAAAAGTAATCACAAAAAATCAAAAGTAATCAAAACCAATCAAAAATAGTCAAAAGTAATCAAAAGTAATCTTTTAAAGTAGTCGAACTCATTTTTGATTACTTTTGATTATTTTTGATTATTTTTCAGTAATCGCAAGTAATCCTGATTATTTTTTGATTATTTGTAATCGTAATCAATTAGTAATCAGAAATTGTTGAATAGTGGATTATATAATCATTACGATTCTTTTTAAAAAGTAATGTAATTGATTACTAATCGTAATCGAAATTTAACAGCTCTGCTTTATAGTTACTAAAAATAAAAAGGAGTTTCGACAAGACATGTTTTTCACGTACGTTGCTTTATTTTTTATATGTATTCATAAAAAAGGAATTGTTATGGCCGCTACAACAAATAATAAAATTAAAGGAAGTTCCTTCAGTGACATAACTGGACGTATATGGTAGGCTCCTGATATTTTTATAGAAAGTCTTTATATTCGAACAGTAATAGCCTGACACTTAAAATACACAAAGATTACATTTTACAATATCTATTGTAACGACAAAAAACGGAAATAAATTTAATCCCAAGATGTCGTGAATTTGAAGAAATGTTACCTTCTCTTCTAAACATTATAGACATAGGCTTCATATTTGCACAGGATATTTAGTACTACGCTCTAGTATAAAAAATAATTAAAAACTAAAGGGTGCCCCATAAGACGTGAAAAAATTAGCAACTTGTATTTGTAAAGTTGTACTGAAGATGGTACGGAACGCTACGTGTGTGAGTCTGACTCGCAATTGACTGATTTATTTTGTTGTTTTTCACTTTTTTTATTGTTGAAGTATTAAATAAAAAATTCATTAAATGAAATTGCTTTGTTTCAATTGAGATCCGGTAGTTAATATTTTGTAAATGTAAGATTTTTACTTTTTACTGACTTTGAAAGTGGTGCAAGTCTTTTTGTAGTCATTAAAAGTATAAATTTTAGTTAATCAAACTTAAAAAATGATTAAATTATAAATTTAAACCAATTTAATATATAAAAAATACAAAACTGGTATAATAACATATCATAACATATATCCATATTTTTTAAATTATTCAAATACAATAGCTCCATATAGCTCCATCTTCTACATATATAAAAAAAAAGTTGCATTGTGTTAGAAATTGATATTTTCTGGAATGCGTGAACCGATATTGTTTCTGCAAAGTTTATATGAAAGGTGAGGTCAATACCAAGGTTTTTATGTACAAACGGTCTCTGTATGTGTATTGGTTCATGAGTTATAGCCGGAATAGTTGGCGTGGTACCGCCCATACAAAGTAAAAAATTATTATCGTGTTCCTGGCTAACTGCAATATATATCGCCTTGAACCTTTGCAATAGTAGCCTTTGTGCTAAGGCGCATAGTCTTCCGAAATCAGAGCTGTTAAATTTCGATTACGATTAGTAATCAATTACATTACTTTTTAAAAGGAATCGTAATGATTATATAATCCACTATTCAACAATTTCTGATTACTAATTGATTACGATTACAAATAATCAAAAAATAATCAGGATTACTTGCGATTACTGAAAAATAATCAAAAGTAATCAAAAATGAGTTCGACTACTTTAAAAGATTACTTTTGATTACTTTTTACTATTTTTGATTACTTTTGATTACTCTTGATTTTTTGTGATTACTTTTGATTATTTTTGATTTTTTGTGATTACTTTTGATTATTTTTAAAGGAATCTTGTACATTACATTTATTGAAAAAAAAACTATACAAAGTTAAGTTAGGGTGAATCCGCTAAATAATTGATAATTGAAAATCTGAATTAAGCAAACTATTACTTAAGATTATTTTAGTATGACAGCTCGCGAAATCGGTATGAGAGTCATAGTAGTCTGTTTGTCAAAAGTTGACATTTCAATATATGTCAGTTTTGATTTTTTCTGTTCTCGTTCTTTTGCCAGCTAAAACTGAAAGGTAACGGAAGTACAAATTCCAATTCAATATAAATGTAATGTACAAGATTCCTTTAAAAATAATCAAAAGTAATCACAAAAAATCAAAAGTAATCAAAAGTAATCTTTTAAAGTAGTCGGACTCATTTTTGATTACTTTTGATTATTTTTGATTATTTTTCAGTAATCGCAAGTAATCCTGATTATTTTTTGATTACTTGTAATCGTAATCAATTACTAATCGTATAAAACTGAATGTAATCGTATTGTAATCATTACTTCTACTTTAAAAAAAAAGTAATCTAATTACTAATGATTACGATTACTAATCATTACTTAACAGCTATGTCCGAAATACAGAATGAATTGGAACAGTGGGCGTGGTACATCCCATACAAAGTGAAAAATTATTGTTGTGTATATAGAGAACTATAATAGGTATGATCCTAAAAGTGGGTACAAGTAAACCCCATACACATGCGTATACTCTAGAAAAACATAAGCTGAATTGTGTCAGTGAGCGTAGTACCCCCCATACAAAGTAAAAAATTATTATCCTGAATCTAGAGAACTGCAATAGGTAGCGCCTTGGAATTTTGCATCAGTAACCCCCATATTAAGATACATTGTGCAGAGAAACACAGACTGAATTTGAATGGAGGGCGTGGTACCTCCTACACAAAGGGAAAAATTATTATCGCGTACCTAGAGAACTACATTAGGTATAGTCTTGCAACTTTGCACAAGTAACCCTCATACTAATGTGCATAGTCAAGCAAAATACAGACTGGATAAGAATACTGGGATTGGCACAACCCATTAAAAGTAAAAAATTTTTATCGTGTTAATACGTATAGTCTAGCAAAAAACAGGTTGGATGGGAGCATTTTGACTTGAGAATAGCGTGCGTTTTCGCGATAAAATTTGGACATACTTTTCTTCCAAGTGCTTATTCTGTTTTTTGTGGATGAGTGTAGCGAAGCGAACCGGGGAAAGCTAGTATTAAATAAAATACATTTACACCAATTTCCAAGAAAACGGCAAAATTGATGTATAATAAATTTAAAGTTTTATATCACAATATCACTATTATATGCATTAATTTAATAAAATTCCGTGACTGTGTTGTATTTAATAGCGGTCACTAATAAATGCACCACATTCTAATTTTGGTCTTAAAAAATAGCGTAATATACAAGGAAACTTAATATACTTAAATCAAAATGGGAATCTATATAAGCTAAATCAAAGCCGTGGTTATTTTCAGTGTAGTTATTTTCAAAATAACCATTTGATGGAGTTGTGCTAATGAAAGTTAAGTTTATATTGTTTATTAAAACAATTAGATGTATGATATATTTATCTTTTTACTATATGTGTTTTTACTATATATGTGGTGGCAAGTGTATGATAGAAAACTCACAGTGGGAAACTTAAGAAAAAATTATTCCAGCTTATATCTACAAAAAACATTGTTGTTAATTTATTATTTAGAGCGGTACAAATGAAAATATAAGATCCTATTATTAATAGGTTGCTTAATTTCGTAGCTATAATTTTACGCAATATAAATTTCAAAAGTACATAAGCAAGCAAGCAGCCTATATTTGTATCCTTATAAATATTAGCATGCAACAAATTTAACAACTTCCAAAAACAATTCTTACTGTTAAGTCTAAAGTTACTGAACCCCACGATTCCTACTTCATTAATTTATTTCATACTTCTGATTCTAAAAATTGTGATGAGCAAATTTAGCAAAATTTAACATTCAACATCTCGACGATCACAATCAAGTATTTGTGAATTTATTTTAAAGGAAAAAAATTAAGGATGCTATATTCGATCTTACCGAATTTTATATACCGTACCTCTGCGATGGGTGGTCACCTTGAGTCTTCAGACACGGTGCAGGGGCTTAAACATCAAGTTGATGTGAACTAAGAACCACCCACCCATAGCTCGCGGCGTCTGTACTCTAGGTTAGGGGCGGCCGTGGGCAAACAATGACTTCTCCTTCTGGTCGACTTGGTCGGTCAATACCGCTCTGGTGGCGTCTGTTCCCTATGTTAAGGGCGGCTACTGGAGACTTTATTCGTCCGTCTTTTTGTCGGTCCGTGGGGGTTGTTTTTATTAAATCCAAGATGTGTCTGACTCATAGTGAGCGGCATCTTGGTCTGCGTCTGTCTCCAGTGGAGCGGTAGTCTTTCACTACACCTCTGGTGGAGGTATAAACCACCACCAGAGACGTTGTAATCCTTATCAACGTCATCTGCCGCCATTAACGCCCTTAATTCAAAAGTAGCGAAATCTAAATGTGTGTGGGTTCCAGGACATGAGGGCATTCGTGGAAACGAGATGGCCGATCAATGTGCGAGGAACGGTTCGAATGTGGATGTGACGATTGCCCAAGGGGAAATTAATATCCCCTTGGCCGAAATGTCTAACATACTGGCAGAATGGTCGCTGAAGGAAACGGCTCGCAGGTGGTCTATATTAACCACTTGCAGATTATCTAGAATTCTTTGGCCCTCAATTGATAAAAAAAGGACAAAGGCACTACTAACCCTCGAGAAAAGCTAGTTAGCACTTCCGGTTGGTGTTATAACGGGACGCTGTATGATTGGACGTATGTCGGAGCGTATGGGAATCACTCGTGGAGGGTGCTGCAGAAGCTGTATGAATGAGGAAGAGGAGGAATCAGTTCATCACCTTCTCTGCGACTGCCCGGCTCTTCAAGAGCGTATGCTCAAATTTCTGGGTCAAAGATTCTTTCAGGACCTGCACTGTCTCAGAGATGTGACACTGAGTAGCCTATTAGGCTTTGTGAAAAGCTCCGGGTGGTTTACAAGAACCACCGGTATTGGAGTTCTTTAGGGAATGGTGGGGGTTGATGATCGTTGGGGCATCGCAATGGGCCTTATTGGCCTCCGAGTGAACTCGCGTTTTTTCGGGCGGCCCGTTTAACCTAACCTAACCTTATATACCGTACATCATAATGAAAATGGTGCTAAATACAATTTTAATTACATATCCAGATTTTACTCCTATTATTCTCAACTTTATTTATATTTTGATAATAATTAAACTTATTTAATTTTAAGATTTTTTTGGCGGAACTAGGTTCTTTTAGGGAACTTCTTCATTGTTGATAGGATTTAGTTTTTTATGCATTTCTATTTGTTAATAAAATTTAACTGGTTTGATGAAAATTATATTTTGTTTGTAAATTTTAAATTTTTTGGTGAAAGTGTTATATTTGGATGAAATTTCGATTGTTTAGTGAAATTGAGATTTTTCAATAATATAAAGATTTTTTCTGAATTTTCGGTTTTTAATACATCAGATCAAAAGACAAAAAATACAAAAAGTGTAATAGAGAAGGCAATTTGAGGACCGATGCTGCTGAATTGCAGTAACAAAATTTTCGAAACTTTATCTGATAGATTGGTATACTTCGAATTTTCTCAAGTTATCTAGGATGGTTAGAAAATCCATTTCAACACCAACACTATAAAGCTTAAATCATTTAATTTGGCTAGCTACAAATATTGTGCCGATCATACAATCACTCTTATCGTGAATCTCAAGGGTACAAATTTTAGGGAATAATTTTTTTATTCCCATGAACAATAAATTGGCATCGCCAATTGTTATGGAATAAAATAAACATCTGTGCAATTCGAACATTCTATTGTGCATTAATCCCATTTTATTTTGTACGCGTATTATTGTAAATTTTAAATAAATTCAGAAAAATGCATTTCGCTCCGTCTTAAATTTTTAGAAGAAGAAAGGAGGAATTAAGAAAAAATAAAAAGACGAAGTTTGAGGGATGTATCAAATCCACTGTGTTCACCGGAGGTAGTGCAAGTGAAATCATGACAAATTGTTGGCAGTATGTGCTTGTTAATATTTTTTTAAAGGTTTCAACAACATTTCCGAGTTAAGAAAGCTGAACAGAACAAATTGTCAAATAGAAAGTCGTCAGCGATTCCGTCGGTTGTAAAGCTTGCAGCATGTGTACGCTATGCAGAAGCTATCAAAAAGGTGTTTCCTTTTTCTCGGGATATCCTCACATTAATACCACCAACGTAGCCATCTGTTGTTTGTTTGTATTTCTACTCCTTTTAAAAATAAAATTAACAAGTAAAAGTGCTATATTCGGCCGTGCCGAATCTTCTATACCCTTCACCACGGTGATTTGATTTATACAGACATGTACAGCATTATCCATATTGTTGACTATTTATTTAAATAAATTCGTATGAGAAAAAATCATTATTCATGAGTTAAAGAAATAGATGACAAATTCCGTTTGCTACAATTGTCGCCGTGTTGTCAGCTATTTAATGATATTGAAGCCGACAGCTACATCGCAAAAACTGACATTGTTGTAGAAATACTTATTTTGCTTTTATAAAATTAAAAACCTTTTTCAAAAAATTATAAATATTTCCTCCAAAACTTTTTTTTTTGCATATGAATTTTTAATTTGCAATTTTGTGACATTTTCTTTTGTTGATTAAAATAGAAATTAGCCTAAGTTGACGACAGCCACAACGTTTCATTTTTGACAGTTTGTAATCGGTATTCTGATGATATCTATGTGTTTAATGCACCTAGGTTTTAAAACAGAGATATCATCTATTTAAAAATCAAACGCATTTAAAAAAATATGTTACTCTATATACACACATACATACATATGTATATTCTTAATATTAAATATATGTTATGTTACAGTCATGATTTTCATTTTCAAAGAAATATTGAAATTTTTTTTTTAATTTTTCGAAAATTGTGTGTAAAAATTTTTTGTAAAAATATTTTTTTAAAAATTTTTTGTAAAATTTTATTCGAAAATTTTTTGGAAAATTTTTTAAAAAAAATTTTGTTCGAATATTTTTCTTTAAAATATCTTTTTGAAAATGCTTTGAAAATTTTTTTTTTTTAAATTTAAAAAAAAAAATTTTTAAAAATTTTATTGATTTTTTTGTTAAATTTTGAACCTTTCACCAATCTATATTGAGTAAGAATGGTCAGACTGAAGCAAAAAAAATCCTTACAAAAAAAAAAAATAAAAAATTTCATCATATTGACACATGGGGGGTCCTTTTAACTGCTATTTGTCAGTGGGTACCCTGTGGGTCCATTGGCTACCTCTATGCGTATTGCTTTCTATTAAGGTCTCTAATACAAATCAAAGCAGAAGAACCCTACCAATCTTAAAACAAGCAAAAATCCCCCTCGCAGGGGGTTATTGATCCCCCGAGATCTGTATGCACTCCTTGCGATCTACCTGTCGCAGTCTAATATTTATTTGACAAAAAAAGGCAAAACAGAATCATTAAAGCCGAAAAAATTTAAAAAAAAAACCTAAAAAAATATAGGTGGGCGTGGTTTTTGGCCCGTAGCCTCCAAAGGAATGATCCGATGTTGCTGAATTGCAATACCTAAATTTTCGAAACTATGCCTGACAGATTGGTGTACTTAAATTTTTTGTATCTCTTCTGGTGCCTTGGCAAATGACATTACCACACTAACACGGACAGACGGACAGACGGACAGACGGACACACGGACATCGCTTAATCAATTTCTCTATGTATAAGTATCCAGAATATATATACTTTATGGGGTAGGAAATGAATATTGTAGAAATTACACACGGAATGACAAACTTATATATACCCTTTCCACCTGTGGTGAAGGGTATAAAAATGAAAAAGAACTATTTTTAAAAGTAATAAGAAAACTACTTGTTTGGAAAAAATTAACAAAATATTTAGGAAAAAACTCACGGGAATAAAGATCGGCGATGCTATATTTTTTCGAACATGCGAGTTTTTTCACATGGAAATAATTCACGATTGCAACTTTAGGGAAAAGGGAATAATTTCGAGGGAAAAAAGATTCACGATAGGGGTGATTAAAATATTATAAATTTTATCAATAAAACCAAAAATTTAATATATGAAAGAAAATTCATATTTAGAAAATATAAACGGTTACCCAGTATTTGGTTACATGAAAATAAAATGATTACTAAGGTCTGCGTTATAAACATCGCAAATTTCCAACATCATTCACATTTCCAAAATTGTGTTTATTATGCATCTGTTTTGTATTCATTACATTCCCTTAGAAATGTCTCATTTATCGCGATAAAAACTATGCCATATATTGGTCCAGATATTAAAGTATTACTAAACAACATTTTTATCAAAATTCATCCATTAACACTTCCGATAAAAATAAAAATATTTTAAGTGCAGATATGGTCGTGTTACAATTTCGTTATAAGTATGTATAAGTAGAGATTTTCATTTAAATCACCCACTGTGCAATGAACGCACATATTGTCAGTTTTAAGTCTATTGTTATGTAACTTTACATATACGATAAACATACAGTTTGTATGTTTCTTTGAAAGATTTTTTTCTTCTCTTCAAAATGTGTAGGTTTTAGACATTAACTTAAGAATTATTGTTAGATATTTTTTGCTGATTTTATTTTAAAAATTTCTTTTAAGTGAAGTGACCTCGAGTTTCAAACCACTTTTTGTCAAGTCTAGTTTTTTATAAGAATTTTTATTAGGTGTGAGTCATATATGAATATTAAATGTTGACGTAAAAACTATACAACTTTACGGTTTCCAAGCATAAATTTTCGCCGAGTTTTTATTTAAATTATAGTTTTTGTATGAGACATATTTTTTGTTTATGATATGTAAAATATATGTATGTATTAATGGGCAACTTTAAAATTTTCTGTACAATAAATTACACCAAAATGTTACCATCCGAATAAAATCATGTGTAAATTTAATAAAATATCGGCGCTATAAAAATAATGTCCAAAACCTTACTTCAACTGCACAGAGGGGCGAAATGACAATTTTTCGCGGATAAATTAAAAAAATTTCATGTATCGTGAAAACTAAAAGTACTTCCTTAAAGAGAATAAAATTCTACATCTCTAGGCCAACAAATTAATGTCAAATAGTTAACGGTTCTTTTGTAGTGATGTGTTGAAAGTAAACACTGAGTAAAAAAACTGAACAAATAGGTAAAAAAAGGCGTAAAACTTTATGCAATTAAATACTATTCAACACAAGTAATTTTTCAAGTTCATATATATATTTTCTGAAAAAGTGGGCTTTAATTTGTATTAAAAATTATTTGTGGACGAGCATTTGTTTTTACTGTTTATATTAGAAGGACTAAAAATAAATAGTTTTTTTCAGTTCAAGTGAACATAAAGTTGAACTGAGTTGAGCAAAGACTTTAATTTAATTTTAAAGCCCGAAGAAGTAAGCGTTATTTCAGAAAATAATAGGCTGTGCATCGGTGCTTCTCAAACATTATGTACGAATTGCGGCTTTTGCTAAAACTTTTGTTGTTGTTGTGCCCACACACGTTGTGTGGATCCTGATAATATTATGTTCGATTTTGTTTTGTAAGTAAGTCCACACCAAATTTTAAGACTCTTACGTATTTACTTTATATAAAGGTACCCATCCCTGGATAAAATTCTAAAATTTATATAAAATTCTAAAATTCTAAAAATTATTGTAAAGCTCTGTAAAACAGCGGCATCTGTTGTTGTTCAACATTACTCAAAATATACTGCTTTAAAAAATAAAAGATGCCTTAAAGCGTGCAGTACCTTTAACATGCTAAACCCTTGCATGTACTTATTACTGCATATAAGTAAATTGTTATTATAAATTTTTTGCTTTTCATTAAGAACTAAAACCAATATTATTTGTTGTATTATCAATTTAGTTAACTTCACTATTAAAGTTCTGCAGATATAGAAAAGTTAATATTTTTTGTATAGGGTTTCTCGCTGCTGTAGTTCTGTATAAATAGGAAAATTATACATTTTTTTGTATGGGGGGTACAAATTTCCCCCTCCAAGATTTTGTTCAAGCATGCAGATATATGACTATTATTAAGTTTTTGTATGGGAACACTTGTTTCCCTCTTGAATACAACCAAGATTTTGTCCTAACATACAGTTTGTTCTAAGAGCTACCCAAAATAAATTCAGTCTGTATATATAGGAATATTATTAATTTTTTTGTATGGGGGTACACGTTTCCCCACTTTTATACCACCAAGATTTTGTTCAAACAGAAAATTTTGTGAACCTCACTATTGTAGTTATGGACATATTAATTAATCCACAAAAAAGGGCTTTTGTGCCCTCTATGCGACGACATGAAATGCGCCTAATCAGTAAAGATGATTTTTCGACCAAATTCGATGTCTAATTGGATTGTAATATTTTCCAACGTTTTGCAACCGAGGTATTTGGGAAGGAATGATACGGACTGTTAGCCAATATTTCGAACAGAAAAATTAATGCTTCAAAATAATATATGAAAAAATACTCGTATTTGGACCATCGGGTTTAAAAAATGATGATTACAAAATTATAGCCTTGTTTTTCATAAAAATTATTATTAATTTTTACGCCTTTTACTAAAATTGTTCTACTGTTCCAATTGTATAGACTATTTTTGTGTTATGCCACTCCACTTTTGTCATAACTGCCATAGCTAATTCAAAAATGTAACTTAAAGGCTGAGAACTTTGCTATTATGAGAGCACAACGAGGGCAACAGTTTTGAAGAAATTTTCTCGATCTTCAGGTTGATACTATAAAAAAGCTATACAAGCTTCAAATTAATAACACCAGAGGCGCTGCAACACTGTTCTAAAAAGATACATAACGTGCAATTGCAGTGTTGCCGAAACTGAAGCTTTACTATTACTCTAATCATCTGCCTACCTAGTCCTCCATCTATTTGCACGGGAAGTAAAACGATTAATAGAAGCACTAAAATTGCCTGCGCTTTACTTTTCTTAAAAAAAATAATATAATAATGGTGAATATTGATCAGAAAATAGGTGCAGTAAAAATACCTAAAGATATCTACGAAAAAAAGTAAAACCGTGCTGTTAACACATAAACCATATAGAATTTTCTTATTCTTTTGGGATATGTTTTAAACGTGAAGGAAGACGAAAGGTATTGGATAGTCGTGGAGAAAGAAATATCGTTACAACAGAAGCTAACATGCCAAACCTACTTGAAATTCATTTTTTTAGGGTCTTGCAAGGTCTTCTAGAAACCTTGCAAACATGAAGAGTGATCCAGTGATTTTGGAGCAGCATGACAATTGCGTTTAAAAATGTTTTTTTGTATATTTGGGAACTTGCAATTTTTACTTGGGAAATTGTTATATAATTTATGTTAATTTAAAATTTTTTCCAAGTTATAATATAAAATATATCAACCAAGCACAGGAAATGTTGAAAAATAATATTAAATTTAGACAACCTTTAACTGCCCTGGAAGAAAGGTAACTGGTAAATTTCCAATGTGTTGAGAGATTGGCAATGTAACTCCAATCCCCAAAAAGGGTGAGGCCAACAACCCTGAAAATTACCACCCAATTGCAATCTGTTCCGCTCTATCCAAATTAATGTAAAGCATGATAAACTTTCATCTTGTAAAGATTTGGAGTCCAACAGCTAAGCGACCGCCAGTATGGTTTTCGTAGGGGTCGCTCTACCGGTGTGTCACTCCATATGCCATTCGGCGAAAGTAAGGGGGTGGCTCTAGATATTTCCAAGGCGTTTGACAGAGTGTGGCATGATGCACTTCTGTCAAAACTTATTGCTTTTGGTGTCGGTGACAATTTTTCTCGATTTACATCAAACTTCCTCAGGGATCGGTCTATACGAGTTGTTATAGATAGGATTTCATCAAATGAGTTCAAGATAAATTCTGGGTACCGCAAGGCTCCGTTCTTTCTCCTACCCTATTTCTCATTTTTCTAAATGACCGTCTTTGTCAAACTTCAAACCCTATCAACTCTTTTGCAGATGATAGCAGTATTTGTCATTCATATTCATTCAATAATAGGCCGAACCAGTTGGAGATTGGAGCCAAGAGACAAAACATGAACGATACGCTCAATCATGATCTTGTTACAATCTCTGAATAGAGTAGAATTTAATGCTCGTAAGACTCAATGTTGTATGCTTCTTCTGTAGCTATGGGTGCTGTAGATATTAAGGAATCTGCAGCTCTTGATGTTCTTGGCATAAAAATCCAGTGCGATGTCCGATGGACTAAACAAATTTGTCAAACGCGAAAGAAGCTTTCAAGTGCCTCGGTTTTTTGAAACGCTGTAAAAGATACTTCACTCCAACTGATCTTCTTACTATTTATATCACCTATATCCGTCCTAAAATGGAATACAACTCTCATGTGTGGGCCGGTGCCCCAACGTCTATTTTGGAGCTACTCGACCACGTGCAGGAGAGGTCGAAGAAGTTCATCGGTGACAGTAGGGTTTCTAACTCTATTGACACACTGGAGCATCGAAGCAATGTGGGATGTGTTTCGCTGTTTTATCGTTACTACAATAGTATGTTCTCTAATGAAATCAGGGAAATTGTACCCGATACACACACATTTTTGCGTACAACACGCATCTCATTAAAAGCCCATCCATTTGTAGTCGATTTGCCATTGAATCACACTACGCATTGTCTCTCTTTCCAACTTCAATATGGAAAAGTTTAAGTCAAATGTCCACAAACACTACTCTCTCTAGCCTCTTTCCCATAACCAAATTTCCTAGTTCCGGCACACATGACTAGTTCTTAATTGATAAAAACTTTCGTGTTCTAACACCTGTCACTTTAATGTAATGAACGCTGTTTTAATACATCTTCAAATCAGCTACTTGATGTGGTGATTCAAAGCTTCTTTTAGCGCTTCTAATTTGACATGTCATGGGATGATTACGACTGGAACAATGGTCACTAACTTCCTGCAGGGTACTTATGACTTGTTTAACTAAAGAAATGCAGAATATTTTAATTTTAAAATTCATAGAGTCTTACTACTGAATCTCTATTAGTCTGTGAAATAAAACTATGCAGCAAAAAAATAAAAAAATTTCTGATCAATGTCTTTATAAGAGAAGATCACATCCTCTTCTAAATTTAGAAGTAAAATTTCTTGTTATTCCAAAGTTTTTTTTTCATAAGTTCTTTTTTTTTACATCAAAGGAATAATAATTTTGCAATTATAAAGAGATTAATGCAGGCTGTAGTTAATTTAAAACCTGTGTACAATCATTTTTAAAAATAATAATTTTAGATTTGAGTAGAGGCGCTAAAAGACCTATTGGACAGAACCAACAAAAAAAAAACGATAGTTAAACTACAATAACAACGGCTAAACTTATTATTACAAAGGAAAAAAGGTAATTTAAAAAAAATCTTGCAAGAACAGACAAATGGTCGTACGAACTTCAGCAAAAAAACCAGAACAAATTATACGAAATTACAGAGTAAAAGAACTTTGAGCTGCTTTGGTTGTTGCCCTTTTACAAAATCTAGGAACATGATAAATTAATTTTTTATAAAAAAAATCTGAACTGAAAACAAAATTAAACATAATCAATAACTAGAAATTACAAAAAACACTATTTGTATCAGGCTGATCAGTTAATTTTATTTTGTTACAAATTCATTTATAAATGTGTGCAGCTAATTTGATATTTTAAATCTAAAACTACGCCTCTACTTTTAGTATAAATACATATGCAAGTAAGAAGTACTTTGAGCATAAAACAGTTGTATAAATAAATATTAAAATAGCTTTTAGTGACTTACATACCTAAAGTGTTTATAAATATCGGTTTGCTATAATCACAAAGCAATAGGAAACTGATCACTATTTACTGGAATATGAAAAATTGGATTTTATTAACGACTTTTTGGACTTGAAATTTAGCACTTTGCAGAAGTATAAGGTGCCCAAAATGAATTCGAGTTTTCATTGAAAAAGTTTGGTGACCACCTGTTTAAGCAAAATCATCCTCATCGATGAAGCAAACATTTTCCTTTGTGGCTTTGTTATTCGTCAAGTTTTCCGAATCAACAAGTGTTCAGTGTTAGGGGGTAGTTTTTAAACTTGAGCCGATATCACGATTTTGAAGTGGACGACACATTGTGAAGCAATAAAATTACTTCTTTCGCCGATTAAAGTTGGCTCCCTAAACAGGCTTCTTTGAATGCGTTTGCGCATTGAATGAGCAAAGCACTTGCATATTGATTGAGAAATTGAGCCATATTTGTGCACGATAATTATAAAAAATTTCCTGATTCCATTTAATTCAAACATAAAATCATACATTTCAATAATACCATCATACAACATATACATCTGGGACGAACAACAACTGGACCTTCCAAATATTCGTAAATAAAATACATTTGTGTTAATCAAAATGCACATAATCAGTATGGCGGCAGATAAAATACCCTGCGATAGGTTTAATTCTGTTTCTTAGGCAGATAATTAAAACATAATTAAATAAACATTTTGTAGTTGTATAATTTTGTTTTCAATTTATTTTTTGTTAATTTTGTGAGGAGGTACCTTGTCTGATTCTAATATAGGAGACTTTTTTCCGCAAAAATATCTTATTTTTAAGAAAGTGGAGAAAAAGCAGTGAGAGTACGCCAATTTTTTACCGGATTAAGGGTACTGTATACTTTAAGGCAAAGATCCCTTAAAAACATTATATTTTAAACGCGATTGCGCAACATATGGCGCTGTTTTAAAGAGCATATTGAATAAAATTTGTATTTAATTTGTATTTTTACTTTGTGGAATTACAGTCTTATTAAAATGTTTTAAACACCATTTGTAGAGTTTTACAATAATTTTTAGAAATTTATCTAAAAACTAGTGTATTTTACCCGGCGCACTGTGGTCAATATTTTAAGATAGCGGCCAATACTCTTTTTGGTTTTTGTTCTCCGATTTTAAAGTTATTAGACTCATATGAAAGTAGACAGTAGTAAACCCCGGAAGCCAAAAAATTAGAACTCTATTTCCACTATTTCACTGAGAACAGGGTGGTCCAAAATGGGCTTTTTCAGTATTTAGTAAATTTATGATATTTTTAGTTAATTTTTAAAGTTTAAATGATCATAACTATTTTTGGACTAAATTAATTTTGTGTTGTAACTAAACTTATTTCCTATTACTGGTAAAAAAATTGAAGATCTACTGTTTTCAGAACAATTTAAATATTTTTTTTTAAAAAAGGTCAAATTTCTCGGAAATTTCCTACTTCATAGAGCACAACTCCTGTGAGTCAAGCTGAGTCAAAACACAAATACACTATTTTGTAGTCCTAACTCTCCCCTACATTCCTATATACACATGTCCATGCATCGGGACTGCACTTTTTGAGCTACAGCAATTTTTCACGTCATATTTTTTGAGAAGTTATTTGTATGTGAAAGTGGCTATTATGCATATATTTTGATGAAATTTTGTACAAGAGTTCTTATTGACCCAAAAAATAATTCTGTTGAAATTAGGAGAAGTTGGCCCATATTTGGACCTTGGAAGTTATATCATGTAGCAAAAAGATAGATGCAAACAAATTTGGTCAGTATGCTAATGAGACAGCAACCCTTTATAACCAAAAATATTCTTGGAAACATATGCCAACCACAGTTCACAAAATTTTGTTCCATGGGGAACAAATAATTCAGCACAATATGCTTCCAATTGGAGATCTCTCAGAAGAAACGCAAGAAAAAAGGAACAAAGACTACAGATTCTTTCGCGAGCACAATACAAGAAAAATATCCAGATATTGTACTAATGAAGATCTTATTAATATTTTGTTGGGCACATCAGACCCATATGTGTCCAGTATTCTCAAAAATGGAAATCAACCTCATTAGAGTTAGATGAAAAAGCTAAACAACTACTGCAAAATGAAAATCGAAGCTATTTGGAAGAAATTTTTACTTATATTGTTTAATTAATACTAGTTTAAAGATTATAATTTGTTTCTAATTTTAGTATAAATTTTTATTAATACATTTAAATAAAATATATATATGTGCACTTTAAATCAATAGTAAAAGTTTACTTAAAATTTTATCGATGTTGTGTTCTGTATATAATATATCCAAATGGTATTGATATTGTTGGGAATTTCAGTGTTATTTTTCAGTTTAATCCTCACAAGAATTAGCTTTCTTCCAAAAAATACAACCTTTGGCCCCTGTGAATATTGAGACTAAATAAATGTCAGGGGCCAAATGTTGGCATTTTCTGACCAAAATTAAGTTTATGAATAATAAAAAATTATTGGTTGTAAAATACGATTGAAGAAAATAAGAAATTATAAAAAAATACCTATTTAAAATGTCAAAATATTCAACTTTTACATGGAAACTCAACAAAAATTAAAATGAATTTTTAACTCCACATTACTTACGTTCCTATCAGTCGATTTTTACGTTTGAACACGCAAATTGAAGCTTAAAGTCCCTCCTATTGAACAAAAAAATTGCGTAAAAAAATACCAATCCGGTCAAAAGTTATAGAGTTTTGACCGCTATCTCGCGAAATTGACCACTGTGCGGCGTTGCCTGTGTTCACCCTTAGATTCCTTCTAGGTGCTTGCGAAATGATTAACCTTTTTCGGGTTTGTCCACCCTGTAGATTCCCTCTCAACAGAGGAGAAACAATTATGGTTTCGCGACAAAGCATTTGCATACATCTCAACAATAGCATATCGCGTTCAACCAATCGAGGAGTTAATTAAGGAAACGCAAAGAAAAACGTAACACAGGCATATGATACAATGCAGGTGTATCGTAAGTGAAAAATCGAATGATCAGCGCACAAATAAAATGACGATCTAAGCAACGACTGAAAAGATTCAACTCAACATTTCAATTAGAAAAATCGAATGTCATTATACACATACGACATTACGATACATGGTTTGGTAACTTTTCAAGTGACAACAAAAAATCATAATATGGAAAATTGAGGGCATTTTGTTGATATTTGTATAGGAATATATAGGAAAATGTAAATGCCATATCCCCGAAACCACTGGGCCGATTTCGTGCAAACTTCACACAAACCTTCTACAGACCATCCCCAATATACCCTGGCTACGTCGGTCCACCCGTTTCCACAGTTAGTGGTGACAACAAAGTGTACACTTATTTCTATATATTTTAGAATTAAATTCAGGGATGGGTACATTTATGTAAAGAAAATACGTATACGTGAAGTAAGAGTCTTAAAATTAGGTGTTGATTACTTTCAAAGCAAAATCGAACACAATATTGTTGGCACAGCTAGTTCTATATATAAAATTTTAAATATCTGCCCATTTACACGATAATTGCCAAGTAACACGTAACAAGAAGTGCCCATCTTAAATATCATATGATGGAGGCAGCTATAGCTTTTCTTTTAAATGAAGGACACACTTTTGCCATCAAACGTTTGTGTAAAAAAATTCTTAAATTTTCTAAATGCTTTTTACGATGACAATTAAAAAAAAGAATATATGAAAATATGTTAATTTCCCAGTGCTGACAACTATTCTAAATTAAAAACTAAATTAATTAAACTTTATAATAAAATTATTATTTTTGCCCATTTGTTTTAAAAAATTTATATTTAAATTTTTGGACTACTCATATTAAGTCAAAAGTATAAGACATTAAAGCAGGCTAGGTATTTGATACTCACTCATGCATACTGCACATAAGGGTGGAACGAAAAAATATTTTTTTCAATTTCAATATTAAATACTGATAAAAAGTTGCCATTTGCTGTTGTTAAGTCAATTGTGAAGTTTAATGACGATTGGAGTAGCTTAAGAGGTGCCGCAAATCCAAATGCCGCTGATCCAAATTTATTTAAATTTAGCAAATTTAAATTTGTATTGCATCTGCAAAAACTGTATTATATAAATAAAAAAAGGACCATGCTAAGTGCATTAAGTAAGTTTTAGTCAAAGAAAAATGATTAAAATATCATATCTACCCCTATCTTCCTACAACAAAGAAAAAAAAAGTAAATTTAAATTTAATTTAGGTATTAAAACGTGAAAAAAGGTTATAAAATGACGATGGGTAGCAAAATTTTATGTCTTGAATTATTTTAGGATAAGTTTTAATGAAATTAAAATAATAATGAATATAAAAAGCCACCAATAAAATAAAAAATATAACTAAATAAGATTAAAAGACAAAAAAATATGTTGAAGGCTTCTGCGGCACCTCCAGATGTGGTTCCATCACAATAAAACTTTGTAGAATAACTTTTCCCAAAAAAAAGACAAATTTTTATCACTATATGAACGGGTAATACAAACATTTATTTTCTGCCATATACCAACGTTCCAGTCTACCGCACATCAGGGAGCATGTACTTTACGTTTTATTTTTTCACCACTCATGTATGTGTGTTTTTTTATTTTCTCGAAATTATTTTTTAGTTTTGCATATACATCATGGCTCATGAATGAAACTACATGTTTATGTTTTCTCTCACAGCACGTGAATAGAAATGTGCACATTTTACTTTGCCCATGAGAAAATTTCATGAAGGAGAAATGAAAAACTTATATTATGTACGTGCTTAAGTAATTTGAATGACTTATGTGTGAAAATTACCTTAAAAGAAGTTAATGACATAACATTAACTATAACAATAGTATCTATATGTAATATTATTTAATTTTTTTATAATTTAAATAATTTCATAGTACATATATAATATTTAATGAGATGTTTTCATTAAATAAGAATTGTCGTTTTGCTTTACTATCTTTTTAACTTTTTTTTCTTGTTAATAACTTTATGTCATTAACTTTTTTCAATATATTTATTTTCACACAAAAGATCCTTTTTTGAATATGAAAAAAGCTCACGCGGTGAAAAATAAAAAGCGAAGCAGATGCCCTCTCATGTGCAATGATACTAGAATGAGTGAAAATAAGCAAAATTGGTCAACAAACACTTACTCTGCTTTAAAAACCAAACCTTCCAAAAATATTAGTTTTTATTAATTTTAGTGTAAACAGAGAAAAATTTAGGAACTATAATCTATTTTTTTTTATTTTTTAATTTTTTAATTAGCAAAATACATAATTATTTTGAACCAAAAAATAATAAATTTCGTAAATGATAGCAAATTTGGTGAAAAAAGGTAAATTGCTCTCTTTATTTTTAATTGACTTAATTTAACTTTAATTTAATACTGTGGAACAGGACATAACTACGTAAATATTTAACTTTATAGTAGAAACGATGCTTTGAAATCTCCATATCAGTTAAGTAACCATAAACTTCACTTATTCTGAGTTAATGTTTGTATCATTAATAATCAATTCGAATATTCTTACGAAAATACTCTGGAAATATCTTCTAATGCAAACTTTTGAATTATCTCTTAGTTTATAGCCTAAATTTATAGCAAAGTGAGATAAAACCATGGCTAAATTCCTCAACAAATATTTACAATGTATCCATACTGTACTAAAACCGTGTTGATACTTTGTATCACTTTTATAACACTTCGTACATATGTATACGTTTTGCATATTTTTTTTTTTTTTAAGATTGGCAGATTATCGAAAACAACATTAATCCATTTGGAAACATTGTCAAAATTGTATGGTTGCATTTAAGAACAAAATCATGCAATTTTTTATCTCGTTTATGACTTAATAGTAGCTACAGATACAAAACAAATGCTATGCCAAGAAACCTCTCACCTGTCAACGTCAAAATAATTTTGTTGCTTGGTAAATTAAAGTCTCCAAAGTGAACTTTATGTACATATCTATACATAGAATAAAACAATAACTCATTTCCTGTCCGTCTATCTTTCTCTATGTTCGCATCACGTAAAAACTACTAGATGAATTTTAACAAATTTTTTTTAGGAGATACCTTAGTATACTTTTTTTTCGCAAAAATATCTTATTCCAAGAGAAAGTGGAGTAAAAGCAGTAATCGAATGCCGATTGTTTTTACCGATTTAAAAGTATTGCATACTTTAAGGCATATTTTATTTTTGAAGCATGGCTGCGCAACAGATGATGCTGTTTGTCTTTTAAAGAGCTTTACATTAATTTTTGAATTTTATATAAATTTTAGAATTTTATCCAGGGATGGGTACCTTTATATAAAGCAAATACGTAATAGTCTTAAAATTTGGTGTGGATTACTTTCAAAGCAAAATCGACCAAAATATTGTCAGGACACACGCAACGTGTGTGGTCACAGCTAGTGTATAATAAAAAACTTATCATTTAATGAATATTAGCAATGTTTGCTTCTTATCTTGCAGTAAAAGTAGCAGACAAAGTTTTTGAAGTGTCTGATGAAAAAAATAATCAAAAAGTAAAAACAAGTAAATTTTGTCATTTAGTCATATAAATGGCAAAGTAGTATGAAAACAATGCTACATTTTTTGTGGAAAAGATATAGTTACGGTGACGGCCAAACGTGACGATTTTCAAACATACTTGGCGATTTCATTTTTAATTTAGTGGCATGGCGAAAAAACGTCTGAAAGCTGCGGTATCATTTGGTTAATTATGCGAATAGGAGAGCATGAATCCCTGCGTAGTATGAAATTTATATGAGTAGATTTATGTTCATTCACCTTTATTCTCCATTTTTCTAACCATTTTTCCAAATTGATTATGTGGTCTTGTAAATGTTGTAATGCTACTTTGGCGCTTTCATGAATAAGCGTGTCATCCGCAAATGTTGATGTGTGAACCTTGGGGAACTCCGGCCTCAATGAGCTGTGGCGAGCTTAAAAATCACCTTCTTTTTAT
Organism: Phasia obesa; assembly: GCA_949628195.1. Classification (NCBI taxonomy): domain Eukaryota; kingdom Metazoa; phylum Arthropoda; class Insecta; order Diptera; family Tachinidae; genus Phasia; species Phasia obesa. The sequence continues at coordinate 71,027,138 of OX451216.1, read as the reverse complement.
AAAAACTTACGATTTGTTAAATAGTTTTTTAAGAGCTTATAAAAGATTTCGGAAAAGTTCGGCTTTAACGTATATATTAGGCATTTGTGACAAACCTTATCGAATGTTTGAGACGTCGATAGAAAGTGCAGAACATAATTTTCTACTCCCATGTACTGCAAAAATACAAAGTACCACTTTCAAATAAACTGGTCCTAGCTCTAACTAAACAGTGGCCCATTAATGCAACAATAACCACACCCAAATCTTACACTGGCAATCTTAGCGGCGTTTGAAAACATGCCATCTTTGCTCTATTCTCGTTTCACCTACTACTCGACATCTTTGTTTTCATTCGTCTAAAAGCATTTCTATGGAACTTAGAATCAATGTGAATTGGTCTTTCTGTTTAGCCAGTATACGCTAATATAGCATCAGTTTTCTGTGCTACATAAGTCTTGCCACAATGACGCTTTCTTTATTCCTTTTGTAGAATGTATTACTGTCTTTTGTGCTTTTTCTGTGCTTCAGTTCTCAGTTCTGAAAACGTTCAATTAACAGGTTGTTCACCTGAGTGTAGAATGGTACGTTCTTAGTATACAAGTTCACTTAAATTCACGCAATAATTCGTCTTCAGCTTCGATGGGATTCTACTGTTCCACATCCGATCGGTTCACTATTTAGCACAACAATTCTTTGAGCTTTTGAAATGCTTTTTTTGCTGCTTCACTCAGCTGATGATAACTTGCAACAAAATTGGCGAAATTCGACAGTCGACAAGTCGTCTAGAACATGTGTGGAGGCTTAGAAAGCTGCATATTTATGTTCAGCTAGATCTATACGCCTGAGTCATCTAAAGTTGTGGCACCGCAGTACACACTGCGCAGTAAAGCCAAAATATCATAGTCCACACACAAAGGAATTATAATTTTAACATCAATGCGTCACTTTTAAAAAGCTCTTAGAACAGTCTAAAATGCTGAATATTGTTATATTTTTATAGGATTATATACTTTTTTGGAAAAGAATGTTAAACTGTTGTCAATAACGAAAAGCTTGACTCTTTTGTTGGAACATATGTATATGTGAACACATGTTTAAAAGTTTTTAGAAAATATAAGTGTATGCGGCGTATTTTCTCCGAATAAAATAAAAAATTCTAAACACAAAAGTCCTGTATCATACGAGTATAAAAATTAAAAGGAGCAGATAAGAAAAGAGAAATACCTGTGGATTTAAACCTTAATAAATATTGCAAAAATCTATTTTTAAACACAACCTATCAACCTACTTCACTTGTCAGCATATTTGAAATTTCAAAGTCTTTTACAAATTCGATTTTTACGTTCCAGCTATTGCTGCTGGAGTCGCTGTTGCTGTTGATGTTGCTATTGTTATAGTGGTTGCTTTTGCGTCGATTTGGTTTCTTTCGTGGTCTTACATAAATATCTTTAGTAGTGCATCATCATCATCATCCCAAACAGTCGTCTTATCATCTTTTCTATACAATCTTAAGCATTATAGTCACGTAGACAACAAAATTTAATATTTTTAGCAAATAAAGTACGCCCACCATCAAGCAGAATTTAGATATACAAGCACACACACACTCAGTTAAAACAGTAACCATGCTTTTGGTCTTGTCTCTGATACAGGCCAGGCATGCGTGCCAACTAAACACGCCTAAAAAATACAATATTGCGACTGGAAATGAATGAAATAAAAAATCGAATGAATTGAACGGAAAAAGGCATATTTGTGCGCGCTTCAACAATTTATTTTAATTTTTACTCCGTTTTTTTCCCTTACACCCGCATTCATACATTGCAGCCACTGCAACTTTTTATACATTAAAATTGAAAAAAAAAAAAAATAATAAAATATGAATAAAAAATTATTATTAAATCACGTAGTTTTAGAGGTGATGCAGGAGCATATGTTAAAATACCAAAAGACAACAATAAAAAAAGAAAACATGTCGTCACCCATTTGTACAAGTGTATTGCCTGGCGGTGTATCTGAACTTCATAAGTACCAATATTTACTTTTTTTATTTTTTTTTTTTTTTGTATTTCTTGATGGGACCTTAATCCCAGCTTGCTACGTAAAATGTATAAACGCAAAATGGAAAATGTGTCAGTAACTCCATGGATTTATATACATAAATATTTAACAGTGGGAGATATGAGAACATGCATTGAAAAAAGTTGAATAAATTATAAGTTAAAGTCATGAATTTTGTAAAAATTTTATAGAAATAAAAACTCAACATTTTTTTATATTTTTTATTTTATAAAAACAAAAGAAAAACTCATCGAAAACGATCATAATGTTACTAAGTGAAACATTGACATGGATACTAGCATGTATGTATGTGTATTAGATCAACCGAAGTTGTATGGAAAATCGATAGAAAAGACAAGATGACGCCATGCGCATGTTTTCCCCTTTAGATGACGTAGTTCGGCCAATATAAGCTTGCCAAGTCTTTAATCACAAATTCAAATCAAATAGATGTATATAAACTCTTATAATTTTAAGAGCCGATATTGAATGTGAACCACACCTAACCGTCAAGTTTTTTTATGCATTTAATTTAACATTTCTCAATTTCAACTTAACTCAATTTGAACCATGAAATCTTCAATGGTCAGAATGATGGCAAGAAATGGCAACGTTGGAATCAATTTTCGACGAAAATCATTTTTAGGCACATTTTCACCTCAGTGAATTCGTCAATAAGCAGAATTGCCGCATTTGGACGAATGGTAATCCAAGAGTGATTCTCGAAAAACCAATGTACCCACAAAGAGTGACTGTTTGGTGCGATTTATGGGCTGGCGTCATCATCGGGCCGTATTTTTTCCAAAATGAGGCTATCGTGAGATGATAACGAACGAATGGCCTGAATTGGAAAAGGACGGTGCCACTTGCCATACAGCTAACGAAACAATGGCTCTTTTGAGCGATAAATTCAATGGCCATGTTATCTCACGTGGTGGCGATGTCAATTGGCCGCCAAGATCATATGATTTGACTCCGTTGGATTTCTTTCTTTGGGGTTATTTGAAAGAAAAGATGTACGTCGATAAGCCAGCAACAATTCAAGAGCTAAAGGATGAGATAACCTTAATTATGCCTTAACCTCATCGATTTTGCCTATATTTTGTTCCATACATAATAAAACCGTACCAATATTATAAAAATAAAAAGAAATGACAATGAAATGACAATAAATAACTTGTGTTTTATTCAAAATCAACATCGGCTCTTAAAAAACTTAACCACCCATTATTAAAAACTCCAATAACAAACTTGGAGGATGTCCAATACAGTTTGTAATTAATTACACACGCAATTGCGCAGTTATATGTAATTCTAGTTGGAATTTTTTAAATACATTTACATTTAACTATTCGTAATTATAATTGAGATGTTTACAATTACATGTAACATGTAATTGAAAAATTACAATTAAAATTACTTGTAATTTGTAATTAATAAATCCAATTACAGGTAATTTTTATTGGAAAAATTCAATTATAATTACATGTAATGGAAAATTGTTAAGAATATAATTGAATTTTCTTTGCCTTTAAAAAATGAGTATTGCTTAATTAAAATTACAATTGCAATTACTTGTAATTTGTAATTTCCAATTACAATGACATGTTATGTGTAATTGAAAATTTTTTATTCCAAGTAGTTGTCATTTACTTTGGTCTATAATTAACCGACTTCAAAAAAGAAGGAGGTTATCTATTCGTCTGAATGTTGATTTTTTTTTTATGTATGTAACCGCAGAACTCAGCCATTTCTGAACCGATTTTAAAATTTTTTGCTTTATTTGAAAGGTTATGCTTCAAGGTTGGTCCCATTTTAAAAACAGTTCATTATATTTAAAATTAAAGGGTGTCCCCATACAACATACAGGTTTTTTACGTGTATTAAGAACCGTAAAGGGCAGCAAATTAAAATTTTAAAAAATTACTTGCCGCTATAGCTCCCAACAGCAGAAATTAATAAAAAAATAAATTTAAGATTTAAAGGGTGTCCCCATAGGTGACATAATATGACCTATTTGGGTCTATCTTTTGAACCGTTATAGACTAAACCTTGAAAATTTGACAGAATGTCGACTACTATGACCGTTATAATAAAATGTATAAATACTCAACATTTTAAATTAAAGGGTGCTCCAATAGTTCATTTAATTTGATGTATATGGCCATACTTTTGAATAGTTGTACGCAGACCGCTGAAATTTACAAAGAACCTGTAGTGCTAAGTCAGCTATAACAAAAAGTATAAAATTTTGAATTTGGAACTTAAAGGGTGTCCCAATAGTTAATGTAATTCTATGTATGTGGCCAAACTTTTTAACTGTTAGAGCCAGACAGCTGAAATTTACAAGGAACCTGTATTGCAAAGTCCACTATAGCAAAAATACAATTTGAAGTTAGAAATTAAAGGGTGTCCCCATAAATTTCGTAATTTGATCTATATGACCCTATCTTTTGAACCGTTAAACACAAACACTTGAAAATTAGGCAGAATGTCCACTACTTTCTCTGGTATGATAACAAATATAAATATTTGGAATTATAATGTAAAGGGTCTCCCAATAGTTCATGTAATTTGATATATATGGTTAAACTTTTTAACCGTTATAGACAGATAGTTGAAATTTACAAAGAATCTTTGTGACCAAGTCCTCTATAACAACAGGTCTTTAATTTAACATTGTAATTTAAATGGTGTCCGAATAGGTGAAGTTATTTGATCTGTGTGCCCCTATCTTTGAAACCGTTATAGACAGAGGCTTGAATGGTGTCCCCATACAAGACGGATACTGGTGAAAATAACTTAACTTTTAAACAGTAATAGGGAGAGGCTTCACATTCAATAGTCTTTATTTTTTTCCCTCTAATTTTGGCGCATCTTTTATTTGGTTTAAATCTAATTCTTACAGATTACTTCTTACATTTTTAGTTTAGAATTGGTGCCCTTCTATCTGTTTTGAAGTCGGTTTTTTTTTGCAAGAATTATTTTAATTACAATTACTTGTAATGTGTAATTGATAATATGCAATTACACATCATCTGTCATGAAATTTCCCCACTTTTATAACTGTATAGCTAAAAACTATAAGATATAATTTTCTTTTTTATATTTATATAATAAACTCTGAAGTGGTCACTTTGAGTGCCTTGTTGATTTGACGTGGAATTGCCCTATGCTTCCTTAGTTTAATTATTCATTGAAGTAAATATAAAAGGAAACATATGACAATAAAATTAACGAATAAATACTAATAATTAAAATAATAAAAAATAATACTGATTACTAATATGAGTTGAAATAATTGTTTAATTTCATAAATGTATTTATTATTAAATTTTAAAATTAGAATTTAAATCGAAAAAGAAAATACAAAAACTAAGTTGCTGTCAACTTTTTTACCAGTAACAAACTCAAGGTCTATTTTTTCTATTTTTAATTCTAATAATTATTTAAGATATCTGCAGTTTAAGATAAACATTAAGATAAACATAAAATCAGCCAAAAATTGAACAATCTTTCATTAAAAATTTGGAGAGTAAAATGCTTTTTAAGAATTAGAAGAGGGAATATGGGAACTCTCCCACACAAAGCAATGATTGGTTATCCAATACCCATACAAATATATTAATAATTATCCTAAATCTGTAGGACTACAATAATGGGACTCTCTAAGTTTGAGTGCGTTTCAAGCAAAAGCCTTGCGATAAAGTAGGGGTAGGCGTGTACACCCTTCACAAGGCAATTAAAAATTATCCCACTTCTGGAGAACTGTAATAGTGAATAACTCTACATTCTATACAGACATAAGCCTTAACTGTACAATTAGAGAATTTACGCAATTAAGTAAGGAGTTAATTGAGCTCACTAGAACTCAATTACCAAATTGAGCAATTAGGACACAATTGCATAAAATACGAAATGCAACCCTGTTGTATGTTTTTGAGAATTATGTTCAGTGAGAAAAATTGAGTTCACTGCATGGCACAATAAAGTTAGGTAGTAGCCAATACCAGGTTTGAGCAGTACGGTAACAACTACAACAAAAAATAACAACTTTGACATTCTACTAGCAGATATAATGTATGCAATGATTTTTTGACAAGAGATTAGCAAAAAGAGGAGAGCAAAAAAAACAGTCAGCTGGGCTAAGGCCTTTACCTGGTATGATTTCGCCTTTGTAGTAGCATAACTACAATAACAAACATCACGTGTTAATAACAATTTAATTTTCAGATGTCAAAACGGGTTGTCTGAAATAAAAATTACACAGCAAATTGTACATTTTTTTCTTTTACTCTATGAATGAAGTGGCTTTATTCCAAGCAAAAGCCTGGCGGTATAGGAGGAGAGACGAGTATTTTCTATGTAAAGTAATTATTAATTACCCAATACATGGCCAACTAAAGGAGTAAAAGTAGGTTACTTTGAAATTAATGTATGTTTTTAAACAATTGAAGGAGGAAGACGAGTAGTAGGCAGTAACAATGAATATAAAAAAATTTGTACAACAGTCAATAGTTAAATAATTAAATCTATATTTATAAATATACTAAGTTATATATATAGTTTAGTATAAAATATATGTAAATATTTTATAATTGTTTTGTATTAAATTTTGGAAAAAAAAGATTTTTAAAAAAATAACTTTAAAAAAGACCATTACTCACAGTTGCACACTGAATTCGATTCTTGTTAACGTAAGCTTTAAACTAAAAAGGTCTTATTATCTTCTTTGCTTTCATGGTACAATGAAAGCCCCCGTGGCGGACACCGATCGTCACAGCAGGTTTGTCCGTTAGCGAGAGGTGTCCGCCTACGGGATAGTTGATTAGAAATGGTCGGTTTTCACCACTGTTAAATACATACTTCTATTATGTAATAGTATGTAAATTAAAAAAATTTAAACGTATTACATCTTTAATATATGTTTATTTATTTATTTATATTAACAGAAAAAAACATAAGGTAAAAATATAAGAACTTCATTAAAGAAAAAAAAACAAATTATATAATTAACTTTAAAATTATGTGCTTGGGAAAAAGGAATTGCAGCCTGCTTAGATTTCTCTTGTCTCCATTTCTTTAAAGTGGTTTTCCAAAGTGTTTAATTTTTCATATGCAACAAAATCACCTAATGCGAAAGCTTTTAAACGCCCTATTTGTATAAGAGCTTCTTTAAACGATTTAATTTTATTGATTTCTTGTCCTACAACATTCCCTTCTGAGTCACTTGATAATATTTCTGGAGTTTTTCATTTTCGATATTTACCTGTATTTCAAAGCAGTCAGTGCTATCGATGTTTAAAAATTCTACAAAACTAGTTTCGTTAATTTCTGAAATTCTTTGGAAATTTATTAGAGTTGCTAATGGGACCTCATCTTCTGGATCATATTCATTGACATTATGATTCTGATGCATAAATCTGCTTATTTAGTCAACGATTGCTTTGAAATTAACACTCTTAACAAAGGTCAAAGAAAACTGAAAGGTCAGCAACAAACTGTCAATGGTTTAAAGAATGGGGAATCACACAATTTAATATGTTTAAGTCCGTATGACACTTAAGAAGCAGTAAATGTGCGTTAGTGTTGCTATGGATTTTTTTTGTAAGTATTAATATATTACTCTTGTACTTTTGTCCAAACATACATATGTTTTCCGTCCGTGTACAGGAGAGTTTTTATAGAAAAAAGTGTCCGCGTCCGGCCATGGGAGTGTCCGTCTAGCAGAGTGTAATTTTTTTTAAAAATACTTGGAAATCCAAGGGACTGAAGAAACTGTCCGCTTATTAGAGGTGTCCGCCTGCGGGAGTTGTCCGCAAGTAGAGTTTTCACTGTATATCAATTAAATATATCTTAAGTTCAATCGACTTTAAATGAGAATCAACTCTAATTTAATAAATGTCTGAATACAATTTCTAACCAAACATGCGAAAGCGGTAATCATGAAGATAGGGATGTCAGACGGCCTGAAATGACCTAGATTGTCCACTTCTGGTTCTAGTTTTCAGCTAAAGAAAGCTAAAGTACAATTATTTGTACAATAATTTTCCGAAATATATTTCTATTGATAAAATATGATCCATATTTTTTTCAAAAATGTAATAGAAATTAAAATTAATATTTTAAATAATCTGCACTCCCTTGACCTAATAAAGGCTGAAATTTTAATAAGAATAAATTTTAATGAAAGTTGCAAAAATATTCTGTAGATTCTGTAAATAAAAATATATGTGGCATCAAAAATAGATATTACTTTCTAAATGTGTATTGCTCTGTAGTAAATGCAATCCTGAAAATATTTACAATAGCCCAATTCAGAATCTTGTGCAAATAGTCTTGCATCGTAGCATTTGCAAAATTGCATATGCTACACATTGGAAAATAAACAACACCTAAAACCATAGTTTTTATTTGCTAGGCATTGGCAAACTGACAGCTGACAATACAAATTAAATAAAAAATATGGAAATTAAAATCAACAAAAAATATGAAAAAATTAAAATCGAAAAACCAAAAAAAGGAAAAAAGAAGATAAGAATTTAAAAATCGATCCGCATGGACACAATTATATTTTATTTGATATCTATTACTGGATTGTCTGGATACGGAATTTTTTTGTTACGTTACAGTCAAATTTTGGGCAAGTTGCATCTATTACCTGGGCTGTTTGATTATTCCGAGATTTGTCGTATCTCTAGTACGGTAGTTTTCTATGTAAGACTGCTCCTATTAATTGTTATTTAATACTAGACGACTGACGATTTTTGGACATAATGCATCTTTTATAGTGTGATAATTCCGTGTTTTGGACAATGCACGCTTGAATTGAATGAATATTTTATTAATTAGAGTGCGTGAAATACATACATATGTAACTTTGTTGAAAACAACTTCGTTATCAGTTTTATTTATTAAAATTGACTATTTGTACTTTCCTTCAACGAAATTTTTATTGTAGAAAAAATTCCAATAGGAAATTTTTGGTTTTGAAAGAAGTGTTACAAACTGAAATAAAAAACCGTTCACCATTAATGGGAAATTTTTACAATTGCATAAATTTACAATCTCAAATGCACAAGATTGTGAATTGGGCTAATGTATTTTGTTCCCATTTTCAACATTGTTATAGATAATACGCAAGAAAAAGCAGGAAAGGCATCCAAATAAATTTAGATGCAAAGTATCATAGTTTGGGGGTTGTGCACTAATTCTGCAATCTTTACTCAAACTGAGTGATATTGCAAAATTATTGCTTTTTTTTTTTTTGATTTCTAATGATGATTTTAAAATTTCCAGCCTCAATCAACATTAGTGTAATCAGCAATATATTGCAACTTTTTTATCTTCACTCAATTTGATTGCAATGTAGAAATTTTGCATTCAATTTGAGGGTCAATTTGATTTATTGTTATTCTTGTGCACTAATTCAAAAGTGAAAAATAATACTTTATTAAAAAAATTTTATTTATTTCATATTTATTAATGATTATATAAAACAGTAACTTAATAACATACTCGTATAAACATAATTATACGAGTATGAGCACTTGGCCTTCAAAAATTAATTTAACTAATTTTTATTTAAACCAAATTTTTATACATATTTCAATAAACAAAATGGTTCCTTTAAGAAAGTAAAATTCAAAAAATTATTTGCAACAAGCTTTTCAAAACTGCTATCACCAAATTTTTGTATCTTCTATGAGCGTCCACCGTTCCAATAAAGGAAATCAAACGCTCCACTGGTGTAGAAGAAGGCAGAGGCGTGTTGAATTTTGAAAACATTTGCCTAATAAATGGATATTTGTTAAGACAACCAAATTCAGATAAGTATTTAATTCTATTCGTTTGCTATCATTTTGTTCTACTGTTGAAGGATCTAATATTAAAGAAGACTTGTTATTTAAACAATCATTTTACTTACTTTGTCATTTGCACTAATATCTAGGAATCTAACTTATCTAGTACTCTTCAAACTGACTTTGATTATTTTTACGTAACTGTTATATAGTGTTAATAATTAATTTGTTACCATTATGTACCTTGTTTCAATACTGAATAACAAATTCATTCCGTTACATCACTTTTTTATTATTTATATTTTGGTGTAAAACAAGAGAAAATTTTAATGTTAATTAAATAAACGAATTTATTTCAAAATTTTCATGACCAATCATTTTTGAAAGTTGATTGAGGATAGTATGAATAAATGCAGCTTTTTATTGATTGCAAGTAAAAATTTTGCAATCAATTGAGTGAGTGATTGCACCAAATCTTCGTTGAGTAGTAGTGCAAACATTTGCACTACCACTAAATTCTTTTGATTGCTAATGAAGTTTTGCAGTTTATCACTAAGCTGCAAAAAAATAGTGCAATAATTTCTTTTGCAATATGATTTAGTGGTAGTGCATTGCTGATTTCAATCAAGACTTAGTCCACTACTATGGTCTTTAGTATCAATAAATTTTAGAGAGTAGGCCTTAGGTTTGCTAGTAACTTGACAGACAGACAGAAAATCCTGATTTATATTTAATAAGAGATTCTATAGTTTTTTTTTACAAATCTCTTGAACATAAAATGTAAATTTCAAAGTACTTGCTTTGTTTTTTTTTTAAATTAAAATAATTTAAAACGAAATAAATGACAAGAAGCAAATGGTTAAACAACATCCGCTTATAAAAATAATACAAAATTTTCGGTTACGGTTTCATGCTTAGCTGAACTGTGCTTTTTGTTGTCTTAGATTAGCTGGACTTTAGAATCTTTATTTTTTTTTTTGCTTTAATCTTAAAGCCAACACTACACAAGTTCTTAAAAATTAACAAAGAGCTTTAATAAGAATAAATTGCAAATCAAAAAAAAAGAAAACAAAAACGACGAAAGGAAGGAAACTGATTTCATATTACTTTTGTTGCTACTTTAACGATTTTGTTGCAAAAAAAGTAATTTATGCCATCAACTTATCAAACTTATGCTATTTTTCTGTATCGTTATAATTTGTACACTTTTAACACGATTTTCTGTCATCCATTCATCATAAAGAAAATTAACATCAAAATAAATAATTATAAACTCCTACATATTTTAGTGGAGCTAAAAATAAACTTAAAGTCCCACTTGCGTAAATAAGTATGTATATAAAAAATTTGAAATTATATTAAACATTTTCCAAAATTTAATTTATACTTTTTTTTAAGCAAAACTATATTGCCGTTCAAATTAACATCAAATTCATTAATGAAAAAATATACCCAATATAGGGTGCATCATTAAAAAAAATTAACTAAAATATTTGAAAGAAAAAATGCAAAACACTTGTATTTTTTAGAAAAACCATTTCGTCTTTAACAAATTTCATGTGGTTTGCTGTTTATGTGTTTTCATGTTTAAAACTTTAAAACGAAAAAGAGCCAATAGTTACGCCTCTTTGATTTTAAACGCAATAATAAAGTGCCTGTTAAACGCCAAGTATATTCACCAAACCATATAAAAAACAAAAAGAAACACCCAGGCAATCCCATTAAATATAAAGAACACAAGAATCTTTTTAGCTTTTTCTGCACAATTCCTAACAGCGGCAATAGCAATATAGTCCGGTCATAAAAGAAACCCCTTTTCCAGAAACTAGGTATATGGGACTATAAAATCGCTTGATTTCTTTTTGTGTCTTCTTTTCCTACTCATTATTTTGAAGGAAACTTTCGTCACTAAAGGCTTATTAATGTCTGTATATTTATTACTGCGTAAGTTTATATTTATGCGCGTGTGTGTGTGTGTTCAACAAAAGCAAAAAAATGTTTTGAAACCTACGCTTTTTTCAATATCTTTTGTTTGTGGTAAATATTGATTTAACCACAAAATGAAAATGGAAATATGTATTTATAGGACTGGTTTGAATTTAGTTTGATGGAGATATGATTGATTTAATATATACATACATATGTATAATAAAATAGTAACTCATTTCCTATCCGTCTGTCTGTCTGTCTGTCTTTCTTTCTGTCTATGTTCGCATCACGTAAAAACTACTGGAAAAATTTTAACAAAATTTTGTGAGTACTCTGTACTCTTAGTACTCTGATTCAAATATAGAATACTTTTCTCTGCAAAAAATTGTAAGAACGCTGACGAAGTGGTGGGCACAGCTAGTAATATAATATATTCGCTTTGTGTTCCCCTAAACAAACGTTTTTCTTTCTCAGTTGTTTTCTTATTATTCTGCTTAAAAAAGTAAAATTATCACACTTGCCGCTCTTCTTTTCATATTTCCACAAACAATCTTTAAGCAAGCGACAAGGTTGCGACAAGTTGTACAACCAATTCTATGAATCAGTTGTATGCGCTCCACAAACGATACAATTTAGCGTGCGATTTCATGTACAACTTCATTTAATAACCCAGTTCTCTCAAAGTAAGATGGCGTTCAATATTCTCTCATATGCTATAATTGGCATTGTCCTCAAATAATACTGAACATTCAATGTTAACTGAAAGGTGGTCAAAGGAATACTAAACACAAATACTACATAAAATCGTAGGCGAGAGGCACACAAACGTTGCGACGTGTGGGTACCACTTGACAAAAAATCCGATATACAACCTAGAATTGGTTCTACAACTCATCGCATCGTCTGTGGCTTGCTTTAAGAGCGATTTCGGAACGATAAATAGGCTCTCTGCCATACAAAAAAATTATAATTATAGTTATTTGTGTTCTATCTTAACGGGTAGCAGTTAGTGTGTTAGTCTATCGGTGTGAGGCTTTTGCGTGAGATGCCCTCAAGAGATTCTTGGCGTGGCACTGTACTATGACCCATAAATTAAGTTAGAATATAATTTGTAATTGTATCAAATTATCAAAAAATTAAATAAACATTTGCGAGTAACAGTATGGCTAAGCTTAAACTCATAGGTGCACGTTGCTCTCAGAGTAGCTTATATCCAATTAAGAGGTTACCACTAACGTAGATTTCTAGATATAAAATGATTTCTTTATATAGGGGCTTATCAACACCTGCCGTCTTAACCACCAATCTTTAACTAGAAAACAAAAATTTTTCTATTACAGTTCCCTAGACTCACGACAATAATTCACTTTGTATGCAAGGTACGAATCTGACTGTTTCTTTTTCAGACGGTTATACTCCCTACTGTCGCTTCTGCCATATACATATGTATATTTTTAAATAAATATAGTGGCATTTTTTCAATTTTTTCTCGCAGTTAATACTAATAATTTAATACATACATAAATCGTATAACTAATAATTAATATTATAGAAAATTATAATTCTACAATAATACTTGATGTACTTAAGTGCCCTTTTTAAGGGATAGTGTATTATATTATTACATTTATATATACTATTGTTTATTTATAGTTAAATAATATACATTTTGATTAAATAAACAAATTATAAAAAAAATATATTTTTATCTTATTTTGTCTCAAGGTCTAAATTAATAAAAAACTTCCTTCCTTTTGTTTAATGAGAATCAATTTTAATTAATAATTGGTATATTTCTTTTCAAAAAGGTTCCAATATTTCGACTAACATCGTTAGTCATCATCAGGGATCTGATAAAATGAAAGAAAAAATACTAAGTACACAAATCTTATTAGAACGTTATTAGACAATATTACTTGAAAAATATTAAACAATTATCACAAAACTAAATTATCACAGCACCCAAACTTTTGTAATCAAACATTTAAACTGAAAATTGGGACATTTATTATATGTAGCATCTCCAACATGAATCTCTTCATATAATTATTCTCTTCTTGTAGAATTCTCACATTTTTAAAATTCGGCTTATGATTTGTCGTGGTACAGTGGGCAGCAAGTGCTGTTTTTTGTTCTATTGGTTTGTCAATTATTTTTAGTTCCGATCTGTGGGATGTAATTCTTGTCTTCTTGTATATGTTAGTTCCGTCTCCGTTGCATGGAATTTCATACACCACATTAGATTTTTCTTCTTTTGGTAGCCTAGTTTTTGTCTTCCTGAATAATCTGTTGACAGTATTATTGCTTTTAAAAGCGAGTTTATAACTATCCTTATCAAATATGTTGGTAAATTGTAGTCTTTCAGAAAACTGTGGTATATAAGATAGGCTCTTATATACTTTTGGTGGTTCCTCGTCATGTTTTTTCTTTCTTTCCGCTTGTCTCAGAAGGTCATTTATAGTTCTCTTAGGAAATTCGTTCATTTTCAGCACCTTTGTTATTCTTTCTCTATTAACTGCAAGAAAGTCTTTGTCACTTATAGATAAAACCCGTAGAATTAAATTTGAAGCAGTATTCATTATGATACGTTTGGGATGTTTTGAATAAAAATTGATCATCCTGCTCGATGATGTTGGCTTTTGGTACCAATCAAATTTATGTAGATTTCCTTGTCTTATCACTACGGAATCTAAATATGGTTTTTTTATTGTCTTTTTCCTCCTCCATGGTACATTTTATATAACGAGTGATTTTTTAAGAGCTTGAGAACTTTTTAAAAAAAAAAAACGCATAAAATTTGCAAAATCTCATCGGTTCTTTATTTGAAACGTTAGATTGGTCCATGACATTTACTTTTTGAAGATAATTTCATTTAAATGTTGACCGCGGCTGCGTCTTAGGTGGTCCATTCGGAAAGTCCAATTTTGGGCAACTTTTTCGAGCATTTCGGCCGGAATAGCCCGAATTTCTTCGGAAATGTTGTCTTCCAAAGCTGGAATAGTTGCTGGCTTATTTCTGTAGACTTTAGACTTGACGTAGCCCCACAAAAAATAGTCTAAAGGCGTCAAATCGCATGATCTTGGTGGCCAACTTACCGGTCCATTTCTTGAGATGAATTGTTCTCCGAAGTTTTCCCTCAAAATGGCCATAGAATCGCGAGCTGTGTGGCATGTAGCGCCATCTTGTTGAAACCACATGTCAACCAAGTTCAGTTGTTCCATTTTTGGCAACAAAAAGTTTGTTAGCATCGAACGATAGCGATCGCCATTCACCGTAACGTTGCGTCCAACAGCATCTTTGAAAAAATACGGTCCAATGATTCCACCATCGTACAAACCACACCAAACAGTGCATTTTTCGGGATGCATGGGCAGTTCTTGAACGGCTTCTGGTTGCTCTTCACTAAAAATGCGGCAATTTTGCTTATTTACGTAGCTATTCAACCAGAAATGAGCCTCATCGCTGAACAAAATTTGTCGATAAAACACATTTCGAACCGAACACTGATTTTGGTAATAAAATTCAATGATTTGCAAGCGTTGCTCGTTAGTAAGTCTATTCATTATGAAATGTCAAAGCATACTGAGCATCTTTCTCTTTGGCACCATGTCTGAAATCTCACGTGATCTGTCAAATACTAATGCATGAAAATCTTAACCTCAAAAAAATCACCCATTAGTTATTAAATGAATTAAGTTTATTTAGTATATCTTTTACTGACTCCTTCTTAACTATTGCAAAAATATCATCCACAAACCATCGTAGTGATTGATTCATCTAATAATTTTTCCATCACGATATCTGTAATTATCGGAGATGCAGGGGATCCCATAGGCATACCCCTAATTTGCTCATAAAATTTAGTGTCGTATTTAAAATAACGATTGTTTTTTATGCAGAATTTTATTAGGTCCATAAATAAATCCTTAGGTATGGATGTGTGCTGTTCATTCACTCTATTCACTCTATTTCTCTTCAATTGTCCTTAGAGCTAAGTTGAGCGGTAAACTCGGAAACAGTGAGATCACATCAAATGAAATAAGTATCTCGTCATTCTCGATTTTTGTTCTTTTAGTCCGATTTTTAAAGTCAACTGCGTCTTTTACATTATATTTAGAATTTTTTGTCAAATTCGCTGAATTTCTCGCTGATTTTATCGAAGAACAAATTGGTGGTAGCGGTGTTCCATTTTTATGTATTTTTGGTAAACCGTATATTCTGGGTGTGATAGCAGTCCTATTCAGCAATCTATTTCTGTCACTAGTGTCAATTATTTTTAAATTGTACAATTTTTCCACAAATGAATTATTTTTATTTTGCAGTGATGTTGTTCATTCTCTTTTCAAACGTCTGTAAACACACATATCCTGTAATATACTTTTCATCTTATTATCGTAATCCAGTTTTTTCATTGCTAGAGTCTTTGTCCTTTGTCCGAACCAAGTATTATAATATCGTCGTTTTTACTCAAAAATTGCCTAAAAATTGAGCCAAAATTAGATAAAACTATATTTGCTAACTAAAAACAGGACAACTATATGAAAAATATTTAATTTAAATAATATATATATATATATATTTTTAAATATTTTTATTTATAAATATTTAAATTTCTAAATTGCTCGAAGTAATTTATTGCATACGAGTAGATGTAGAAATATTTGATTTTGGCCAGAACCAATTATATTTGATAATAAATTGCAGTGTAATTATTACGCTTAGCGGTGTTTCATAATAATGGTTACATGGATTTTAATGTGTAGAATCGGAAAAAAGAATTTATTTTCCACATATGAGGAGATATACATGAAATAAGTGTAGGCTATTATCTAATCGAGCTAGTCCAATTATTTCTTACTTCTTGTTATAATAAAAATCAACATAGCGTTACCAATTTTTGTTCTTTTTTTTAACTTAGCAGCGGCAGTAGTTCTCTTCATTAAGATGCTTTTTCCTTTAATACTGAACAAGTACTTATACTTTTTCTTGCCTTCCAAGGTCACTTAGCGCTTTTTCGTTTACGCCTTAAAATAAATAATTCAGTTTGAAGCTTTCTATGAAAAATTTATATTAATAATTGTAATAAGTGAGTGTATGTTTTGGTTTATTCTCTCCGTAGTGGTAATAAATCATAAATTTTATATTACCATCATTTACTACACACGTATTTATATTTTTAACTTACCAGTACATGGAAGTTATAGAATCTTATACATATGCATATTTAGATATTTAGGCACTCAACAGTATCAGATTACTTCATACGTGATATCATAAGTTTTTCTTTTCACAAATTATGTCAGTTTTGAATAATTTAAATAATGTAAATAATTTTTTATAAACTAATATCTGTCACCGGGGTGCTTCGCTATCTCCTTGTAAAACATTAAAATAAAGTTTGTTAGAGAACAATGGCCAAGCTTTATCTCGACAACGCACATTATACTCAAAGTAGCCTATTTGGAACCTAGAGAGTGTCGCTATTGCAGTTCTCTAAATATAGAATAATTACGTTGTGAGAAGGTCCCCTTTAAACTATACCTGTTATAGCCTTCAAGTTACGTACTGTTAAATATATACTTTGTATGGGAGGTACCACACCTGTTCCAATTTAAGAATTTTTTGTTCAGCTATGTTGATTAATAACGAAAAATTTCAGTACTACCTTATTTAGTTTTCAATCTACACTATGATAAATATGTGCTTCTTATGAGAGAGTAACAGACAAACTGTTTCAATGCAACCAGTTCTTTACTAGAATTTCAAGAAAAAATTTTTTTTAGGTTTGTTCTCTTGTTTTTAAGTTACACTATCATTTGACATATAAATTGTATTCAGCTAAATTTATAATAAAAAAAATAATATTGGGTATATACATTAATTTCCGTCATTTTGAATAGAAACGTAAATATTTTTTAGATAAAAGTATAAAATATTTTGTTTTTGGTTTAAAGTTACTCACAGTATATTGAGTTTTTGAAAAAAGGGAAGAAGGACACGCCTACCACCCATGTTTCACAAAGCAAATGTTCTTATATTTACTATGTTATTCAAGAAAAAAAAAAAGGACTCTTGATCCTGTCAAATATCGTTTATAGAAAAAAGACCATAAATCTTACAAGAATTATTCGAATTTCATGAAACTTATGAAAACCTATGAGTACAGATGTGCACATGATTGTCTTTGACTTATGGTCACTCATACTCACGGTAAGAAAAAATTTTCTCAAGCACCATCAACGCTCTCTTCATCATTACCGCCACTTTTTTGTATGTATTTATAAATATTTTCAAAATCTAGGTATATTGTTTTCAATCTTAATATTCCCTCTTGAAAACTAAATGGATCTGTCGATATTAACAAATGAGTCGTAAAATTCTTATGTGTGTCAATACGAGACGTATGCGATATGCGACAACCGTACATTTCTCACATTTTTGTGATTTGCTTTTATCACTTCTTTCGACAACCAGCTTAAAATTGTTTTTTTATTTAATTATTATTTGAATTTCAGAAAGGTGTTTAGAACATCATATGTACCTTCTGGCAGATTAAAATATTGTCAATTAATCAATACCGTGGATAAAAATTATATTTACTAGACCACAGACACTCACTTGTACTCACCTGAGAATACAGTTCTTTCCCATATTCATAAAAATTAAAGCTAAGTTAAAGTTTACTTTACTTAATTTTTTTACGAATAAGGGCATTAATATTTATTATTGACCCCAATGCAATTTTTAAATCAATCTGTTTTATATAAGTATTTACATACAGACAAATATTTTATAATTGACTAAAAATAGCATTGAAAAAGGAAAAATATGTTTTTATTATTTGATATTTTTTCCAAGTTCCGGTTCGAATTTTATAATTTTTTTTTTGCCGATCAATAGAAGAAATTATAAGAGTACAAAAAAACCAGAAGAGCATATTTCATTTTTGGAAATGTTCAAAAAAATGTTCAATGAAAATGAATGCGATCTTTATAACAATTAAAAAAAATATTATAAACCAACTTTATATATTAAAATTTATATATATTTTATAGGAAATATACTATGCATTTATACAAACTCAATATTTAGTTCTTGTTACAAAAAGGAAATTGTTAGCGATTATTTTTGTGAAACAATAAAAAACTGCTTAATTTGTGACTTACGCGCCCCCTTGTAGTAAAGAAAGGAGACAACTTCAGTATTTTTTTCTTCTGCATTTTTCCTATTGTGGATTTTATTGAAAACATTAAAATTGAATTTATATTTCGCGACGTTGGAAGTTTTTTTCATTAAAACCTTAAAAAAAAAGAGAAATTCGAGCCAAAATCAAAAATAAAAATAAATCAGTCAAGTGCGAGTTAGTCTCACACACGTAGGGTTCCCTACTATGTCTAGTACGCCTTTAAAAACTCAAGTTGTTAATTTTTTCATGCCTTATGATGCACCCTTTTCTTTTATAATCAAAGTCATATTCGCGAAAATTGCATCGCTATTGGAACAAGCTTTACATTTTAGGAATTGTTGTTATAACGGCCATGGTAATACACTTTCTATAAAAATATCAGGCCTACCTATTAAGGTTCAAAAAATAAGATAATATAGGTCAAAAACCTGTCACTGATTGATCACCCTTTAATTTTTGTTATTTGTTATAGTTTCCATAGTAATAAACCTCTTGTAAAAACTTCAAAAGTATACTTATTACTGTTCAAAACTTAGGCCATATACACGCAAAGCACGTCACTCTCGGAACATCCTTTAATTTTAAGGTTTAATTTAATAGAAAACGAACATATAGTTAATTACTGTCTGGAAATTTTAAGTGGTTGGCTTCTATAGCTCAAGAAATAAAGACATAACGGCAAATAACACCTCACTTTCGGAATACCTGATAAGTTTTAGTATTTATTGCTATAGTGGCCACAGTTACACACCTTCTGTGAAAATTTCAAGAGTCTACCTATTATGGTTCAAAACTTAGGCCTTATACATGCATATCACGCCACTATCGGAACACCCTTTAATTTTTAGGTTTATTTTTTAGACTTGTTTATAAAGCGAACTAAGTTTTAATTACCGTTTGTAAATTTTTAGTCTATACCTCCTACAGTTCAAGAAATAAACACACATTCGTGAATAACACATCACTATCGGAACACCCTATTAGTTTTAGAATTTGCTACTATAGCGGCCACAGTTATACA
Organism: Phasia obesa; assembly: GCA_949628195.1. Classification (NCBI taxonomy): domain Eukaryota; kingdom Metazoa; phylum Arthropoda; class Insecta; order Diptera; family Tachinidae; genus Phasia; species Phasia obesa. Next base: position 71,007,157 of record OX451216.1, on the reverse strand, counting down.
CCTTCTGTGAAAATTTCAAGAGTCTACCTATTACGGTTCCAGAGATAAAAGGCGCTGACAGACGGACAAACGGATAGACGGACAGACGGACAGACATTGTAGGGAAAACAATAGGGTTACGTTTTTATACTTTGTGTACAGAACCCTAAAAAGGACTTTAAACAAATTTAATTTTCTTCAAAGTTCCTACAAAATTTTCATAACTTTTTCTGCCCATGCTGTTAGAAAACACAATATTTTAGCAAAAACATGAAAAAACCAAAAAACCATATTTTTCTATTTTGTTTATATTCCATCAAACTTAAAAGATATTTAAATTTTAATTTAAATATGACTTTTTACGTGAAATCAGAAGTCACTTTAACAAAATATTTACAAAAAACTTATTATTGCTAATAATTTTAGCTACCAGAAAAACTAGAATTTAAAAGTGTGCAGCTGTTTGGAAGAAAGCACATAATTATCTGGCTTTTGCGGCCTTTTCTATCCTCTTCCGTCCTCTCTGATTACAGGCAACCGAAATATAATTTATGGCAACCTACTTTCATTGTGTCACGTGCTTCAACCAGCCGTTAATCTTGACTTTAGTGGCCGTCAATAGAAGTTTAAAATTCTTTCACATGGGTTCGAATTATGGTGTTAGCTGTCGAACAGTATTACTTTCTTTACAATAGAAAATATAATTATTTATTGTATTTTGGTCTATGGAACCGACCACTGTGCGACGTGGTTAAACTCACAGGGTATTGTATGCAGTTTTTATCTATGAAACGATACCCCAATGCTGTAGCACTTTGCATTTTCATGGATTCATTTAAGTTTTAGAAACTCTTTGCTTCGAACTTCTATTCTGAATATGTTATTTAAAAGTGACAATATTGTCTATTCTAATAATATAAAATTGGTTCTAGAATCACAGTATGTTTTACAAAAGAAACATCAGGCAATAGCTTTTACTTTTTACAAAACGCAATGGAAAAGTCAAAAATTATACACTTGTAAAAATTTACAAAATATCCTTCCCAGTTTTATTATAGCGAATATATTTGCTTGAGAAAATTGGGATAAACCATTAACAAGGGATTTATTTATATAAATACCGAAATGTCTCATATCTTCCAACTATCTGTCTTATACAAATCCATCTGCATTTGTAAATATTAGATTAAGTTAATTTGGAGGTTCCTCTGTCGCACCAGAAAGAATGAGTTATGGACTAAAAGAGGATTAGAATCGATAAAACTTTAAAACGAAACGTGTTCTAAAAATCAAAGTATACTTTAAGGCTTCAATAGTAAATTGATATCAATATTTGGTTTACTTAAAATAATTAATTCAACTCTTGACTAATTTAATAATAGTCTGTAACGGCGAGGCAGCTAGCCATGAATTAATATCTTTATGCGACTAGGACTTTTAAAAAGGAACTGGATGTCGGCCAATTACTACTATAAATCGCTTGCTTACACCAACTTAATTAAATGAAAGTAGTAATCCATATTAATATATAGTAAATGTCTGTATAACTAATTACCACCTCATTGTGTTTAAGTAACAACATAATTAATTTTCAGAAAACAAAGAACCTACAAGGAAACTTACAGTATAACTATCTTCTTTGTTTATATTTTTTTTAGTACAAAAATGAAATTAATCGTTTTGGCAAGCAGATGAATTCATAGGAAATTGTACATTTATAAAAAAAATTCAAAGAATATTATATCGTAGTTTATTCGAATTAACATGATGTAAAATTTCAAGTCTTTAAAAAGGTTTTCCATAATTTTGTTAAACATTAATTGTGTTTTTAATGAGCCTACTCTAGGTGCCACTTGTTTGTCTTTAGCTATTTGTCTGTCTTTAAGTACTTGTTATATGTGATGAGTGATGATGAATAATTTCATTGACTTGTTAAGAAATAATTTATTATTAGCAAAAGCAAAAACAAAAAAATCAGTGAAATGTTTTATTAGATCATAAAAACATTTTATAACCTTTGCATATCTAACCTCAAGGGGATTAAGGTTTTAGTTTGTTAACTCGTCATATTATATGACTTTCCTAATTATTAAGATTTTACGTAATTTTTAAATAAAAATTATTACATAAATATGAAACCACAGCAGATGAGGGTCAAACGTTTGAGCAAAACTTTAGGATGAATATAACAATTCGGCATGACAAATTTGTGTTTTTTTTTTAATTTAGTTTTTCAGTAAAATAGATACTAAGTTTAAATAAATTACGATTTTATGTGCGAAAAATTTTCCCCAATCAATGCTTTATATTTAGCAACATGTGAGAAAACTTTACGAGACAAATACTGTTTTTAATCCTCCGAAACGAAATTTTTTACTACGACTATTATTATAGCTGTTTTACCAAAAAATTAAAACTTTACTTAAAAAAATCCACCACCCGCCTTGACAATTTAGTACATTTTTTTTCAAAATTGCTATCCCCGAGAAATCTCAATAAAATGTTAAATTTTATAGTTTTTTTTTCATGTATTATTTACTAGCTGTGACCGCCAATTCGTAGCGTCTTTGCAAAAGCAGACAGACAGACGTACAGACAGACGGAAATGAGTTACTATTTTATTATATGTATAGATTGCATCTTCAATATACGAGTATTTGAACTAACAATAATTACTCACATCCTTAAGTCGATTAAAGGCTGGTTGTAGCATGTGATTCAATGAAAGTAAGGTTTTCGTAAATTAATAACCATTGCGGATGGAACGGGTCGAAAAGGCACCCATTAAGAAAGTGATCTGCTTCGGTCTGCTTAAAATTTGCAGACAGTAATTAAAACTATGTTCCCTTTATAAGAAAGTACATAAAATTGAACCTTAGTATTAAATTGTGTTCCGGGAGTGACATGAGATCATAGGTAGACTCTTGAAATTTTTACAGGTGTCCACTATAATAAAAATTAAAGGGTGTTCCGGCAGTGACGTGATTTGCATGAATATGGTCTAATTTTTTCACCATAATAGGTAGACTCTGGAAATTTTCACAGATGGGGTATTCTTATGGCCCCTATAAAAAAAAACTATAAAAATTAAAGGCTTTGCCGGCTGTGACGTGATTTGCATGTGTAACTTTTTATTTTTTGAACCGTAATAGGTAGACTCAGATATGTGTTGCCGGTATGACAATTACTAAAAATTAAACATGTCCGACAGTGACATATTTTTTACGTATAGTGACTTCTTTTTTAATCGTAATAGATAGACTCTTGATATATTTATAAAAAGGGAATTGCCGTGGCCGCTATAACAAATAATAAAATTAAAGGGTGTTCTGACAGTGACATGATTTTTACGTAAATAGCCTTATTTTATATACCGTAGTAGGTACACTCTTGTTTACAGTATATGTGTTACATCGGCCGCTATAAAAATTACTAAAAATTGAAGGGTGTCCATATGTTTTTCACTATTATACCTTATTTTTTTCACTGCAATAGGTAGGCTCCTAATATTTTTGTAGAAAGTGTATTACCATGGCCCCTATAACAATAATTACTAATTTATATAATGTTCCAATAATGATTAAATTTTTGCGAATATGACTTTAATTTAAGAAAATAAAGGGTACGCTATAAGACGTCAAAACTGATATATTTTTTTTGTCGTAATGGAATTAGAATTTTTCATCCAAAATTTCATGTGGTGAAAAAATCGAAAAATAACACAAAATCCTAATTTAGGAATTTACAATGTTTTCTGTTCTAAATCCTGAATTTGCACTAATCAATCATATCGTAAATGGAAAAATAGTTATAGCTTCTCTAGCATATTTCTTACGAACATTAAAAACATTTTAAAGCAATTTTCTCTAATAAATCTTTTTTTAAAAAATGTAAATACATTTATTTAATATTAATTCAATTTAACAACTTTAAATAACCACTTACTATTAAATCATCCACATTTTTTAGTATCTCTTTGGTTATGTTGATGCTAGCTGTCATGTGGACAAAACTTTACACGTAGACACATAATGTTTTATGTGTCTGCTAGGTTATTTTACTTTATTTTCTTTCCTTTTTAAATCTCAAAAATGTATTGATTTTTAAATAATTTAGACATGAATTTAAAATTGTAAGTGGCTTTTAGTAGTTTTTTATTACTTTTAAGACTTTAACAGTCTTAAGATTTTTTGTTAATAATTTAAGGGCCAAAAGGCTTAAATTATTTGCAGATGGTGCTCAGAATAGTTCTAAAAACTATGGAATTTGCCAATAAAAAAGTTTATGATTCTTTTGGAGGCAAGCGATTGCTGAAGCATTAAAAAAGTACAAACCAATTGTTAAGAAGAAATGATTGATGGGTGTAGAGTAAATGTAAGTAAGTATATGACATAAACTAGATGCAACGAAGGAAGATGTAAGGTTCGTGTTGAAATCCTTTGTTTCAGTTTAATTATTATACGTGGCACGACTCACTTCAACAGGCATTTTAACTCATCATACTTGTCTGAATAAATACAAATCTGGAAGCATAAATTCTCATTAAAATAGTGCTTACTCTTACTAATGAGAAATTAACTTTAAAATTATCACCTTAATATTCTTAGAGGAAAACTAAGTTGATGTTTTTTAAATGTTCTTTTTTTCGACAGCGATTACACAGTGCAACTTTTCGAAAAATACACAGATTTTGCTGTATAGGTTCGCTTCTAATACCGAAGGATAGTAAAACCCTATACTTATGGGCCTCGAAAGATTTTGAAATACAGTGGGCCCTTCAAAAAAAGTGTCATCGGTTTTGTCTAATATCTCATTCATATTAGGTGATAGCGGTTAACTTTGTTCGGCAGTAATGGAGCTAAGGATTCGCTGAAAAAATTCTATTAACATTTTATGCCAAAAAAAAATAATGGAGTTTGCATATCTCCTGTGGTACCTCAGCAATCTTGGCGCTCTTTTTATAGCTGAAATTTCGGCTTGAGAAGTGATGCATTGGTTTTGCAGCCTAAACTTCATCCTATCAGTCTGAAATCGAAGGATGAAGTTGCCTCCCTCCTCTCCATTGAGTGTTTTAGATCCGTCTATATAAACTTCAAGAACGTCTTCGTATATAGTGGGGTACATGTGCCGTCATCGACGAAGTCTCAGACATTTATATTCCGAATCTTCTAGCTGGGTGAACAGTATTCGATGTTACCAAGGATAGTTAAGGCAGAACGCAAAATAGGCGCATGGCCGAAACTCGTTGGTCTCCATGCACTGGTTGCACTGAATCTCAATGCCGAGTTCATGGTCAGTTTTTTAGACTTGTGTACGGCTAGAAGCCAGTGTAACTTAGTAAAAAGTGACTTCGATGGCGTAGTGCACCGTAATCATCAAGGCTGAGGTGCACGGTATTTTGTTAACTATACTGCAATATTTAGGTTGCCTTTGAATTGGTGATTGACCACAAGAGTCTTTCTCTATTAATAGGTATTGTATCACGTGTGTAGCAATCTGAGGAGAGTTCATTTCTCTTCGGAAAGTACAACTAGGAAAATGCGTGTCTATAAGTACTTCAATGATCTTATGTCCGCTGGTAGTCCAGTTGGGTCATGGTTTCTTGATTAAGCATGGGACACCTGATAATATCCTTCCTATTATCAATAATCGGTGGAATCGAAAGAAAATCTAAGAGGATGGACCGTTGTAGCCCCAGTCTGTTTTCTTTCTATTACGTCGAGATATAACCCCTTTTTGAATGAAATTCTACATTAAATTTAATGTATCTGTAACCAGAAACCGAACATTAATTAAAAACCTGAATGAATAGTTCTATCTAGCGTTATGTCAAGAAACTCCCATCTATTTACTACAACAAAAGTGGGTGCTGACCCTTACTCTTACTATGTATAATTTACTAAAAAAAATAAAATTAAAGAGATACTCACGCCTTGCATTACAGTCCAAGTTACGCCATACGACGTGATGTTCGTTGGCGTCCACTCCAATGATTACTTGAAAGTTTAGTCTGCTCGCCATTTCTATAACTTTGCGAAACTTAGTTGGTGGAGATTCGCTTTCATGAGCCATGTAGCAGGAGACGATTATTATGGTGCCAATTTTCGATCCCAGATAGCTGTTACCGTATCTTCTTTACTGAAATCAGAGAAAATTAAGATATTCAAGCCGCTGCACTATATACTCTTAGCTCCTTAGATATTCATAGCTTGTAAACATATTTTTACGCTTAATTGCCATCTTTATTTTTCAATTAAATTTTCTTCCTTTAAGTAGTAATAAATATCTTTAGAATGCATATTTTATATACCTTGTATATATATTTTTTTAAGTAAATATGTTGAAAATTAAAATTTTTTTTTTTTAAATTGAAAACAATATATGTAATGAAACATATTTTGGTCAAAAATCAACAAAAGGATGAAAAAATAGTTGTCTAATTTTAGGACGAAAATATTCGGTAAAGTGTTGCTTGCTATTATCGACCTTATTTTCACCACAAGTATTTTAGAGTGAAGTTAGCGTTTGAGTTGGATCTTTATTAAAATCTCTAAACCACCACATGCTCCTTCAGCATGCTCCTTAGGGTGTCCTATTGTCATATAATTCATATTAAGCTATTTGTTTTAAGAACAAGAAGTCAGCATTAAAATAATAATATGTAGATCCATAACGAAATGTCCGAATTACCGTATAAAATGAAAAATTAAGTTTTTTGCTTTTAGAGCATAATTACCATTTTTAATTTGATTACGAATGGTGATGAAACTACTAATTTCGCCTTGGAAATACCTCAAGTGATAAGAAGTTAACATAGAGAATTAACTTCATTGGCGTAGCTACAAAAGTAAGTTGCACACTATTTAATGGGTTTAAACGGGATCAGTCTGGAAGTATAACTTCTTAAAAAAAAAATTTAAATTGGTTTGGATAAGTCGTATTTCTAAAGTCACAAACATAAAATTATACAGAAATCCTATTTATTTAAGTCCTACTCTTTGTGTTAATAAAGTTGTTTAATGTGAAGTGTTGTAGCGATCGGGAAATATAGAATAGATCTGTTCCACTTGCCGTTTTATATCCTCATTATTTAGTACGCAAATACAATATATAAAAACATACAAATAAATTTTTAAAATTAAGCTCAAGTTCGTTATATTCTCTTTAAGGTGAAAGCATATTAATTAAGTTGAAAGAATATTGATTAATTTTCAAAAAAAAATAAGAAAACTTTATTTTTAGGCGAATGTATTTTTAGCAGAATGGAATGCAATTTCTAGACATCTACGTCCTATGCTTTAGGTAGTGTTTAGTTGTAAGCATCATTTATTTAAACAACCAAATATGAAATGAATACAGTTTTTCTCGTATTCCCTTATCTGAGTTTGGTTGGTTAAATAGATGATGCTTACAACTACCGACTACTACAATGTAGTTCGACTAATTAAAATTAAAATATTCAATATAAAGAAACATTTTTTAGCTAGCAAAGCAAAACTAAATCAAAAAGTATTTGATGAATCAGTTTTCATTGTTATTATGTTCCACTGAAGAAAAATGCACTGTCGTATTAATGACGACTTATCAACGTAATTATGAAATCAACCTTATGACAAAAGCCATCAATAAAATGAAAACTGGCATCAATGTGATGACAAAAGTCAATAATTTTGTCATACTTTAGGTGTCATCTAAATTATGACTGCAATGACAGTAAGTCGATGCCAAATTGTTGGTATATTATTAATAGGTAAAATAAGTATACAAGAAAATAGTTGAAAGTGTTAGAATATTTCATTAAGTATTTGAATTAAAATTTGATTTATATATTTTTAATTTATAATTTTCGTTTTAAAAATTACTTTAGCAAAATTTAAAAAATTAAATCGTATTAAAGTAAATTAATCTTCATTGTTATGACAAAAGTTAATTTGTGTTTAAATCAGCACGCCTTTTTAAAAATGTAGTCGAAACCAGGGACCGTTAATAACAGTTATCAAAAAAAATTAAGCTCAAAAACTCTTTATGATAGAGTCAACGGAGATATATACAGTCATATAGCAATAGATTTGTATTGACAAGCTCTTTCAGAATCGATGGTGATCTTAAAAATCGATCTCAACTCCATAGTTAACAGTTATTTTCCAACGTAAAAATAAAAATTCAAATGAAAGTTTTAAAAAAAGAATTTTAAAATGTAATTGCCACATAAAACGACGACCTATTAAAGGAAGTTCATATTTTGGTATGTATTAACTTCCTACCTATTTTTGGTAAGCATATGTGCTCTTATATACAGTTTGGCATGGTCCGCGGTTGTACACTCTTACCATTCAAAAATTCATAGAACTAAAAATATAAACTAATGCAAAATCCTTAAGACTTTGTTGGGTCTTTATTAGACCCACATCAGCAACATGCCACATATTTTAAACTTTAAATTAAAATGAAGTTTTAAAGAAATCTTTCCAGAACATCTTTGTTTTAATTGCGACGATTATTGCTTTAAAAAATATTTTCTCAAACTAAAGAACAACTTGATACACAATTAGAAATTCTCACCATTTTCTTGACCACAATTTCATATCAAATTAAATATGTGTAGTTAGCTGTTTAAAAAAAAATCAAACTAAGAAAACTGCTCTATATCCAGTGATCAGTTTTTGTACTGCGTAAAAGTGAAAAAACCTTTAGTTAACTTTTTAATTCATTATCACCTAACCAAATTGCTAAAATCACCATAATTTGCAAAATTCATTTCATTACACTCTTTTTTTCTTCTGTTTACGAGATTTTGTGTTCTAAATAGACTGCAGTCGTGATGGGTGAATTGAAAAATAATCTATAAAACATTCAGTGAAAAGACGAATAATAAATAAAAGAAGAAGTCTATATAAAGACAAAACTCTCCCGCGGGTATAAAAAAGGGATAAAAAGTCCATACATAATACCATAAATGAGTGCATACAATAGATTTAGCCACATACAAACGAACATAAATACTTAGCTTATATCGCCTAAGTCATGTTGAAGAAAATAGTTGAAAATGTAAAAATAAAGTTTAAATAATGTCTTGGGCTAAATAAAAAAATAAAAATAAGGAAACACTTCTCGTTTAGCAACAAGTCCTAGAAAACGAAAAAAACGAAATAGTGTTTGGACAACACTTAGAAAGAGCACGCATTTTGCAAAATTTTGAAAATTACTCTTTGTTATTCATATTGTGATAAACAGTGGGCTTAAACATATTTATAAGTAGAAGTCAATAAATGTTTATTTTTAAATTTTTTTTTAAATTCGCATAAATAATAGTTACAAATATTTATAAAGAACCCAAAGACTTTCAATTTCTCTTTGGCTTAAAAAAAAACACGAAGGTTTTCAACTTATCTGTATTTCTTTTTTATCTTTGTGACTTCAGAACTCCACCAATTTTAAACCTATCAAAAAATAAATTAATTTTAAAAGTGTTGCCCATCCCTTTCGATGCGAGATTCGAATAGCAAATTTAAAATAAAATTTCTAATGGGTGTAGGTTATTACAACAATGTACAGCATATCGGTAAAGGAAAATCTGAAAAGCAACGATAGGCGAGCTCGGGGGTACAAATAAATACCAACCGTCCAGTAAAATAAACTATGTTAATTTTATATAGACTAAATAGACACTATAGTAAATCATATTTTATTGAATTTTGTTAAAAAAAAAATATCTTTTTAAATAAAACTTATTCATGTTATGCTGCAAAAGCACATTTTTCAAAGCTGCAAAGGATCAATTCATCAGCTAGGGTAACCAGAAATTATTAAAATGGCATCATGTTTCGGCTGAGGTCATTATAAAAGACCCATGCGTTTATGGCTATCATCATTATCAAACGAAAAAAAAACTTTATGATCCAGTTTTTGAGAAATAACAAATTTTCTTAAAAACTACTTATCGGACTATTGTGAGCCACAACCCCGGACGAATGGTACATATGAGTACTATTTACTAAAAAAGTATAAAACACATGATTTTTTATAAATGCTTACCATTAACAACTGTGAACACTTGCCAAAATTTAAATTCTGCTTTATTTGAAATAACTTACGAACGTTCGCGCACAATATCATGCAAAAGTCAGTTAAACACTTCCATTTTCCAACAACACAAAAGACAAAACAATATATCAAAACATACTAGAATGTACCCAGAAGAATATTTTACAAATGTTTAAACTTTGACTGGTACACAACAGTGTTGGGATTTGTCGTACAATTGTACCAAATTTGGTACACTGGTACACTAATCAATATTTTTTTCTAACAATGACAAACATTTCCAAATTCAAAGTACTTCAATCCTGCCTAGAAGTAACTGCATTGCTACATTCTTGATTTTTATTATTTAGTTTGAAATCCCTTTCATATAATGGCTGATTCAAGTAAAGATACTCTTTACAATAGCCTTTTTTTGACAGATCACGTGTGGGTCGTGTCATCCTGTCATGTTATTAACGGTTTGGTGTGGTTGGTGGGCCGGTGGAATCATCGGTCCATATTTCTTTAAAAATGATGCCAGTGCGAATGTCACCGTCAATGGCGACCGTTATATTGCATGATAACCGACTATTTGATGCCTCGTGCTCTCGGCGAAATTTGGTTTCATCATACTTCCCACACATCGCATCAATCAATGGATTTACTAAGAGAAAATTTCGGTGAGCACATAATTTGACGTTTTGGGCCGGTCGATTGGCCACCAAGATCGTGTGATATCACACCGTTAGACTTTTTTCTGTGGGGATATGTAAAGTCTAAAGTTTATGCGGATAAACCCGCTTCGATTCAGGCTTTGGAGGAAAACATTACGCGTGTCATTCGCCAGTTACCAGTCGAAATGTTCGAACGATTCATCGAAAATTGGACTCAATGGATGGACCATCTGCGACGTAGCAACAGCCAACATTTGATAGACATAATCTTCAAAAAATAAATACCAAAGAATGTTCTTTAAAATGATAATCAACATTCTGCATTAAATTTGAATTTTCTGTGTTTTTTTTTTTTTTCTTTAAAAAACTAGGGAACCTCGCTTTATAAGTAATAGGTAATTTAGTAACAAGCCATTTTTGCTGAACTGCAGCGTTTGAACTTATTTGCATCGCCTCAATTCGTTTCCGGCAGTATTTGGCTGATATTTTTTCTAGAGAGAAATCGTAAGTACTTTTTGGCAATGAGGTGACTCGTTAATCATTATTCCAAATAACTCCAACATGCTCTATCGGATTAAGATCCGGTCACTTTGGTGGGGTTTCAAGCATCTGCTGGAAATTGCAGAATAACCAGTTGCTAACATGTAATAATTTTGCTTATAAAATAAGTATTTTGGTAAAATAATTGTTAGTACATAAATTAGCAACACAAAAACAGTAATTCAAGGAATCAAGGTCAATTATCATTACTTTAAAATACCTTAGTATAATACCCTGGTATAATGATTTATTACATTCTAATGTTGAGCCAAATTCTGGTACAATTTATGCTGATTCTGGTACAATTTATAGATTGTCAGATCCCAACACTGGTACACATGTGTACCATCTCTCTTTAGAAAATAAATTAAACACAACACACGTGATCTATACATATTTTTATATACTGTTAAGTGACATAGTCATCAAGATTAATTCAGGGGTATCTCGTATAAGCACAAGAACATATAAAGAAGAGTGAAGCACTAGGCAATGTTAGACTTCGGTGGAACCAACTGATGATATATGAATTAAATTAAATTTCTCTTATTTTATTTAATTGCCTTTAAAATTAATGAATATATATATACATATATATATATATATATATTTAAAGCTCCATTATTACAACATGTCAGTAGCTTAAGTTAGTTATCATAGAGCTAAGATTATTTTCGTTATTATTATTAAGTCATAACGAATAATAGCTATCGTTCTCATTAATGCTCACTTTGAAGCAAGTAATAATAAAAAACCTAAATCTTTCATTGGCTGTAGTTAGATGCATAACCGTGCTATTACAAAAAAGATCTGTGTATCGAATTTTTATTAAAAAAATAAAACTAGTTAAAAAAGAAAAAATAAAGATTCTTAAATAAGACTTAAACCACAAGAAGAACCAAAATTTTCAATATTTTTATGAAAAAAATGGCGTTTTTATAGGAAATGTTTCCCTTTCCGTAAAAATCTTATAATCACCAAAGGAAAATATCTATATCTTATTTGTCAGCAATTAACAGTATCACAAAGGGCGTGTTCCAGACTTGGGCAGTTCACGAACGAACTAATTCAATTTAACTATTCTATCAGTTGAACTAAATGAACTAGTTCAAATTTGTATGTCTACCTAGTTCAATTTTTAACATATGCTTTGTATTTGAACTATTAAACAAAATGAACTAAAATGTACGTATGTGCGTGTATTGATGTCAACTTTTTTTGACAACAATGTAAAACTGCCATACAACTTAATAAGATTAATAAATTAGTCAAGTGCGAGTTAGACTCACACACGTAGGGTTCCGTAATATGTTCAGTATATTTTAAAAATTCCAGTTGTTTATTTCTTTATGTCTTATGGGATACCACTAAATTTTAAAATTAGAACGCCAAAATTTTAAAAATAGAACACCCTTTAAATTTTAATATGTAATTGATTTATAGCGGCCATGGTAATACACTTTCTATTGAAATATCAGGAGCCTACCTATTACGGTTAAAAAAATAAGGTAATATTCGTGAAAAACACGTTACTAATGGACACACTTCAATTTTAAGTATTTGTTATAGCGGACGAAGTAACATCCTTTAATTTTTAGGCTTATTTTTTTAGACTTGTTTATAAAGCGAACTAAGTGTTAATTACTGTTTGTAAGAAATAAACACATATTCGTAAATAACACCTCTCTATTGGAACACCCTATAAGTTTTAGTATTTTTTGCTATAGCGGCCATAGTTATACACCTTTGGTAAAATTTTCAAGCGTCTACCTATTATGGTTCAAAACTTAGGCCTTATACATGCAAATCACTTCACTATCGGAACACCCTTTAATTGTTGTTTTTATTTTTTGCAGACTTGTTTATATACCGAACTAATTTTAATTTAGTGCTTGCATATTTTTAGTGAATTTTCCTACAGTTCAAGAAATAAGCACATATTCGTAAATAACACCTCTCTATCGGAACACCCTATAAGTTTTAGTATTTGTTAGTATAGCGGTCACAGTTATATACTTTCTGTGAAAATTTCAAGCGCCTACCTATTACGGTTCAAAACTTAGGCCTTATACATGCAAATAACACTACTATCGGAACACCCTTTAATTTTTATTTTTATTTTTTTATACTTGTTTATATAGTGAACTAAGTTTTAATAACTGTTTGTAAATTTCAAGTGATCCCTCCTACAGTTCAAGAAATAAACACGAGTCTACCTATTACGGTTCTAGAGATAAAAGGCGCTGACAGACGGACAGACGGACAGACATTGTAGCGAAAACAATAGGGTTTCGTTTTTACACTTTGTGTACGGAACCCTAATAAAAAGTATTTCAGAACACAAATAATAGTTCAGAAGGAAAAAAGAGCGATTGAACTAAAAGATTGAACTAGTTCACCTTTTTACTTTGAACCAAAATGAGCGATCTCTAAAATGAACTAAAATGCACAAGTCTAGTGTGTTCAGACTAGGCAAATATTTACCGAAAAAAGCGAAAGCAAAATTTCAAAATTCTTTAAGATCACGTGATTCTAATTCGATTAGCTAAAAGAGCGTGTTTTAAAATCACTTTCTTTTTTTAAAAGATCTTTGTTGTCATTTTTAAAATAAATTGCTTGAATATACAATTCAAAGAGGTCTTTTTTAATTTTTGTTTTAATTTATTATTTAATTTTTTTTTAATATTTAAAAATCTTAAGGACGCCTGTATTGCAAAATTATATTCTTTTTCGTTGGTTTTTATGATTTTCCTTACTTTTTAACCATCAGCAGATTAAGTGTTTAGAAATTTCAGCAACGATTGCCAAACTTATAAAATGTCGTGAGCCGCAAATTAATTATGAACCGGTCCATGAATGAAGCTCCAGAAGAAGCTATAATCACACAGGTGTTTCAAAAAAGTTTGTGATCAAAAGAGTTTTAAGAACAGACTTGCTTGTAATGCAAAAGTATTATTTAATTACTTTTTTTTTACAAAATCTTTAGTCTTTAGAACCTTAGCAAATCACTAGATATTGTGTTCATTTTTGCTGCAAACTTTCCAAAGATGTAAAAACTTTTTACTTTTCACTAAGGTAGAATTCTCTCTTTCTCTCTCTCTCTCTTGCTGTGAGTGAAAAATTACTTAGAAAGAGAAATAAGTTTATGAGAATTCAGTTTTAGTTAAATTTAATCTCAAAGCCAATATTTAACACGACGAATTTTTGGCGGCGAATATACTTCGCCGTGTTTGTGCATATGCAAATACACAAATTCGGTCGAAATTCACATAACGCAGTGAACTCTACAATAGATTTATTTGTATTTGTTATGCCGGTGTACGTCAAAAAAATAAATACAATGTATGGTCACATTGTATTGCTTTTTTGGTTTTAGTTAGAAAGCATTTTAGTAAATAAAATTTTCTTTATTTTAATAACTGATTGATTTTTATTTTGTAGCATTTAATGTCTTTCATGGCCCGACCAGTGACAAAACGACTGGGAACCGGTAACCAAACAGCGATCCACCCGTCTCTGTGGCCGGTTATTGGTGAGGTCACTTCGGGGTACTCGTGGTGGGTATGGTTTGGAGCAACCTTTGCAGGAATAATGCAAATTTGGTCAAAATGTGCTGTTACATTATCAACAGAAAAATCACCAATAGAGTGTCAAGAGTTTGATGGTCTCCAAAAACGAATCTCCTAAATAAGGGGTTAGAATATGGGCCCAGGCTTTCCATGTTATATACATTGCTACTCATTGTATCGTACTTGTACTGTACAATGGTGGTGCTGATCTACACTCTTGATTCACTTGATGGTACGACCACCGTCAGGTGAGGACATCACGGCATATGCTGACGTTAAATCTTCACCAGATTTTATATTTGAAGTTACTGCTGTCGATTTATTTATGGTCTTTATTTATTTAGGCGTTTTTTATTAAAGTTGCGGGGGGCGTATTTTGTTTAAAACATTTAGTTTATACAAGAAAATAGCAAAGCTATGAGAAAAGCTAAAATACAGTACAACCACGCAAAAACCCCCGAGGGTTCCAATTGTCACTGCAGGAATGGCAAATGCTTTGACGCGGTTCACTCGGGGAAATCTGGAAGAAAAGGTCTGCGATAAACATTGCGGATCCTCTTCGAAGCCCGACCATTGCCCAAAGGACTGGTACCATGGGAATCGGTGGCCCCACAGAGAGCCTATCCTCTCTGTGACCTGTTATTGGTGAGGTCCCCTTCGGGGGTACACGTGGTGGTTGTGGTTTAAGATCGATTTATGTAGGTAAGGTGCAAGGTCGATCAAGTGTGCTGTTGCACTCTTAACAGACGGAGTTTGGATAGTCTCCAAACCCGTAAGCAAGAGGTTATAATGTGGATCTAGGCTTGCCTTGGAAAGGCTTGCCATATTACATAAATTGCTACTCATTGTGACTGTATCACACACAAAAAGCGATTGGTGGCAATCGTAAAGTGTTGTTATACTACACAATGGGGGCGCTAGTCTACGCCTAAGTTTCACTCGGTGGTAAGACCAACGTGAGGTTAGGCCGAGTAGGCATGTACTCACGTTAATCTTGTTCCACAACCAGGCAAATCCGAAAGAAGACATATCGACAGGTTTATATTGTAAGTTTTTTATTTGTTGGTAAGATATAGAAACTTTTCCGTTGCTGATATTATAATTTTCGAAAGCTAGACATCAGTTTAATTAAATAAAACAAAATTTTTTTTGGGTAAAATTGGCAAAAACTTATTCTTGAATATTAAGTTTTCTAACTGCTCTAATGAGACAAAAAAGTGAAATATTTTTACTCACTTAATCCACTGTCTCTTGCTATCAAATTACAAAAAAAAATAACCAAAACGTTAGTTTTTTTTAAGTTTTGTTATACAGTGTCATTATCAAGTCACGACAAATTCTCTAAGTTGCCAAAACTTCTACATTTTCGATTTTATTTTATTTAGAAATAAAAAAAAAAACATTTGAAGTTTGCCAAGATGTAAGAGACAAATAAAGTTTCCATACGAGTACTACCCTTTTTGTGAATTTTAAATCAGTAACTAACTACTAATACAACAATAAGAGCAAGAACCTTTTATGGAGTAAAAGAGTTTAGATTGTTCGGTTAGAACAACTGAAGTTACAAGTAGAAGTAAAATAAGATCGCATCATCATCATCACCAGCATGTTTATCAACAACAGTATGGTCATCATGAATACATGCATGTTTAAAATGCGGAAAAACTAAAGCGTTACTAAAAACATTTGTACTCGTGCTTTATGCCTACGAGTGAGTATTATATGAATAGAATAGAATATAATAGAATAGAATAGAATAGAGAAGAATAGCACGAGCAATTTACACTGTCAGTAATCTAAGCATGACCATATAAGTTTAGTAGGTGTGAAAATTACAAATGCAAACAATGTTTCATACTTTTGCCAGTTGTCTGCCAACCCGTCAACCCAACAGCCAGCTATCTTACAAAACAACAACCAGTCATCTAACTAACTATCGTACAGAAAGCTGCGTCACTAAGCCTCAATGACTAACTGGATGGATGGGATTGTTTGGACTAGCGTGTAAGTGACTGCAAGTGCGAATGTTGATTTTTTCTTTTTCGCCGCTGTTATTTTGTATAAATTTGGTTTGATGTTGGTCACAGTGAAAGAAGATCAAAGTGTGTCAGTTTCCAGAAAAACAAAATCAGCAGCCAACATATCATCCTTTTTTTTTTTTGTTTTTTTGTTGGTTTGTTTTTTTTTTTTTTTTTGTTCTTAAACTGATAAAGATGCTATTGTATTAAGTCTCAATGATGATGATAATGATGATGGTCTTCTACTTGGAACAGGAAAGATTTTCAATTTTCCTCTAGGGCATTTTAAAAAGATTTGCTGTTTTTTTGTTGTTGTTTTTGTGAATTTATTTCGCCTCTCTGCATCGCATGCATTATTTATTTCCTTTAATAGTTATTCGAAAGTAAATCAGAATGCCGCTTCCACACAATGTTCTCCGAAGAGCCATTGAGGACTTTTTTCTATTTTTATTTTGCATTTTTGTATAATTTAGCATGATTCCTTGTTTCGCAATAGAAGATTCCCTTTTATTTCTGTGAGCAGTTAATATTTCATTTCGCAACGTTCTTTTAATATGCACATAAAGCATATTTATAGCTTCATAAAGTACAGTATTTATGAAAACGAATAGGGAATTTGTGAAAATATCGCATAAATTGTTTCGACTAATTGAAATTTATTATTGTGTTTAAACGTTTACTATAAATCAAGCTAATGAAAGATTAAACAAAAGACTTATTCAGATGTATTAACTTGTAATAGTGTTAGTGGGAGTCGCCTATAGCATTTTGTACTATAGAAATTAACTTTAATTCAATATTTTTAAAAAGACTTAGTTTTTTTTTCATATTATTTATTTATTGTATCTTCAAATTATAGCAACTAACAATAACTGCGCAAATCTTAAAAGTTAAAGTAAAGAAATGTTAAAGTAAAAAAATAAAATTCAAATATATGTATATACTGAAGTCCAGCCAGTGCTAGACAAAAAACTGTATGACCTCACGGTTGTTGCTACAAATAAATTGTTCACCTCTGTGATGTTCGGCCAAGAGAAGCAACATTCCTCCTTCTTAGTCGAACCTAACCACGATCATTCAGGATGTTGCGGGCCAGCGGGCCAGCGGGTTTTGGATGCGTTTCAAGCTGCTTCAGATATATTCCAATTTTTCATATTCGCACGATGTTAAATTTAAAACATTATGAATGCCTTGTATTTGCATATTTTAAAACAGTAACTTATTCCTATCTGTCTGCATTCGCATTACGTAAGAACTACTGGATGGATTTTATAAAAATTTTGTAAGAAAATACGCTAGTACCCTAATTCAAATATAGGATACTTTTCTCCGCAAAAATATCTTATTTCCAAGAGAAAGTGGAGAAAAAGCAATGAAAGTACGTGATTTTACTGATATGCATACTTTATTTTTAAAAGTGGCATATTTTAGTAGGCATGAGACTCTTTATATAAAGTAAACACATAAACCATAACTGAAGCACTTAAAAATTAAGCGTCTTTGGTTTGGATTGTTTTCAAAGCAAAATCGAACAAAATATTGCAAGGACGCTGACGAAGTGGCGGGTACAGCTAGTATTTACTAAACATTAAATTTTTTTAAATAAATTTTACAAATTTCGAAGTTACCTACTTAATTATTTAAAACCAAAAAAAAAATCGCATTACATTTTTTACGTAATGTACATTACGTAATCAGTATGGGAAAGGGTTATTTTAGTCTCACGCCTTGTTAAAATCATTAAGTTGGTAATCCAGTTAGGAAGTCCTTCCACCAAAAATGCTTAATTCCATACTCGATAACCGGAAGCACTAAATGAAAGACGCTTTGTAATTGATTGGATTTGTTCCGCTAGTAAATAAAATACTGTTGTCATACCTTTCGGTGAAGATCGTCGTCACTGGCTGTTGTTTTGGCACGTTTGGCGAGCGCTTTTGATGTAGACATAATTTTCAAGCCGTGTTTCAAATAGTACTGAAGAGTTAGTATTACCTGTTTTAGTATAATAATAAAAAATCCATTACTATTTACACCATTACTGTTATACTAAAGGTATGACAACGCTTTATAAGTTTTACAATTCCTTTGTAATTTTGATATTCATCGTTTCCGATTAAACAATAGAATTTTTACCAAATTTTCACTAAAAATTAAAACTTTTAAAGTGGTTGTAATTTCGATGCAATAAATTTAATTGAAAACTGATAATTCTTAAAAAAAACTAAAAGCCGTTAATAATTTAGAAATATAAAAGTATGTCCTATATAATCTTATAGTGTTGGGGCATTTAATGATAAATAAATAAATGTATTTCCAAATAATCTTATTTTGATTTCAACTTTTTTTTTAAATAAATGATTATTTTTTAGAATTTTTTTAACAAAAACTTTAAAATTCTTCGAAAAGGTCGAATATTGAATAATTGTTCTACCCTTTTTCACGGTGGAACGGGTATATATTGAACAGTTGCATGAGCAAGCTCATCTAATGGGGGTGCTTATAAGCAAGTGGTCATACTGGAACATAAACTAGCCTACAGTACACATGCCTACTCATACAGCTACTCATACCATACTATTCATATCATAACGCAATGAGCTGACCGAGTTAAACGAACTTTCTATACTATAGAGCATAGATGGGGGTAGTGCACTAAATTTTGATTGAAATCAGCATTGCACTACCACTAAATATTGCAAAATAAATTATTGCACTATTTTTTTTTTGCAGCTTAGTGATAAACTGAAAGCTGCACTAGCAATCAAAAAAATTTAGTGGTAGTGCAAATTTATTGCAAGAATTCTTCACTCACTCAATTGATTGCAAAATTTGTACTTGCAATCAATAGAAAGCTGCATTTATTCATACTCTCAATCAACTTTCAAAAATTATTGGTCATGAGAATTTTGAAATAAATTCGTTTTTTTTTTAATATTTTACACCAAAAATAAAAAAAGTGATGTAACGTAATGAATTTTTTATTCAGTATTCAGGTACATAATGGTAACAAATTAATTATTAATACTATATAACAGTTACATAAAAAATTAAAAAGTCAGTTCGAACATTACTAGGTAAGTTACATTCCTAGATTTTAGTGCAATTGACGAAGTAAATAAAACGATTGTTTAAATCACGAGTCTTCTCATATCTTTGATATTAGATAATTCAACAGTAGAACAAAATGATAGCATATGAATAGAATTAAATACTTCTCTACTGGATTTTGAGACTGAATTGGGTTGTCTTAACAAATATCCAGTAATTAGGTAAATGTTTTTAAAATTCAACACGCATTTGCCTTCTTTTGCACCTGTGAGGCCTATATTTTTCTTTAGTGGAATCGTAGACACTCAGAAGATAAAAAATTTGGTAGTAACAGTTTTGAAAAGTTTGTTGCAAATAATTTTTTGAATTTTACTTTTTTATGTATCCATTTTGTTTATTGAAATAAAAAAAAAGTCTGTTAAACTAAAAATTAATTAAATTAATTTTTGAAAGTCTAGTTGGTCATACTCGTATATTTATGTTACATTGCAAATTTTGCAATCACCATTAGAAATCAAAAAAATGAATGCAAAATTTTGCAATATCACTCAGTGTGAGTGAAGATTGCAGAATTAGTGCACTACCCCCAACTATGCTATAGAGCGCCGTGTTTACTCAACTCTTGTTCGAAACACTCGTTGGGTTGTTTCGTATAGTTTTGCATTTACTAATGTTTTTTTTTCGTATTCTTTAAGAAATGAAAACTTTAAAATTAACGTTAGTAATATTGTTAACAAATACTGGGTTTTTGTTTGTGCACTCGGTTTGTGTTTTACTCAGAGAATAAAACTGATTTAACTCGTCCAAGTTCATTGTAACCATGTTCAACATTTGTTCATACTTATTCAAATTTACTTGTGGAAACTCTGCAAGCTCATTGCAATTAGCACGTTTGTCTTCGCTGATTACACTGTGGAACAAATTCAAGTTAGCAAAAGTTAGGTTGATTCTGAGAGTGAGGAGTGAAAATAGAGGCTAAATTAAAAGACCCGTATCGCGGCGTTTTTTTATGTTAGTTGGAATTTTTTTTTAATCGACCTTCGAACTTTGCAGTAAAATGCCTACCCGAATTGGATACAGTTGCCTTTCACAAAAAAATTATGAGTTTGAAGCACTTCATATTCAACAACTTTGTTTAATAATAATGCAATTTACCTCAAAATGAGCTTGGTTTTCTATAAAAATATGTTTGACTAGATGTGCCCACACACATTGTGTGCGTCCTGACAATATTTTGTTTTATTTTGCTTTGAAAGTAATCTACACCAAATTTTAAGACTCTTACGTATTTATTTTGTATAAAGGTACCCATCCCCGGATAAAATTCTAAAATTTATATAAAATTCAAAAATTATCAAAATTATAATTTTTAGAATTTTTCGATTGGAATTTTTCAATTGAAAAAAATTCGAACTAACATTAAAAAGGAGGCGATACGGGTCTTCTAATTTAGCCTCTATTATCACCCCTCACTCTCAGAATCGACCTCATTTTGCTAACTTGAATTGAATGAAATATTATAATGAGCGTCTTATGATCTTCGTTGTTTGTGCATGTGGCAACCTGGCTGAAGTAGCAGGCGGCGAGAATAATGAGTTGATATAATTTTAATGTTTTTTTTAGGTTTTGACGAATCGAGATTGCTTTGTGTTTTAAATTAATAAAAATAAAAAGTTTAAATATAAATAATTAAATTGAATTAATTTTGTTAAACTGGAACAATTTATAGGCTGTTACATTGGCGACGAGGTAAATATGAAAAAAAAAAAAATAAAAGCTAGCGTTTGCACGCTTTGAAGAAAATCATTGAAAAGAAGGAAAAGAAGACAAATTGATTTACGTAAATAATTTCATTATTGATTTCAGATTGCCAGTTAGGCAAATATATTCTGTGTTTTAGTTCAAAGAACTAGAAGATCTGGGCCAGTGGGGCAGACGAAGTACAAATTAAAATACAAGACAATCAGTTGTAGGTTGAAATATTATGTCGAACTGACAGTGAATGTATTAACACAGTTTATTTGTTTAGGAAAGAGGAACGTTGATTCCCAACATGAATGAGACAAATGGTATTAGGCCATTTCTTTGTGAAGTGATTGATAAATCGCTAATTCGTATTGAGTGGGAAAAGTGGCTACGAGCATTTACTTTCTACATTCAGGCAGAAGAAATATCAGATTCTGTCAAGAAGAAGAATAAGCTCTTGCAATATGGAGGAACTCAATTGCAGGAAGTGGCATATAACATTCCAGATGCACTTATTTGTGGGGAAAAAGAAGATGCTTATGAAACATTAGTTGACAAATAAAATGACTATTTTTCCCCAGAAAGAAACACAACATTTGAGAGGCATTTGTTTCGATCGCTTAAGGCAGAACATGGTGAAACCTTTAATAAATTCTTATTAAGGACGCGACAACAGGCTTCGAGGTGTGTATTTGGTGAAACGAAGGATGATATTCTGGAAATCAGTATTAAAGACAAACTTATTGATTCCTGGGCATCTGCGGATTTGAAAAAGAGGTTATTGGAAAAAGAGCACTCCTTGAAAGAAATTATTGAAATTTGTCAAGTCCATGAGCAAATTAATGCTCAATCAAAATCAATGGAGGCTCCAAATACAACTGTTGAAATCAATAGAATTGCAAATAACTGCGAATGTTTTAGATGCGGACAAAACAGTCACGACGGAAACAGTGTAGATTGTCCAGGCAGGAAAGTGAAATGCAACAAATGTGGCTTGTTGGGACACTTTGCCCGGAAATGCCGTACTGGCTCAAACAAACGGAAATTTTCTACATTCGATAGCAGAAATCCGAAGCGTCGAGATTTTGGTTATTCCAAGATAAGATATATTGATGGTCAATCCAATTCAAATGATGACTGCTGTTTTAAAATATTTGATAACGGAGAATCTGCGATTGAGATAATACCGTGTTTTGTAGGCGGTAGAAAGATAAGTATGTTGATAGATTCGGGATCAAAATACAACCTCCTTTGTGAAGATGATAGGAATTTATTGAATACCGGGAAAGCAGTCATGTGGAATACTCGATTTAAATCAGATCACCAATTTAAAGCATACGCTGGTAATGTGGCACTTACGATAAAAGCAGTTTTTGAAGCTGTTATTGGGATTGAGAGAAGTTCTAATTTAATTTCAACATTTTATGTTATTGAGCGTGGCGAGCAATCATTGCTGGGTAAAGATACTGCCATTAAACTGGGTGTATTGAAGTTGGGTATAGGCATAAACCAGGTGGAGAAATTGGAACCTTTCAGTAAAATTGCTGGAATTAAAGTAAGCTTATCTGTTGATACCTCCGTTAAACCTATTCAACAACCGTTGCGTATAGTGCCAGTTGCTATTGAGGATAAGGTTGAAGCGAAACTAAATGAGGCATTAGCTCTGGACATAATTGAACCGGTTGTTGGGCCGAGCGCTTGGATATCTCCAGTGGTCGTTGTCTTCAAAGGAAACGGAGACATTCGGATTTGTATTGATATGAGACGTGCGAATACGGCAATTTTAAGGGAAAATTATCCCCTGCCAACTTTGGAAAGTTTTATGACGAGATTGCAAGGAGCTAAATTCTTTTCAAGGCTTGATCTTAAAAATGCCTATCATCAATTGGAGCTTGAAGAGGAAAGCCGGTATATAACAACATTTATAACTTCAAAAGGCTTATTTAGATATAAAAGACTGTTATTTGGCGTGAATTCAGCTCCGGAGATATTCCAGAAATGGAAAATATTTTGGCTCCATGTAAAAATGCATTAAACTATTTGGATGACATATTAGTTTTCGGCGCAACTGAAAAGGAACATGATAAATACTTGGAAGATGTTTTTACCACATTTAAAGACTTTAATGTAGCCATTAATAAGGACAAATGTTTATGGAAGGTACAAAATTTAAAATTTTTAGGCCATATTCTATCACCAGATGGCATAAGCGCCGACCCGAACAAAATCGATAGTGCTTTAAATTTTCGAGCTCCAAACACCCGTGAGGAAACTCGAAGTTTTCTAGGTCTGGTAACCTATTTAGGTAAATTTATACCAGATCTAAGTGATCTAGTTGAACCCTTGAGAACGACTATAAAAGCGAATGAAAAATTTGTATGGTCCACAAAACAGAATGATGCATTTGTAAAACTCAAGGAAAAGTTGGCGGAGCTTCCAACACTAACTTATTTTTCACCAAACCGTCGAACACGATTGATTGCTGATGAAAACCCTGTAGCTTTGGGAGCGGTCCTCATCCAATTCACTGAACATACTCCGTATGTTGTGTCTTTTGCCAGTAAAGCACTTTCTGAAGTTGAACGTCGCTACTCACAAACGGAAAAAGAGAGTCTCGCTCTGGTGTGGGCTGTAGAAAGGTTCTACTACTACCTAGCAAGGATTGAATTTGAGCTAGAAACGGACCCAAGCCATTGGAGAGGTCCAAAACTTGAATCGCTCTCTGGTAAAACGTCTTAAAATTGCTCACTCGCAGGGTTTGGATTATAAAAAATAGATTCGCAGATTTACACTCATGTACAACGTCACCCCTCATGGTACAACGGGGAAAGCTCCTTCGGAACTTATTTTTAATCGAGTTATTAGAGACAAGATTCCATTCCTAAATGACGTTGAGGATGATGGTATCGACTCTGAAGACAGAGACAATGAAATTGCTAATAAAGAAAAAGGGAAACAAAGTGCCGATTCCGACAGAAACGCCATCGATTTTGATATCAAAGTTGGGGATAAGGTACTCCTCCGGAATACAGTATTTTCTAATAAATTATCTACAACTTTTGGGAAAACTGAATATGAAGTAAAAGATCGGAAGGGAAATGATGTCGTGATATCAGGAGATGGCAAAGTGTATCGTAGCAACATTACTTATGTTAAGAAAATTCCAGCTGACTCATCGCTTCCATATTTAGCCAAACCTACTAGGACTTCGGTTGTAAATCCAGAACATCTTGAACTTCAACAAGACGTGAATTCCGCCAACGATTGGCTTTCCGGTAATGAGCTGTCACCGGAACTACCATCAACATCACAGAATATAGGTCCAAACGGACCCAAGCCTAAAGTGATGTTGAAGCTTAAAAATATAGGAGGGATGTGACAACCTGGCTGAAGTAGCAGGCGGCGAGAATAATGAGTTGATATAATTTTAATGTTTTTTTAGGTTTTGACGAATCGAGATTGCTTTGCGTTTTAAATTAATAAAAATAAAAAGTTTAAATATAAATAACTAAATTGAATTAATTTTGTTAAACTGGAACAATTTATAGGCTGTTACAGTGCTCATAAACGCATCTATTATTTCTTCACGTTTTTTTAATGATGTTGTTTTTTGCTTAACTGTATTGAAAATAATTTTATCAGAATTTTACATATCAATCGAAATTTCACAAAAGTATCACATATTGACCAAAATTTTAGCAAAAAAGTTATAATTCCCTCTCAACAATTTAAATTTCATTAAAAACGAAAAATTCGTAAAAAAAAAATTAAAGTTTTAACAAATTGAATTAAAAAATTCAAGTTGATAGTGGATTCTTATATCGACCCAAATTCGTTACTAGTAGATTTAAATTTTTTTTAATTGTTATTTTGTGTTTGAATTAGTTTTAGTGATTAGAAGATTTAGTGTTGCGAACGTATCTAACAGCACTATGGTGAAGGGTATATAAGATTTCGCACGGCCGAATACTGTTTTCTTTGTCTTTGATTGTTTTACATTTAAGAAAGTTTTTAAAAGTTATCCAAATTTTTTAAACCAAAAGAACTACGTCAATTTATTTTGCTTCAGCATAATCTAAATTTGCCAGAAAATAGTATTGCATATAACACAACTAGATACGTGTTGTATTAAACTACCAACGTAAGAACAGGGTGTCCACCGGGAAGGTATACTACTTTGTTTCTTTTCATTGTAATCCTGGCTGTATGCGATGTGGCACCGTCTTGTTGATACCACATGTTATTCCATCCCAAAGCATGCAGTTCATGCAATCATATCACGATTTCGATCGCCATTCACAGTTACCGTTACGTCGTTTGCATTTACAAAGAATGATACTTCCTGACCAAATTGCATACCAGACTGTCACTTTTAATGGATGCAAAGGTGACTGATGAATAATTTGAGGGTTTTCAATGCCCAGAACCGACTATATTGTTTATTCAAATATCCATTCAAATTTTCCTCGTCACTCATTACGATTTTTTCATGAAAATCGGGGTTGTCATGGGCGAGCTGTTTTAACGATTAAAACACGTTGGTTTATTGAATTTTTTTCCATAATAAATTTGCCACGTGTCTGTTCACGTATGTCAAATATGAACTGTCAACAATAATATTTACCAAAATGGCGGCAAAACAAAGTAGTATACCTTTCCGTTGGACACCCTGTATATGGCTATCTTTGAAATAAATGTTTAAATTATTAAAACAATATATGAAAAAAATATTTATTTTTGAGTTGAGTAATTTGATGCTCAAGAGTTATTGACTCTTTATTAATTGCATTAAAAACAAATTGTGCCCTAAGATATTAACCGCTGCAGTAGCAAGCATCACGGGTGCTTCTCTTAATCCAATCCAAGAACTTGCTGACACGAGCATACACACCAGGAGCATTAGGTTGGGCACAGCCAAAACCAAATGAAACAACACCTTAAAAAGCAAATAACGAATAACTTGCATGCATTTTAAAAAGCAATTCAAATTCAAACTTACCAGCCAATTTAAAGCGACCTTCATTGACAATCAAAGGACCACCACTGTCACCTTGACAGGCATCCTTACCACCCTGTTTTACCAAACCAGCACACAGCATAACATCGTGTATTTTGTTCTTATACCTGGTGTTACGACATTGTTGATTGGTTATAATGGGCACAGTGACCTCTTGCAAGTAGTTGGAAGTAGACCCACCCTCCCTTATCAAACCCCAACCGGCTACAATGGCATCTTTGTGGTCGAAATTATGATTATTATTGGGCAGACAAACTGGGCGTATTTTGTCGTTAAATTGTACCGAAGACTCTAATCTCAATAAGGCAACATCATTGGTAATGGTTGTGGGATTATATTGGGGATGGGGCATAACTCTTGAGACCTAAATATGAAATTTTTTCGAATAAAAAAAAAATTGTTGTCATTTATTTTTTTGCACTTACACGGTGTAGAAAGTTTTTGCTTACAAAAAGTGTATAAATTATTTGTAGATTGTTAAACAAAACATTAAGAACACAAAACAAGCCGCCAAACAGACTGACTAGGCCATTAAAATGTGAGAAATTGCTTAGATTTTATTTCCGGCAAGTTTGTTACTAAAGTCTTTTGTTTTCTTTGAGGACAAACAATTGCACAGTGGTGCAGTAGTAATTCATTTCATGCCGATTAACAAATTATATCTATAGTTAATCTGATAGTTTTTTTTTATGGGTAAAAAATGTGCTTTTGATTGAAATTAATGTTTTTATCAAATTCCTTGCGACAAAAATTATTTTACAATAAAATTGATTTTTCGTGTAAATAATTGTTGAATAAACTGATTTTCACACTTTTTTTTTGAAAATATTAATAAACTAAAAAAAAATATTTTTATATAAGAATTTTGCTACAAATCCACTGTGATTTTTGGGAGAATAATTCCATTTTTAGGCATTGTTTTTATATCTGCAACGTAAGATTCTATTGGCGTTGTAATGTTGTTGTTTTTTTTTTTTTTACAAATAAGTTCTTTGCACAAAAGATTGCAGTTAGTGTTATTTGTTTGTTATTTTATTCTCACCTTTCTCGTAACACCAGGATCTCCGGATGATCTGTCCAATTGTAATAAGCGTATTGTTATCTGATCACGATTATTATGCACACAATGTGCGGCAGTCAACACGTAGAGATCATTAATCAAAGTACCACCGCAGAAGAGTCTTGGATAATAACGACCCTTGATCAACTGTGCCGTCCATGGATATTTATTTTGGCGCACCTGTGTGCCACCAACAATACGATTAACATTTGGTGTACCACAGTCTTTAATACAACAAATAATCATTTATATTTACAAAAGGAGAAATTTTGTTTGTTACTTTTAAAGAAAACGAAAAAGAAGAAGAAAAAACTTACAGCATTTGTTTCTGCATTGATTGCGAGCGGAACTTTCCTCATCTAATGATTTATTATTATTTACATCCGTGCCTTCATTGGCCACTGCTCCAAAATTGTTTATCATTTGTTCAAAGTTTTCATTCACAGTATTTTCATTGATAAGCGCATGACGTTTAGGTTTTTCATACACATAACCGGCCTGTGTTAAGGCCCATAAACTTCCAACAATTAAAATAAAAAATTTCATTTCTTTGCACTTAAATCCTTAACGTTACTTCTTATAAGAACTTAAACAAATATTTATTTTTCTTTGTTTGCAACAACTGTGCTCTTTAACAACACCCGCAGAAATGTTAAGATTTCAATAAAGACCGCATCTTCTTATAGTTTCGTTGTAATTAAAATTTCATTTTAAAAATGCCAAATTCTTAAACTTTCTTTGTTTTTATTATCTTTCTTTCTCGCCGTTTTTATTTATATTTTAACTTTGTTCGCAGACTTACAAGTCACTTGAAAAATTAAAATGTTTTCATTGCTCTTGAATCTGTCATAAAATGCTAATAAAATTTATCGCCAATTTTTTGCATTAACCTTTTTTCTTAAAAAAAAAACAAATAAAATAAATATAATTTCGCAAACTCATGCATAAACATAACACCCAAAACCGTTTGGTTAATGTAGCCTAATTAATATTTCAATATTATTTTTTTTTTGTTACCAATTTGTTTTTATTGAGTTCTTTTCTTCTTTTATTTTCACACTAATATTGGATTTACACACCTACGTCGGGGCATAATAAAAATTTTAAGAGATCTTGTGAATTTTGTTTTAATAAAATTTAGTTTATTTATAAACAAAAATAAAATTGTTATTGTTTTTAATTCACTTTAACGTTAAACCCATAAAGAGAACATAAAGGATAAGTGATCATTATATACAATTTCAATATGCTGCCTACTTTAAAAAAGTAATATGGAAAATACTTTTGATAAATAGGTCAGATTTTAATTGAAGTCGCTCAAAAGATTAAAATTAAAAACACAATTTTTACTGAATATATTATTCCATGAAATATTTTAAAATATCGACCGGTTACCGCGAATAAATTCTTAATTATTGGGTGCCAGTGCATCAACCGTTGCGGGCTTGTCCCTAAAGACATAAGCCTTATCATGACCCACAAAGGGTGCCTCGATGGCCTAGTAGATAGTGTGATAGTCAGTTCGGGGTTGTGGGCTCGATTTCCACCAAAGACTCTGCAATTTTTCACTACAAGTTGGCAGGATGGCCAAAAAGGAGCTTGGATATAATCAGGGTGCCTACAAACGGTTAACTGCATTAGCCAAGTTAAAAATCGAATCCATACTTTGCCTTGAAACAGGCTAACATAAGAAGGCTTTCAACCACGGACAGAAACATATTATATGGAGAAACTGTGGAGACCTTAGCCTTAGGAAATTGTTAGCACTGCGCGATATCCACCCTACAAAATAATAGCCTAAAAAAATCAAAATAGTATGAAGGCGTTGAATCTTAATACCTAGGCGGCCAATTGACCGGCCCACATAGGGGTATTTTGCCAATCTAGCCGGACATTACGTTTTTTTTAGATTATATTGGCTCTAAAAATGTACTGAGTGCTCCTAGGTTAATGAAACTTTGCATAAAGATCTGCT
Organism: Phasia obesa; assembly: GCA_949628195.1. NCBI lineage: Eukaryota > Metazoa > Arthropoda > Insecta > Diptera > Tachinidae > Phasia > Phasia obesa. The sequence continues at coordinate 70,977,508 of OX451216.1, read as the reverse complement.
GTGATCATAGGCCGTCAAAGCTATAAAATCGAATTAAGAAGAAAAAAGTTCCCCTTGGAGGAACTAATCCTACCTCTGAAAAATGCAAGTTTTTTTTTTATTTTCCCGTCAGTTTGTTTAGCAATTACAACTTTTAAGGTCAAAGAATGTTCAAAAACTTAACGTTGGACGGAAGAGATTCTTAAATGCCATTTTTATCCCCGCCCCTTTTGTGGGCTGTGAAATAAAATATTATTTGAAAAAATAATGCAATTATTAAAAGAAATAGATTACATACTTCTTAAAACCATACAAATTTATTTTTATGGGCAGGGGGAGGTATTCCTCCAATCCCACCACCAAAACGTCCCTGTGAAAAAAAATTTTTTTTATTTCTTTACCAATTTCCTAAAAATATTAATTTTTAAGCTTTCCAATGTCTAACCAATCCCGGCCTCCCAAGAATATTATTAAAAAAATTTTTGTAATTTGTTACTTAGTAGTATTTTATTTATCGGAAAATAATTAATTTATTCATAGTAATAACTTATTTATGATTGTAACGATAAATTTTATTTAAAATTATAACAATTAATTTATTTAAAACAACTTCTCCTTTCACTAAGATGATGATGAGTGCCATGGTTCTTCTTCGTCTGAGAACTTAGCAAAAGCCTATGAATAATATCTATGTTACACTAAACCTTTGAAAACTCTGTAGCAAAATTCTGCCTGTAAGGCTGCTTCTTCTGATAACAGCCCAATAGGCAACAATGCCTCATTCATAACAGTAGCACCATGTATTAAAATCCTGTGCATTGTAGGTATCATAGGATGCCACTCATATAGAGAAAATTAAAGTTTTGCAGTATCTAAGCAATATCGACAAACTCGTGCATTTGGATTTTGTAAAAAACTTTATATTACTTCAATAATAACCTTGATTCGGTATATGAAATCAAACTCAATTCCAGTTATTTCTGCAGCTAATTCAGGATTGAAAAAAAAATCTTCTGCTAGTATTACAATCGCTGGTGTTTCTAAATCCAGCTTTCGGTACACCCACTATTAGCCCTAATTCACTTCTAAAAATTTCTTGAATATTTTTTTTTCCTCGCGTTAACAATGGCTTTGTCCGCATCAGATTTTTTTTGCCTTTTTTTCACTGACAGTTTATATGACACGTGTAATATGCTCTCAAATAGGCTAATTCTGGCGTGTAAAGTAGATATTCCGAAAGAAAGGGCATCTACGTCTATATCTCTTTTGATATTTAAACTGTTTTTTGTAGAGGTAATAACAGTGTTAGATGTAATGATTTAAATAAAAAACATCTACCTTCAGTTATTAAAATCCAAAATATTTTATGAATATAGAAGGGTTTCTTACTAGTTTTTACCTATCCAAGATAAGAAAAAACATAAAAGGTAAAATTTTCAAAAAAACCCCAAAAAAATGGCGCAAACATGCGCAAGGTTTTTTTTACAGCATAAAAGAAGAGATCATAAATTTTATAGTGATATATAATATTTTTAGGATCGCGAGGAAGATCACGATTAAAAAGCTTTTTACTTTTTTTTTTGACCAAAAATTTTACAAAAAAAAACCCTTTTTTTAATTTTGAACGAAATTTTTTATCATTAAAAATTTAAAAAAAAATTTTTTAAAAATTAAAATAATTAGCCACTAATAAAACCTTTCACAGAAAAAAAAACAATATAAAATCTTTTTTCGTTTAGCCACCAAAAAATATATTGCAAACCTCTCAAAATCGTTTAAAGTCAATAAAAATGTATGCGATTTACTCAACTTTTCTGATTTTAACAGTGTCCCAAAACGACAAATCTCCAGCAAAAGCCTTGAAAATTCAATATACGATGCAGAATTTTGTTGTCTGTCCAGCTGCTTACTTAAATTTTTACATTTCTCAAAATTAATATTTGGCCTAATGTCCGGCTAGATTGGAAAAATATCCCTCTGTGCGGCCCCAAATGTGATCTAAACTGTTCAGCAAACTCGCCTCTCAATTGGGTGATTGTTTTGCATGCTGTGTGGCATATAGCACCGTCTTGTTGAAACCACATATCAGACAAGTCCACCAAAAAATGTGTAATCATCGCATGGTAGCGCTCGCCATTTACATTTCTGCCTTCATAGTCTTTGAACAATTATAGTTTAATGATTCACCGACCAAACCGTGCTTTTTTCGGGATGCTTCTGGCTGCTCTTCACATTAAATACGGCAATTACATTCTACCAGAAATGAACTTCATCGCTAAATACAATTTTCCAGAAAAAAGTCGATCTCCATCCAACTTTGGTTATCAAAAGTTACCCGTTGTGGTAAGTTGTGCAGCTTCAATTCTAGCACTATCTGTATTTTAACAGGTTTTATACCCAAATCCTTCTGCAAAACTTTCCACGTAGTAGAGTAACAGTTGGCCGATTGTTGCTAACGGCGTCCAATCGATAATTTATAGACATTAAAACACTGGGGGTTACAGCTGCGATGTTTTGCTCTGTATGCGTGCGGACAGAGGAATAGCTGACAACACGAAAATTGTTGATCTACCAAAAAAAGTTGTTAAAAAACGATTCACTAAGAGATTTTTAGTCAAATGTAGAGATTATTTTCGTAAAAAAAATAAGTAATTTTCCTGCAGTTAAATTTAACGAAATTTCTTCTACTTTACAGCAGTGTGGTCGCGATTCGGGGATTTTTATTTATTAATGGGTATAAAAAGATTTTGTCTCGGGATTGGCGAGATCTTTGTACTCAGAACTCAGCATTATAGACACATTTATTTGTCGCACATAAACTACTTATCTCTCAAATAAAATCCTAACTTTAGCTATGGGCAATTTATAATAAGGAGCCTTAGTGGAGTACAACAAAATAACTCACAACTGTGATAACTCGCCACTATTTTTATTTGTACAGGTCATACCGTTTGACATATCAAAATGAAATTTAGTATGTGCCTTTGGTATATGGAGATGAATAGCTGTATAGTTTTTGGGCATAATCCGAAAGGGGCAAAGGGTAGTTTATTTACTTATAATTAATTTTTCGATTTGAATATACTTTGAACTTTTGTTCCTTATGTAATTAATCCATAAAAATATATGTTTCCATTGGGTATGATAAAGTTTTATTTTTAATCGTTGTAGTTCAAAACTAACACATTCTTGTCTTACGGAATGTTCGGTCAATTTTAAGACAATCTAAAAAAATGCAAAACAAGAACAGTGTTATAAGACTACATATTTATGTATATTAATAAAGGTTTTTAGGCTGCTGCCGTTAACAGGACACCTATAGCTAAAACAGAAACTAAAAAGTCTGTTTCATTACCAAATAAGTTAAAGTGCACATACAAAAGCAATAAAAATTCTTTAAGGAAATCCATTACACGTATTTACTATCATAAATATCTAGATACAAAATAATTTCAGACACTACACAATCACGCTGTAGTCAAACTCTGGGAGTAACACAGCGAGACAGAAAAAAATTCTTCTACAAATGAACTTTACGATCCTCAAGTAATAAATCACTCGGGACAGAGCTTTCGTCTTAATTAAGATAATAAAACTTAAATAATTCCTAAACACAAAATTTATATGCGAATGCAAAATACATGTAAATTAAAAACAATAAAAAAAGGAAATAAATAACGCAATTTGAAAAAAAGTCATAAATTTTCCACAATACTTTTAGTTACTAAGAAACGGGAAGACAAAAATTTTTCCAAATTCATACAAGTCACCGCCAAACGTTGCTGTATAGTGTGACATTAACATTTATATTAGTAAAAAGTAAAAGTTAGTTTGTTTAGTTTAGTTTAGTTTATTTAGAAATTTATGCAAATTCGCGCTAATTAATAGTTTCAGCAGACTTGTAACTTGTCTCAATATTATCGTTGCGTTGTTTTTAATTACATATAAGCTTTCAGTTAAAATTTATGTTTAATATGTTTTAGCTTCTAAACTGTGGGCTGACTTACATTTACGAGTTTTTATAATTTATGTATTAAAAATGCCCTATGGTTTCTTTTAAAAATTTAAGAAAAATAAAAAAATCATTTTTTTTTTGTTGCCAACTAAAAGTAAAAATAATGTTCATGCATATTTAGGAGACAATTTTTAATATCTTGAGGATCAAATGTAACACGATATGCTGAAATTAAAAATCACCACCAAATGATGAAGAGCTCTTCGAAAATATATGTATTTAGGTGACCAAACATTTCATAGCAAATATGTACACTTTTTATGCAGCAGCTTAAAAGAATTAATTCTTAAATATAATTACAAAATTTTACAAAGGTAGGAAGTTAAGTTTTATTTTAAGTATTCAATTGAAGAGTAGAAAATGGTAATCTAAAATCTTCTATAGAATAAGCCGTCATTTTTGCCAACTTGTGTCGACATGAGGCTATCAGATAAAATTTACAGTATTAAATTTTTCAATACAATTTTGAAGTGAAAAATTCAGAAGACCTCAAATACAAATGGCTCTTATTTGTATACATATTACATATAAGCATTAATACAAAATCTTTCCTAAATAAAAATAATATTATTTAATTTTAACATTAATATTGCTAGAGAGTTAGATGTGAACCCTTCTAAATATTAAAGCAAAAACATAAAAAAATCAATCCAAATATTGAGTCGTTTTCATTGAATGAAAGCCATCACCGCTGCTGTATAATTACGCACTGCATCCCACTCGACCACATAATAAAGCCATCCTGTTGTATTGAGATGTGTAATAAGATCATTCAGAATATTTTCTGTTAACTCAGGTCATATATAATGTTTTCTCCAAGAAATTTGCGTTACGAAAAATGGAGTGCTTGGCACTCACCCAGTACCTGGCAGCTACGACAGTACTTATTCTAAGAAAGTACCATTCTACTAGCATGTATGCCGATCGCCTACTGACTCCTTAGCGCAGCCAGCAACCTCGACATATTCCTTCTGTTTTCCGTTCGTTTGGTTGTTCAGTTTGCGCCATCTTACTTCAGCTCTCTGAAGGCAATACCCAAAAATATTGTTGTGGTACCAAGCGGATACAGCTTTGCTGTTGAATCCCAGAATACCACTTAGTGCTGGTACCTAAACTAGAGTGATAGCAGCTTGACGACCCAGCCAGGATAAGAAATCCTTACATTGTCCGACTAGAATTTAATATATTATGTGTTATCTCAGTGACAGATGATCCACCTGACTGTCAACAAAAATACAGACTGCAACACACATTCACACATGATTTCAAAATTTGCAGCCTCAATCAATCAAATCTTTGCACTAAAATTTAATGATTTAAAAAAGCATTAAGTTGATTGCAACGTAGAAATTTTTCACTCAATTTAAGGCTCAATTTGATTTGTTATTACTTTTGTGCAGTAATTAAAAAGTGAGGAATAATATAGCGTTAAAAATTAAGTTAAATTTTTAGTTTAAAAATTCTTATAATTCAATAAACAAAATGGATAAATAAAAAATAGTAAAATTCTACAAATTATTTACTTTAATCAAAATAAGCTTTTAAAAACTGCTATCATTTAGTTTGTTTCTTCTAGGAGCACCTTCTTCTGGTGCAGAAGAAGGCAAACGCTTGTTGCATTTTAAAAACATTTGCCAAATTACTGGATATTGGTTAAGACAACCCAATTCAGTCTCATAATTCGATAGAAAAATATTTAATTCTATTCGTACCGTACGAATTTTGTCTACTGTTGAAGGATCTAATATCAAAAGTATTAGAAGACTAGTTATTTAAACGATCTTTTTATTGACGTTGTCAGTTGCACCAAAATTTAAGAATCCAACTTCAGCAATACTGTTCGAAATGTCTTGAAGAACATTTTTATGTAATTAATTTGTTACCATTATATACCTTGTTTCAATACTGAAGAAAAAATCATTCCGTTATATCTCAAAATTCTATTAATCTATATCTGTATATACATATAATAAAGTAGTAACTCATTTCCGTCTGTCTGTTTGTCCGCTTTTCATTTAAGTTCGTATCACGTAAAAACTACCGGATTGATTTTAACAAAATTTTGTGAGGAGGTACCTAATTATCCTGATCCCAATATAGGATACTTTTTTCTCCAAAAATATCTTATTTCCAACAGAAAGTGGAGAAAACGAGAGTGAAAGTGCGAAAGTTGTATATTTTAAAACACAGTTCGTTTTACCTACTTAGTACGACACGGCACCTTTAATTTTTGCTATTTCAACACAGATGGCGCTGACAAAATATCAATTACTTACTGCCACATAGCCAATTGAATAAAATTTGTATGTGTTTTAAGTCGAGTGCGTTTTGTATAATTCGGTTATTTTGGAAATACATACTTAAGTAATTATGTAATTTCAAGCATTCTGATCGTAACTAAATCCTTTTATATTTGTTAATGTTGCTTAAGGTGTTTTTATCAGGTTATTATTGCATCACCTGCGCTCTTGTCTATCTTATATTAGAAGATAGGATATATCGATAAATGTTCATTATTATTTGTTTTTGGCCACTTAAAAATGCTAAAATTCACACTGTGCGCTGTTTTTTAGTGTAGGTATGTCCCTGTCTCTTTCGTATAAACTTTTATGTTTCAATTCTTTTATAACTCTGAATAAAAATCATTAAAAATACCTTGATATATTCTAAGGGCTCTGTTAAACGATACTAATTTATCATATATTTTTTTATATTAATTTTGTGTCTTCTTTGAATTTGAAAAGAAACGAACACATCATTTGTATGGCTCATTTTAGAACAGAATTATTCCTTAAGGGCATTCCAGTTTTTTGATAAAATGTATATTTATTCTGGATACATTGACTATCGACTCGATTTTTGTGACCAACTTCACTATCAGTGGTAAAAGCAAGGCAATAACAACAACAGTAGCATATTATGGAAGACCAGCGGCATTTGAATACAACATCTTTGTGTTGTACTCTTGTATGTTTTAAAGTTTTGGGCACCACCTCACGTGTGTCTTAACAATAAATGAAAAATAAAGGTCGCAACTAAATGCGTGTTATGCGTGTTTTGGTATTTTTATATTACACCAACAACAACAACAACGAACGACAGCAGCAAAAAGTGGGCTGAATTATTATTAAAGAAAACACATTCTCTTTTACGAATAAATTAAAAAACGAAACAAAGAACAACCTAAAATTGCAACATAAATTAATAAAAATATATTTAAATTGTTATGGTTAAACACCGCATGCAAAATTTGTATTTTGTTGCATGCAAGTGCAGTTTATATTAATACATTTCTGAAACTCATATTGATTTTCTGCATTTATAAATCAAACTAAATTGCTTTTAAAAGCGGGTGGTAAAGTTATTGTATCAGTATGGCAGTCACTGCAATATGTTTAAGTAAACTATACACAGAAAGTTTAATTTAATTTTTCACCAAATAAGGAGTTTGTACTCGTACGTGCGTTTTTACAATTAAGTATTTGCCTTAAAACCAATTACAATTTAAGTAAATTGCAATACATCCCAAATGAAAAATATCATTTTCTTTTCGTTTTTAGGGTTCTATAGCTATAACCTGACATAATTTTAATATTATAATAATTCTTGCACTAATTCTAAACTAAAAATGTAAGAAGTAATCTGAATGAATTAGATTTAAACCAGATAAATGATGCGTTTGAATGTCAAGCAGCTCCCTACACCATTCAAGCCTCTGTCTATAACGGTTTCAAAGATAGGGCCACATAGATCAAATAACATCACCTATTGGGACACCCTTTAATTTACAATTTTATATTTAAGACCTGTCGTTATAGAGGACTTGGGCACAAAGATTCCTTGTAAATATCAACTGTCTGTCTATAACGGTTAAAAAGTTTGCCCATATACATCAAATTACATGAACTATTGGGAAACCCTTTAATTTATAATTCCAAAAATTTCTACTTGTTATAATACCCCACAAAGTAGTGGACATTCTGCCTAATTTCAAGTATTTTCAAGTGTTTCTCTATAACGGTTTAAAAGATGGGGCCATATAGGTCAAATTACATAATTTATGGGGACACCCTTTAACTTCTAAATTCAAATTGTATACTTGGTATAGCGGACTTTGCAATACAGATTCCTTGTAAACTTCAGCTGTCTATCTATAACAGTTGAAAAGTTTAGCCACATACATAGAATTACATTAACCATTGGGACACCCTTTTATCTCCAAATTAAAATTTTATACTTTTTGTAATAGCGGACTTAGCAATACAGGTTCTTTGTAAAATTCAACAGTCTGTGTTCAAAAGTATGGTCGTATACATCAAATTAATTGAACTATTGGAGCACCCTTTAATTTATAATTTTAAATATCATAGTCATAGCAATCGAATTCTGTCAAATTTTCAAGTTTTTGTCTGTAATGGTTCAAAAGGTAGGTAGGCCCATTACGACACCTATGGGAACACCTTTAAATTTTATATATTTTTTTAATTACTTTCTGTTGTTGGGAGCTATAGTGACACGCAATTTTAAATTGGTGCCGTTTACGGTTTTTAATACAAGTAAAAAATATGTATGTTGTATGGGGACACCCTTTAATTTTTAAAATAATGAACTGTTTTTAAAACGGGACCAAACTGTAAGCATAAGCTTTCAAATAAAAAAAAATTAAATCGGTTCAGAAATGGCTGAAATGGCACATACATACACAAAAAAAGTAATATTCTAACGAATTGATAACCTCCTTCTTTTTTGAAGTCGGTTAAAAATAAAGCTTAGTCGCTCCGAATATTCGTCATAATAAATCAAATGCATTTGCATATAAGAGAATGCACACAATCACTGCGTCGACGAAACTCCTCATTCCTAACTCTGTAAGCACTTTATTTATATTTATTACGATGACGAACGACAACCCAATATCGTGCAGAATGCTCGGTTTATTTTTAATTTTTTTTATTTTTTTAGTTAATAATGGAGTATCCACTCGACCAATCATCGCTCGACTAATCGTAAGTCGATTAAAAAACAACTCGAACAATTTATATCGGTTAATCGACAAATCGACTAAAATTAATTTTCATTAAGTTCTCCAACTTTTTACCATTTTTTAACTTCCTATATGTTTGTTTAAGAATATTTTCGAACTAGAAGTGTTTAGTAAACAAATAGCGAAAAAAATGGGTTATAAACCCATGTATTTTTTCATAAATCGAATAAGACTTTATTAAGAGTCGAATCCACAACCCCCAGACTCATAGGACTCGTTCCTAACTCGTAGCTGTTTAGTTCAACTGCTAACTGTTGACAACTGTTGAGCCAAATAGTCGCGTCTTAGAAACGTCCTAATAATGCAAAATCCTTTAACTAAAAACTTAGATAATACAGAATTTGTAATGAAGTTTACATTAGAATAGAAAAGGCATAAGTCTCTTTAATCACCTGTTGTAGCTAGAAACTATTTCAATGGAGAAAATGGCAGCTAATACCCATGTTCTGAGCGAAACCACTCAACAACAGTTACGTCTTATGAACGTGCCCATAGACTACTGGGGCACCTAGTTTATTTTTTTTTTTTTTTTTTATATTACCGAAAAGCTAAAATTTTTTTTTCACCAATTAAAGGTTTTAATTGGTTTAAAATTAAAGTTTAAATACGTATTTAATTGATTCAAATGAATATTTATTTAAAACAGAACATATAATTCCTAATTAAACAAATAATTGAATCAATTAATTATTTAATTAAATTTTAATCCGAAACCAATTAAAACCTTTAATTGATGAACATATTTTTTTCTGTGTTGGAGAAAAAAAATAAAAGTAATTTTTTAACTGAAACACAAGCGAATAGTGGGAGTTAAATGAGTTGTCAGGCCCGACAATTCAAAAAAACATTTTTAAAAATCAGCTAAAGGTTGTCATTATGAAAATTTGTATATTATTATCAATTTTGTATTGTACTCTATCTCGTTGCGTAAAATTTTTTTAAATATACGTGATTAATTCAATTTATCCGATTAATTTAATAACCCTAATCGATTAATCGTCTAAAATTTAAATTGCAAATTCGAATTATTATTTGTTCAATTAAAATCAAAACCCGAATAAATTGATACTCTAGTAAATAATAATCAAATATACTTTATTCTTATTAACCAAAGGAGCTGATATTCCATCAGATAACAACATGTTGGTTGATACAATTCCTATAAAAGTTGCAGTTTACCAAAAACCCAAGCCGAAATCTGTTCTTAATATTGCTAAGATCACACATATCATATTCTCGTATGAAATTAACAAGCAGATCAAAGAAACTACATAGGAGTATCTTAAGAAAACACTTGCTATGTCTATATTAGAAAACAGAAAACACAAATCTAAAGCTAGTGGATGATTGATGATTCTTGATATGATGGATGAACGTAGTGGATGAACGTATGATGGATGGAGCACTAATCGATACCGAGAGCTACATAATTAAATAAGAGAAAAAAATCGCATTGCAAGAAGAGAGTGGCTTAACAAAGAGTGTGATGATATTAAGAGATTGCAGATATTGCATGATGACTTTTTCTTATACAAAAAACTCAAAGAAGTCGCATGAATATATGCCAAAACATCTCCATTCTCTCTCTTTTCACAAATAATAATGAAATTGTTGTTGTATTAGAAGACAACAAGTTAATATCGGGGAATTATATTTCTGATGTTTTAGGTGATATATCCCGATCTACAAGTGAAGAGTGGGAGTTAAATAAGTTGTCAGGCCCCCCAATTATGAATGATGAAATTGTCATAGTTTAAAGAAATGCAACGAACAACAAATCCCCAGAGCCAGATGAATTGGTTGATCCTGTAACTTTCTGCAGTGATTCTTATGGACTAAAAATTAATGTAAACAAGTCTTAATTGTCAAATCCAGTAAATCGAAAGAGTTAATCAATTTAAATAACTTTGTTGTTGGGTAAATAATATCTTGGATCCTTCAATGGCAACAAAATGTCGTATTGAAAACGCAAGAACAGAATTCTTTAAGTACAAGAAGGTTCTTACAAATCGAGAGTTTGATCTGAACCTAAAACTTTGATTCGTGAAATGTTTTGTATATCCTGTTTTATGTTGATTTTGAATAAAACAAAAATTATTTAGGAAATTATTGTCATTTCTTTTCATTTTGATAATATTGGTATGGTTCAATAATGTAAGGAACACAATATCGGCCAAATTGCCGCCGCGACCTCGGCGGCACACCTCCATCCGATGCTCCAAATTTTCGATGACTCTGAGGCATAATTGAGGTTCTATACCGTTAATGTCCCGAATTTTAGTCACTACAGGAATATGGCAAATGCTTTGACGCGGTTCACTCGGGGAAAATAGGGGCACCAGACGCTAGGGTTCCTAGAGCCTAAATCTGGAAGAAAAGGTCTGTTGTTTTATAACACAGGTCCTCTTCGAGGCCCGACCAGTGCCCAAAGGACTGGTACCACGGGAGTCGGTGGCCCCACAGAGAGCCTATCCTCTCTGTGACCGGTTATTGGTGAAATCCCCTTTGGGGGGTACACGTGGTGGTTGTGGTTTAAGATCGATTTATGTAGGTATGGTGCACGGTCGATCAAGAGTGCTATTGCACACTCAACAGACGGAGTTTGGATAGTCTCCAAACCCCTAAGCAAGAGGTTATAATGTGGATCTAGACTTGCCTTGGAAAGGCTTGCCATATTATATAAATTACTACTCATTGTGACTGTATCACACACAAAAAGCGATTGGTGGCAATCGTAAAGTGTTGTTATACTATACAATGGGGGCGCTAGTCTACGCCTAAGTTTCACTCGGTGGTAAGACCACCGTGAGGTTAGGCCGAGTAGGCAGGTACTCACGTTAATCTTGTTCCACAAAAATCCTTTAGCTCTTGAATTGTTGCTGGCTTTTCGACGTACACCTTTTCTTTCAAATAACCCCAAAATTACATGATCTTGGCGGCCAATTGATATCACCACGTGAGATAACACGGCCATTGAATTTGTCGTGCAAAAAAGCCATTGTTTCGTTAGCTGTGTGTCAAGTGGCACCATATGTCGTCCACATCCATATCTTCCAATTCGGGCTATAAAAAGTTTGTTATCATCCCACGATAGCGAACACAGTAACTGGCTGGCCGGCCCCATTTTGTAAAAATTACAGCCTGATTATAGCGCCAGCCCATAAACCGCACCAAACAGTCACTTTTTGTGGATGCGTTTGTTTTTCGACAATCATTCTTGGATTATCAAATGCGGCAATTCTGCATATTGACGAATCCACTGGGGTGAAAGTGGTCCTCATCTCTGTAGATGATTTTCTTCGAAAATTGATCATCCACTGTTGCCATTTCTTGAATAACTTTAACGCGTTGCTCGATTGTGTATTTTTCCATGGTTCAAATTAAGTTAGTCTGAAATTGAGAAATGTCAAATTAAATGCAGAAAAAAAACTTGACGTTTAGGTGTGGTTCACATTCAACATGGGCCCTTAAAATTTAACCACCCGATACCGTGGAATCTTGGACAGTGAAAGTAACCGATATGAACCCTTAAAAGCCTTCGGGATATGGATTTTAAAAAGTATATTGAAAATTCCATTTACAGATCACATAATAAATACTGAAGTTCTTAGAATGATAGACAGGGACCTTGAACTTTAAAATTTAATAAAGCACAGCAAAAATATATACCTGGGATATGTCATTAGGGTGCTGTAGCTTAAATAGTTAGCACGTTGACTACTAAGCAATGGTCACGAGTTCAATACTCAGCCATGGCAACATCAATTTTTCTGATATGTATTAATTAATTTTTCTTTATAATAATGCACATCACAGCGTCCTCCTTCGCCGGTATTACCACATAGCACTAAATCACCGGCGAAGTAAAATAATTATAAATTGGCTATGATAGCTTCAAACTAATTCGCCTAAATAACACCAGAGGCGCTGCAATACTGTTCTAAAAAATAATCATAACGTGCAATTGCAGTGTTGCCAGAATCGAAGCTTTACTATCACACTAACCATCTGTCTTATCTACTACTATCCCTTTCCAAAGGAAGTAACACAGTTAATATAGGCATTAACTGCCTGAGTGGTACTTCTCTTTAAAAAAAAATGAAAAATACCACAAATTTCAACTAGTTCAAAGAAGCTTCATAGCTTAATAGCATTAATTAGTAATTTGTATTTTTATCTTCTCATTTTAATTTCTTCTAAAATATGGTCACACTTTTAGCTGCTTCATTTAAACAAAAATTTATTTATAAATTAATTTATGCAATTAAGTGAAATTTTTATAGACAAATTCGTCGTATTATGCAAAGTTCCACAATATTTAGAAGGTTACAGAGCACCCTTAAATTTGTTAATTTTAAAGACCAGAGGAAACTGTAAAATAAAACATCAAAAAGTGTAGGATTTATCAGAGAAATAGAAATAAATCTCCGTGGCTAGGCTTATTTTGTTGAAAATGCAAATTACTGTAGAATAGGTCCAGCTTAGCACTTTTATTCTTCAATTGAATGCTTACAATAAAACAACTAATTTGTATATTTAAATTTGTAACTAGCCCGCTTGTAAAGGATCTTTCATCAAGCGCTTAATTTTAAATTTAAATAAAACAAAATGTGTGAAATTTTTAATGCGAAATGTCAAATTTTCCAGTATAAATCTATCAAAGCCACATGCCCTTGGTGTCCATATCATCCCATCCAGGCAACAAAAAGTTCGGAATCATTGATCAACAACATTCTTCGTTAAATATACTAATTTAGACACTTGATTAGGCACTAATATTTGCCACGCCTCTTAAAAAAATATCGTTGCGATAGAAAAAACTGAAATCGAATTCCTTTAAGGCCCTTAAATCCTTCCTACTCGTTCCGAGTTTTTAAAGGACATATTAGCCAATTATCAAATATGTCAAACATATTTGAAAAGCATTAAATAAAAAGCTGAATTCAATTTAACGCGAAATACATCCATGAAACATCATTTCGGATTCAGTAAAAAGTTCTTCAAAAGAAGATTCTGTTCTGCTCTTTTCATCAACTCTTCTCAATCATTGAATAGGGTATGGCGAAGGCTTAATATATAAATTATAACACAACAAGGTGATGTTCTAAACTAACCTCCGTCATTTTTTATTAATTTAATACATCGGATATGAGAACTAGCAGCCAAGCCATATTCGAATGAACAATAAACAAAGAAATAACACCTCAATACTCCAAGTTTGAGAACCTCGGTTTTCATCTTGACAGGCGCCTTACTCCCATATGTCATATAGAAGTTAAGTTGAAACAAATTAAGTTAAAAGCAGAATTCCTTCGCATAGCTTCTTAGATTGCAAACTTCTAGAATTCGATACTTAAACCAAACAAACTCGAACACTTTAAACACAGCCGGAGTCGCTTGTCCGTACTACCCCTAACGTTCGTTTTGGTATTTAACTTAGAAGGCGAGATACGAACATAAGAAAGATGAATCCATAATACCGCGTCCTATGAACCAAATAAACCTTTTCGGAAAGGGGAGAAAAAATAAAAATACACGTGTATTTTTTTATGTACAAAGCGTCCGTCTGTCCGCTTGTGTGAAAGACTTTGGATCGATTTTTAACCCTTTTTCCGTGATCCAATCGAAAAGAATTTTTGCAGTCAGACTCGTGGAAATGTCTGTATCACTTAAAATTAAAAAAAATAGATTTTTATCAATTCTCAGATTTTCCTGATTTTTTTTCTCTTTTTTCCAGCATAACTTGAAGGGACTCCAAATTTTTAAACTACTAAAGCGTTCAGAAAAAAAAAATTGTTTTTCGACCCATCCTATTCCATATATTTGTAGTTTATCAATAGTAACTTTCTAACACTAAACTGTTTATGAGTGTTACAACACTTACAACTGGTATGACAGATGAAACATTAAATTACACACTGTGTAATTTTTTAAGTCATGGCAAAATAACCATATACGGACACCACTACGTCATAAAAGACCAAAAAAAAGGACCCCTGTCTTCCAGTTTTCCCAAAGTCCTCCAGGTTTTTTTTATGGGCCCTCAAAGATGTGGGTCCTCGATGTCATTTTCGCAAAAAAAGAATCATTTCCTCAAGCTCATATTTTGCAAACCGTTTGAAATTTTGATATACTCTTGAAGATGAAGTTTTTTTTTGATTTTATATGTTAACAATTTTTGTTCTTTATGACAAGAGCTACAACTTTGCCTCACAGAGTATATCAAAATTCCAAACGGTTTGCAAAATATGAGCTTGAGGAAATGATTATTTTTTTGCGAAAATGACATCGAGGCCCCACATCTTTGAGGGCCCATAAAAAAAACCTGGAGGACTTTGGGCAAAACTGGGAGACAGGGGTCTTTTTTTTTGGTCTTTTATGACGTAGTGGTGTCCGTATATGGTTATTTTTTTCCGTGTTGCACTGTGTTACACAATTGCTTTAAGTTCTGTTGTGCGAAAACGTATTTCTATATATATATTTCATCTGAAAAAAATGCAGTGCCCGACTCGAAATAACTTTTGTTACGTTTGTGGTGTTGTGCCATTGTCATTATAATGACAATCAAACTGTCTTTTTTATATAAATAAAATATTTGCTTATTATGGAGATTTTTCTTCCAATTTCTTTTTAATACATCTCAAGGGCACACATATGAATTTATATGTATATGATCAATCTATTCTAGTTCAATCGTTTCCTTAATTATTCTTTCTTAAATTAAAAACGTGAGAAAATTAATCTCATCTCATGATGATTTATATGATTTGTCTGTCTATTGTATACTCTGTGTTTTCTGCACACAAAACACTCCTACTGCCAACTTAAGCAAATACGGAACAAAACTTGCCCACTATTCGATCAACACACCTAAATAAATTCAAGGCTTTCAGTGTCGGCTGTTAGAGCTGTGTAAAAAAAAGGAAAAGAAAAAGAACAAAGAAAATTATAATACAACATGTTTGTTAGCATAAATTATAATAATTACAATTTGTTTGCAGTTTAACTTGTCTGTTACGCATTGAAGCGTTCCATTTATCCACAGCGTCATACAAGGCACAATGGGGCAAAATCAGAAAAGTTTAAAAATAAATCGGTCATTTCTAAACTATAGATCTTATCAAGGCATAATTTTGCATGGTCATATTAAAGTTTTGATGTGAAACTCCCCAAGCATCACAACAACAACATCATGAAAATGTTAAGTTATAAAACGGTGGTCATTGCTTTAATTTTTGATTTTGACCAGTGAAACATAGCATTTTGTATCTGGACAAAATAAGATACAATAAATAAAAATGTGAAAAAATCGATGCATAAAAAATATTATGTTCGCAAAACTTTCTTTGAAACTGACAAAAGATATTTTATGCATTCTTAACTTATTAGTTCCCTTTTAAGTACCCGACCGAATTATCTCAAACTTATTTAAATTTTGGCTATCTTTTTCAAGATGGCGACCGATTTAACAGCTGTAAAGTGATTTATTTCCAGTTTGGTTTGGCAATTCATCATGAATAGACTCATGCCTGAACAACGCTTGCAAATAGTGCAATTTGGGCCCAAAACAAGATTACCGTTGTTCCCGATTTTCACTTCTGGTTGAATGGCTACGTCAACAAACAAAACTGCCGCATTTGGAGTGAAGGTGATCCTCAAGTGTACGTCGAAACACCGTTACATCCAGAAAAACTGACTGTTTGCTGCGCTTTATGGGCTGGAGGAATCATTGGTCCGGACTTTTTCAAAAACGATGGTGGCCAGAAAGAACGTTACAGTCAATGGTGATCGGTATAGAGCCATGATTACTAACTTTTTCATTCCTGAACTGAATAACCATGATGTCCAGGAGATGTGGTTTCAACAAGACGGTGCAACATGTCACACAGGTCGTGCCACAATAGATTTATTGATAGATACGTTTGGTGACCGCCTAATTTCACGTTTTGGACCTGTGAATCGGCCTCCAAAATTTTTAAAAAATTCTAAAAATTATTGTAATGCTCTGTAAAAGGAGTTTAAAATATTTTAATAATAATATAATTCCACAAAGTAAAACTAGAAATCACAATTACACATTTTATTCAATTGGCTATTTGGCAGTAAGTATTTCATACTTTGTCATTTTTTTAACAGAGCCATCTGTTTCCCAACTGTGTTTAAAATATCCCGCTTTCAAAAATAAAAGATGCCTTAAAGTATGCGATACGTTTTAATCGGCGAAAAGAGTCGGCGTACTTTTACTCCTTTTTCTCTTTATTATCTCTTGGCAATAAGGTATTTTTGCGGAACCAGGACGCTAAACCTTAGCGTCCTGGTTCCGCTATTTAAAATTCTAAAAATTGTTGTAAACCTCTGTAAAAGGTAATTAAAAATATTTTAATAACAGTGTAATTACACAAAGTAAAAATACAAATCAAATACAAATTTCATTCAACTAGCGCCATCTGTTGTTTAAAATATCCAATTTTCAAAAATAAAAGGTGCGCGTGTTTAAAATATCCTAGTTTTAAACCGAAAATTTCAGTAGCTTTAAAACGGAAATTGCGTACTTTCACTGTTTTTTCACACATTTGTAGATCCAAATGGGGGATTGACATGATGAACGGTTTATTTTACCAAAATTGGAATAATATATTTTGAACAATATTTTGTTCGATTTTGCTTTGAAAGTAATCTATACCAAATTTTAAAACTCTTACTTTTATAGTGTTTCAGATGTGGTTTATGTATTTACTTTACATAAAGATACCCATCCCTGGGTAATTACTCAGGAACATAGGCTTTATATAAAATGTATACAAAATTCAAAAATCATTGTAGAGTTCTTTAAATAATGTTTCAAATTTCCCACTGACAAAAATAAAACGTACTGTCAAGTTTTCAGTATCATTGAATCGCTGAAATTGCGTACTTTTACTACTTTTAGTCTATTTTCTTTTCAAAATGAGATATTTTTACGGGAAAGAAGTATCCTATATTTGAACTAAGATACTAAGGAACATCTCCATAAAATTTTATTAAAAATCAACCAGTAATTTTTAAGTGATACGAACACTGATAATGACAATGTTAAATATAAACATATAATAAAGTATGACCATAATATAATAAAAATCCATATATTATGATCAAATATAAACATTATATGTTTTTCTCTGCGTGGGGTAAATGCTATTAAAGCTTGTACATGGATTTAATGATTTTTAATGAAAACTAGCTGTCCCCTGTGCGCTTTGCTACAACCATTCACAAAATTTACAACAAACCCTTGGTAGAAAACTATGGCCAACCTTTAACTCTAAAACGCACACTATTTTCATTTTAGTTTATATGCAAGTTCCGACGCCCACTGTTCCATCCATTATGTTTTTTTTTTGCTAGACTATGCGTATTAACACGATAATAACTTATTACTTTGTATGGGAGGTACCACGCCCACTGTCCCAATCCATTGTGTAAATTTTCAAGACTACAAATTGTAGTTCTATAGTTACACAATAAAAACTTTTCACTTTGTATGGGAGCTACCATACCCACTGTCTCAATCTAGTGTAAATTTTGCTAGCCTATGCACATTAGTATGAGAGTTACTTGTGCAAAGTTTCAAGTTTCTACCTATTGCAGATCTTTAGATAGACGATAACAATTTTTCACTTTGTATGGGAGATGGCACGCCCACTAATCCGATCCTATCCAGCCTATGTTTCGCTAAACTATGTATATTAATAAGGAGGTTACCGGTGAAAAACTCCAAACATCTACTAATTATAGTTCTCTAGCTACTTAAAAAGTGGGCGTGGTCTTCTGCCTGCAATAAAAACCTAAGTTAAGTTGCGATGAAAATTAAAAAATGCAACATTTGTCGCCGAAATCTTTCGCTTTTCTTCTCTAATATTGCATTTGTGTGTATATCGTGCAATTTTTATTGCAGAAATTTGTGTGGATGTATACATTTGTTTATATTTTAAACTTTAAAATTAAAACTACGAATGAGAGAACAAAACGAATTTCAAGAGTACATGCATATGTGTACTTGTTTTAATTGCACCTCCCCTCTAGCCAACTAATGAAGAATTGCAGCAACAAATGTTGCGTAATGCACTTATATAGAAAAAAATGATAATGCTTTTTTAATACTGACAGCGTTTCACCTTAAATATAGTTTCGATCGGACTAGTAGTATAGGAACGGCTAATTTCGTTTCAAAATAATTTGATTCTGCCCCATTATGCACTGCAGCATGTACACGTAGGGAATGATCTTGATATTTCTAGCATGGCTGTTTGATATCGAAACAAGTATGTATGTATTCGAAAACTTAGCATTGATTATGAAGGGATAAACTTCAAATGTTTTTTGTTTCTTTATTTTTTCTTAACTAATTTTAATAAATTGGATGTTTAGGATTTATAGAAGAAATATGTTTTCGTAATGTAGCAAGTACTTTAGACTCTATCAAGACACCTGACAAGTGTAGTCTTAGTTTAAACGCTTTCGAATAAATTCTTTTTAAATTAAGGTGTCTGCATTGGGTCATCATCAAGTATTTTTCCTAAACATTACCAGGGATAACTGATGCTTTTACTTTTTTTTCTACACTTTTTAAATTTTTTCTTTCCTTTGGCCTTAAACTACTTATGCTTTTGATTAAGTGTAGAAACTAAACAGCTTGAGTTTTTTTTTAGTTTACGTTCTCGTACGTTTTATACTGCATTCATGTTAAGTAAATTTATAAATCGGCTTAAATAATGGGTGTTTCCATTTGATCGAATCGATGTTGACAATCTATAGTGGTCGTGTTGTTTTGGTGACGTCTGTCAAATCTGTTTTTAGCAATAACAAATTTCGAAGGCAAGTTAAATGATTGTGGTAGAAAAAATATCTATAGTAACGAGGCTTTTTTATGAATGTCTCTGTTAGAAAGAACAATTTAATTTTCCCGCTATTTTTTCTATATGAAATTCTTAAAAACTAGTATCATTTGTTAGCGCTCCCCTCTCCCAAAAAAATCGCTAACAGCAACACGTAATGTAGTGATATTTACTTTCGAATTTAATTATAATTTTAAGTCAACGATAGTTACAATAGAATTTATTCTTAAGTTGTCGAAAGGCCCTTGACTAGAGCATTTACTCTCCTCAACTTATTGCTTAAACATTTCTGAATTTACTGAGAATTTATCTGAAAGACCTAGATGCAACTCCTTGCATTATATTTATGACGAGCGGGCAAAAACTTTAAAAGCCTTGTCATAAGTAAACCTTCCTTGTAAACTTCTTGTGGCAGTTTGGCAAAAAATAATACTGAAAAATGGAATCCATTTGCAAGCCATTTATAAAATGTATCCAAACAACCGGTACCATGGAAACCGGCAGCCCCACAGGAACTGGGAGTGGCTGTGGTTTATCCTAAATAACAGCAACTTCTACAGATACTCCAATTACGTGCCAGGAGTTTAGATAGTCTGCAACTCCTAAACAAGGGGTATCAGCAAGGTCCTGCCAGTCATGTTATAAAATTGCTACTTATTGTCTCGCTATGCCCAACAAGGACGTTAGATTAAAAGTAGTAAGACCACTTTTGATGTTTAATAATCCATTCCATGAACTCTCTCCTTTGTTCATGGTCATTACCCCCAGTCTACATCAGACATAAAATGATAAACATTAACACTAACATCATGTTAGTATTAAATGTAGACAGCCCATGTTAATGTTATTTCCAAGTTTTAACATGGTTGTTAAAACATTTGTTATAAAAACTCTTTTATAACATGACAAAGACGTTGTTGTTGTATTTAAGGTTGACAGTAGTATTTTCGAATTACTACTATCTGCTGTGAAATAAGCGTTCAAACAACATTGTTGGGAAACAGAAAATTATGTTTGAACAAAAATGACAAGAACACGCATTCGTTACCTATAACAACAGGCACGAATTAATTCCGTTGCTCTGCCGGCGTCATGTTTATGTTGTGTTCAATTTGATGACTAGTGAAGACGGCCTCTTCAGCTTCAGTTGTTGTGTTAATTGAATTTTTTAAGTATGAAGACAGAGGGTTTGTTGAAATTTACAATTCTTATTAACGACGCCGAATTGATTTTCTTGGATTTTCACCAACGCTCTCACACAATGCTTCGATAATGACATTTGAGCGGTTTGTTTTTGATCTCCCAGTCTCCCAGAACTTATCCAATTAACTTTTTCACAGTTCACGAGGTTAAAACACTATTTCGATCATATTTTATATAAAATTTCAAACTTATTAACTTTTTATTCCATTTTAACTTCAACTAGTCCTTATGGAAAAACCCTTTTATATCAGTAAAAAATTATAAAAAAATAGCGACTTTTGAACTCTAGAATATTTGTCCAGAAGAGATGTATGTAGTGCATGCATTTGAGGAAGATTTTTTCCACACGTTTGAAAGTGTAGCTCACGGAAAATTCGTTTCTAGCCTTTTGTTAATATCTACTGCTTTACTACTATTTCTTATTAAACTGCTTGGATATTTTAAATGAAATAAAATTGCTTTTAATTTATTTTCCTTTTTTCTTAGTTAAAAATATTTTACTTCAACCATACATGGCGATATGTCTGCCAGAGGATTATAAACTACAGTTGATGGGCTCAATGTTTGCTGATTATTTAGGAGCTTAAGGTGATGATGATGATGATTTTTTTCGCATTTAAAAGTGAAATTTACAATTTTTAACCTCAAGAAATTATATGAATTTTGAAGATTAGAAACAGAAAGTTATTAAGGAGGAAAACTTTAATTTTATCCACGTGCTTTCATTATAACCAAATGTTGCACAAAAATTTATGGCATACTTAAGCACTAATACATTTTAATAGATTTTCTTAAATTTCATTCTCGTTTTTCCTTAAAATCGTTATCATTATTCTTTGGAATTTTAAACTTAGTTTGAGTAGTGCATGATGTACGACTTTAAGATACAAACTTTTTTTTAAAGAATCAGTCAATTGCGATTTAGACTCATACACGTGATGTTCCGTACTAAGTTAAGTACAACTTTAAAAATTTAAGTTGGTGATTTGTTCATGTCTTATGGTACACCCTTTAATGTTTAATTATTTTTTATACTAGAGCATTGTTCTAAATACCGTCCTTGTTGCTCTGCTGTAGAGTGGTTTACATCTCATTCACATTGGCTGATTGGCTTCCACGAATAGCTGTACTGTTGTACTCTATTGGTGGTTGCTTTAATCAGCCACGTGTAATCGTTTTAGTTATCGTGTATAAGTGTATATGTACTTATTAATTTTAATTAATTAAATCGGACATTGGAAAAGCCCAATTTTTAAAATTCAATTTTTCACTGGAGGAGAACCATTAAACTCAATTTTTCACTAAAGGAGAACCTTTAAACTCACTGGAGGAGCACCATTAAACTCTTACTAATTTTACCTAGATGAATTTGCAGTCTCACTTCCTATAGGTCGCGCTGCAGATTTTGGAGAAAACTAAGGCAATCACAGCCTGGCGCTTTGGTCTCGTACCTTTGCCATTTACCACTTTTTTTGACGGAATCCAAAAAAAATCGAGCTTGCGTCATTTGTAAAATACTAATAATAACATTTCTTAATTTGACTTTTGTGGTTCGAATTTGTGATTTTTGTGATATTAAAAAAGCATTTAATTCATAAAAAAATTCTCAAATAATTCATTAACAATTCCATCATTAAAAAAGTAAAAGAAATTGCTTATTGTATTGATTTGTATTAGTTTGTTTTAATTTTATATTTATTTAATATTTTCAACAATTTTTAAATTTCTTTAATAAGTTGAACAATTTCAAATTTGTTTATCTTTAAAACAGCTGACAAAATGAAATAATTGGTAAAACGATAAATTTAAACACCTTAAAATGCAATGTGAACGGTCGCGTTAAGTTTTGAAAACATTTCACTTAATCTCGTTCTAAAATATAAGTGTGAACATGGTATAAGTTAAGACCCTATGGGCGAAGCTGCAAAAAGCAAGATCCCGACTGTCAGCGGTTAAGCAACAACATAGTTGGCGGTGCTTAGTAGTTTTTTGGATTCGCGCTGAGTGTCACTATTGCTGTTCTTAAGATATATGATAATTACTTGGTAGCGGGGTACGTGGTCATATTCCAACCACCAAGCTTCAACTCGAAAACGAACGTTATTTTACCTTTTGTAGTTCCCTAGATTAACGAAACAATTTTTAAAATTTTATACGATTCACGACGCGTCGTCGCGACTCGTATAGACTTTCAAAACTCTTCCTGTTATAGTTCCCAAGTTACATGACGAGTAATATTTACTGTTTATGGGAGGTATAGACACCATTTTTTACCCACCAGATAATTAGTAATGAACTGTGAAGATTGCTGAAAGATCGGTCTAATTTTTAAGGCAACTATAGCACTCCGATAACCAAACTTTATACATATAGAAGACGACAACAAATAAAATAATTATAATTTTCTGCCAATTTATGTTTTTAGCAATTTATTTTTAATAAATCTGACATTAGCAAAATCGAAACATCAAAGAAATTGCTTCCAAATGGTATCAATGTGTTAGTGCATCTTTGACTTATATGGCCCCATCATTTGAACCGTTATAGATAGACTATTAAAAACTACAAACTACACAGAATACACATTCTATAAATGTTTTTACCACGCGCTCTATGTCTCATAAGTTGTAGTATTCGGTTTATAAAGCACTATATTAGTTGCTCATTATTGACACAACTATTTATTACAGCGTTGGATACGTTTCGTATTATATGTGGACAAAAACGGACAAAAACTAAGAAAGTCGGAATCTTATCCTGAATCCCTCTCCAGAACAAGAAAATTTTCTATGTGAACTTCTGAGTTAACCAATCATTATTTGGCAAGGAGGGGACAAACGTTTTTAAACGGCTATATTTTCAAATGAATAATTTTCGAATGGATAACTTTCAGACGTAGTACCGTCGTAACGTTATCTGTTACTGAGCTTCTGTCAAATTCTGAGAAAACTGCATATTCGTTTTTACCCGTCATTGAAAGCAGACAACCTCGTTAATTTTAACGAAAATGAAAAAAGTAAATTTTGCATGCTGATTAAACATTAGTTTTTACGAAAAATCCATCACCGCAACTAAAGAACGGCTTAATAAGTACCATGGGGACTCGACGCCATTAATTTTAAACGTTAAAAATGCTTAGCTCAGATCCATTGAAGTCCTACCAACATAAATGACACCAAACCAGGTCGCCCGAAAAGGTCGTCACGCCAAAAATAGTCGATAAAATCCATTGGAATGATATTGAATGATGGGAAAATGAAATTGTAGAGATGGCCGTGGATGTAGGGATATCAACCGAGCAAGCAAGTAAGCGCATGAAAACGTATTTTAATAGGTGCCACAATGAATCAGTGTAGGAACTGCTAGCCCAACCAGAAAACTTTCGATATTTAGTCCGTTGTTACTATGACCTGTATCCAAATTATAAGATATGCTTGCATAGCAAGAAATTTGAGTCAAACGAATTGAAGTGAACACCTATTTTGGGAGCCTTGAGCTTCTTCTTCTTTTTATTGCGAGAGAATACAAAATCTAGAAAGATAGCAAAGTAAAGTATTCAGCTTAAAGTGATTTTTTGTTGAAAAGATTCTTTTATCCAAAATGCAACGGAATTATCAAATTGCCCTCGTTTTTTTCTATATTTTAAAAGAACTGCCTACAAAATTTATTCAAAACATTCCTTCAAAAAATTTCAGATTAATATTCCAAACATAAAATTCAAAGATTTAGATAATCATTTATTTTGTAGAATTGGTCAATGCACCGCACCGCACCGCACCTACCAAACAAACCAAATTCATTCTTTATGCAAAATATTCAAAATAATTATTTAAGCAACACAAAAACGCTTCTTTCCTTATTTCTCGTACTCGTATATAAAGACTTTTTATATGATTTCTTTCATAAAGATTAAATGCTAAACAATTGTTAAAGAAATGATAATATACCGCTGAAATTTAAGCAAGTGGACCTTAGAATGAAGAATATGCTTCTACCGACGACAGCCAAACCAAACATGCAAAGGGCAAAGTTACATAAAAGATAGTCTTCAAACGTAGATAGTAAAACATGATTTGCAAAAAAAGGCACAAAAATTAAAGAAATAAAAAAGAGATTACAAACGTTAAAAAAAGGAAAGCTAAATGTGTACAGTGACGGAGAGAAAGTAAGTTAAGGATTTTAGATTAAATGTAGCATTTTTGACAATTTATTTCTGAGTCCAACTGGGTTTTCTTACCCCCCGTCTCCATTAGACATTAACATGCCTTAACAAAAGTCAAACTTCATATAAAAAACATTATTTTTAATACTGTTTTTGTAAAGACATGTTAATAGCAAATGAGCACGGGGGTTTATATTTCTGTAATTCAGAAGCATGCTTACGTTAGTCAAATTTTGTTAGCGAAATTAATAATCTGTCAGAATATTTGTCAATTAATGTTAATTATAATCGGACTACTAGATATTAAATGCAAGAAGAAGACGTTGCTCTTCTACGAAAACCCCCAATTTCCTGCAATTAAAATTGTGTTTTTTGATCATGTCGAATTTTTATTTATTGCTCAAAAACTGAAGGTCAGCAAGCCAGCAAATAAAAACTAAAAGCCACATTTTATCCAAAAATATTTTGTTAAGAAACGAAGTTATTTCTAGATTGAAAGGGATATATTTTTGAGCTCTATTATCATATTTGTCTAGCGCATTCATTGATAAACATTGCAGCACTTTAATGACATATCGGAAGATTGCTATTGTAACATCAATCCCCTAAAATAAGAAAAACAACGTCGATATTTACTATCTGAGTTAAATTTTGGCTACCACCAGTATGATTTCCATAGAGGATGTAAAACAGGTGGCTGGTTAGCTTCCCTTCCAAAACGTGCGGTCGTTGCTTACTCACACTCTCAGAAAGTAATGTCGTAGCTTTAGTTATTTCCACTGTGTTTTTGTGAGACAGTGTCTCTAATAACACGATTTATATTGATTGCGCTTTACTAGTTATCCCATCAAATCTTATTACTAATTATACAATCTATATCCGGCCTAAAATCGAAATTAACTTTAATATATGTAAAATATATACATATATGAAATATAAATCTCAGTATTCCAAAATAATCGCAAGATTTAAATTTTTTATTCTCTTTCCCATAAAGTCCACATATAGACTAGGGATCATGAAATACTTTCAGCAATAATTGCGCACATGTTCCTTTTTTTGGACATATATTGCTTTTTTACGAGTGTCTTCTTTTTCCAAATCCAGCTTTGGAATTTTAGATCATATAGACTAAATTCAATATTTCAATGTAAAATAGATCAAATTGAAAGACGTCCATCTTCTATAAGGATAATAACTTTTACACAAAATCTGATTGCAACGTACTCTCATATACATAGCTGGCTACCACAAAAATGTAAAATTTTTATATATTCCTTTTAGCAAAAATACACAAAAATGAAAAGAAATATTTGAATTTTTAAATTGAAAACCATTTTTCTGACACAGAAAGATATCAATTTGAAATCTTTCCATAATATTTTAAATCTAACTACAAGAAAAAATTAAAAAAAAAGAAAAATTTCTAAAAATTGTAGTAAATATTTTGAAAAACATTGATGCCTCGCCTATTTTAAACATACAATTTACAAGTAAAAGCATCGTTTTGTATGTTTTAACTAGAACGTAAATTTTTAAAAATAGAACAAAAATTAAAGAAATTCCAATCCCATAAGGTGTGAGGTTCCCAAATTTGAGACATAGCGCCAACCCTTGTATGTGAATGACGCCCAGCTTCAAATCTGAAGAGTATATGCTCCTCTAGTATGCTCTTGTCAAATTATAGATCAATTTGCCTAGCCCTGGCTGTATTATTTCTAAAATATTTTGATTCTGCCGCACTTATGCAATATGGGAAATATTTAGCATTTTGTTCATTTTTACCCGAACTGTTCATAAACAGATGTGTTCAAGATTAACGTGGGCTCCTGCCACGGTGGCTTTATCCCACTGTGCTCCTAATACCGAGTGAAATAAAGACGTAGACTAGCTCCCCCATTGTGTAGTATAACAACACTTTACGATTGGCACCAATCGCAATTTGTGTGCATATAGTCACAATGAGTAGCAATTTATATAATATGGCAAGCCTTTCCAAGGCAAGCCTAGATCTATATTATAACCTCTTGCTTAGAGGTATGGAGAATATCCAAACTCCGTCTGTTGAGAGTGCAACAGCACACTTGATCGACCGTGCACCATATCTGCAATAATCGATCTTAAACCACAACCACCACGTGTACCCCCGAAGGGGACCTCACCAATAACCGGTCACAGACCGGTGGCACTGGTCGGGCCTCGAAGAGGACCCGTGTTAAAACAACAGACCTTTTCTTCCAGATTTAGGCTCTAGGAACCCTAGCGTCTGGTGCCCCTACTTTCCCCGAGTGAACCGCGTCAAAGCATTTGCCATTACTGCAGTGACAATTGGAACCCCCGGGGGTATTGTTCATAAACAGTAGTTAAATGTTGCAATAAAATACAAATTATTACACTTCTATCCGATGCTCCAAATTTTTGATGACGCTGAGGCATAATTGAGATTCTATGCCATTAATGTGACGAATTATCTCATCCTTAACTCTTGAACTGTCGCTGGCTTTTCGACGTACACTTTTTCTTTCAAATAATCCCAAAGAAAGAAGTCCAACGGTGTCAAATCACATGATCTTGGCGCCCAATTGACATCGCCACCACGGGAAATAACACGGCCATTGAAATTGTCGCGCAATAGAGTCATTGTTTCGTTAGCTGTGTTGCCAGTGACACCGTCCTGTTAAAACCACATATTGTCCACATCCATATCTTCTAATTCGGGCCATTAAAAGTACGTTATCATATCACAATACCGAACACCATACACAGTAACTGCATGACCTGCCTCATTTAAAAAAAAAATACGGCCCGATGATGCCGCCAGCCCATAAACCGCACCAAACAGTCACTCTTTTTGGATGCATTGGTTTTTCGACAATCACTCTTGGATTCTTATTCGCCCAAATGCGGAAATTCTGCTTATTGACAAATCCACTGAGGTGAAAATGTGCCTCATCACTGAGGATGATTTTTTTCGAAAATTGACCACCCACTGTTGCCATTTCTTGCCACCATTCTGACCATTGACGACGTTTGGAATGATCAAGAGGCTTTAGTTCTTGAGTCAATTGCACCTTGTAAGCATGTAAATGCAAGTCTTTATGCGTATAACTACGAGCGTGAGAGGTGCAATTGTTGAGTAGAGGTGGACGGCTCTTCAGCCACACTATCGCAAACAGCAGCAATATTTTCTGGAGTACGAGCATGCAATTATGTCTCCACATCTCCTACAGACAAGGTTTGCTCAAAATTTTGCACGAATTTTCCGATTATACGCACATTTAGACGATTAAAGTGACTAAAAAATCACGAACTGCACGATATGCATTTTGATTTGAACGCCCATTTTCATAATAAGCCTGAATAACTTTAACTCTGAAATTGAGAAATTTCAAATCAAATGCAGAAAAAAAATTGACTTTTAGGTGTGGTTCCCATTCAATATCGGCCCTTAAAATTTAACTACCCAATATATTAAATTAATAAATAATAAATATTTGTTCTCTCATTTTTAATATGGGATTGTCCAAATTGAACATCCACCAAAAATAACCTGTATTTTCCTTAAAGTAACCGACTTTTTTAGGCACAAGTTATTGTCTATTTTGTGTTACAGACTGGTTGAGGGCTTATGATGCGATAAAAATATAAAAATATGTATAAATAAAGCGCAAATTCTACAATTTTCTAATATGAGAAATTCTTCAATAGGTAAGCAGCAAGCATCGTTTTTTCGATTTTAATAAATTTTTTATACTTAAAGATTACTCAACAATTATAAACTTTGGAACGACTTCCCTAGCAAACTAATTACAATTGTAATTAGTTAGCATGTGTTACTTACCGACTTTAACAGCCTTTTTTACTCTAATAGAGACTGAAAACATCCATATATGTCCTCTAACATAGTTTTAGATTAGTAATTTTTAGAGTTACTTGCCGCATTTGCTCTCCATTGTAGGTATTTAAACTTAAATAACCAAAGCAAGAAAAAAATAATACAAGAATGTTGAACTTATGGACACGCTCTTGGCCCTTGGGACATGAAAATGAAATGGTTGGAGGAAAATTTATAGAAGTGACAAGATTGTGAGAAGCATTAGCAACTAAACACAAAGGCAACAACAACCACAGCTACAATAAAAGGGAAGAAGAAAGTTAAGTCACATGAAGAGAGACATTATTACCAAAGAAAATAAAAACGAAATGTATAAAGTTTTTTGCTTAAGTCTTTCGTTTTTTTTTCTTCTTTTTTGTTAAAATCATTTTCTATGTTTATTACAACAACAATAAAAAAACAGGGAAAACAGCAATCAATGAGTTGAATGTTCTTAGAGACTTAAAATGCATTTACGTTTATATTAAAGCACAACAAAAACGTTAAAGAGGAAAAATTATATAAAAGAAAAATATAATGAAACTGTTTGTAATTTGTAATAAATACAACTACAAATACCACATGTCTAGTTGTAAACCTATTTAAGTTTGGATAGTTTTACTTGGGCCCTTTTAAGATGTTTCTAAGACATAAATGTTGGGCATATTCTAAACGAGTATGTGTAATTGAGTGTATCTATATAAATTTTATGTTTAGGCGTCTGCCTTTTTAAAATCAAATGATAATAAATCACTATGAAGATATCACAAAAAATTATGTTGGTCTCTTGATGATTTTTTTTATGTATTCATTTTCATTTAAGTACTTACATCACCACGTATGTACTTACATGTGTGTAAAACTTAAAGAACTACAAACTAACACAATATTTTAACATTTAAAAGAATCAGCTAGACAGACAACCATTATCATAATCGTACACCAACGAGGTTTGAATATTGTTGTGGTTAAATTTAGACGAAAAAAAAAAACTCATACAACTCAAAAGTATCAAAAAAAGGCATATTGCTCACGTCAAATGTCCCAAACATCATGAAAACTTATCAGTGCTAAGTCATGAGTGGACAATCCTTTTAGATAGACTCATAAATTCCTTGACAATAATGACAGAAAAAATAGTAGACATTTTATAGCTGTTGAATAAGTCTAAGTATTAAATATCAAAAAAAGGCAACAACTCTTTATTGTACACCCTGTCTTCAAATAAATATTATTGCTACGAGTGTAATAGCCTTTTTACACTTATACGTACGTTCTGCAGGAATGCATAGAAGATGTTGGAAATGTGAACAAAGTGATTTAGATTTGTAATAAGAATTATTAACAAATTAAAAATAACTTTGTTGTGAATGAAATAAAAGTAAGATGAATTTAAAACAAATGTTGAATAGTGAAGACCTGGGTTTGTTTAATAATTGCTTAATTGTAGTTTGGATTTAAGTCCCCTTTATAGACATTAAAAAGAAAACCATTTGTTTTTTACTTATTCTATTTCCGATATATTTCATAAAATAAGTAAAAGTTGTTTAATTTGTTAAACCCTAACAAAGAAGAAACCCTGTTAGAAATGCAATATGTCTTTTAATTCCCATCCTCCCCAAGGTGATCAATTTGTTGTATGTTCTTCAAAATTAAAGCAAATAAAATAATTGTTAAGTTTCCCTGGGTGAAGACACAATCGCTTAATGACAATCAGGCAATTTTTGTTTACCGAACTTCGAGTGATTTCCGTCGCACTGTAGGATTGCCTGATTGGTAGTCTCAAATATCTATATTGTGGTTTAGCTATTGGAGGTTGCATTGATCAGCTAGGTCCATATGTTTCATTATCGTTTATAACATTAAAATATTTAAAATTAAAAGTCGTATATAAGCGCAGCAGCATAAAAAACTTATTTAAAATCCATATATAAAACAGTCACTTATTTCCTGTCTGCCTTTCTGTCTACTTACGCACCACGGAAAAACTACTAGATGGATTTTAACTAAATTTTGTGAGGAGGTACCTTGGTATCCTTATTCAAATATAGGATACTTTTTTCCGCAAAAATATATTATTTCCAAGAGAAAGTGGAGAAAAAGCTGTTAAAGTACGCAGATTTTTTTTTACCGACTTAAAGCATCTTTTATGTTTCAAAGCGGGATATTTTAAATACGGCTGCGCAAGAGATGGCGTTCTTTTAAAATAATGACAATATAAGAATTAAAAGCGGGATATTTTAAACACGGTTGCGTAACAGATGACGTGTTTTTAAATTAATGGCAAAACATAAATTACTTACTGCCAAATAGCCAATTGAATAAAATTTGTATTTTTTACTTTATGGAATTACATTGTAATTAAAGTATTTTAAACACCTTTTACAGAGCCTTACAATAATTTTTAAAATTTTACAATTTTATATAAGTCTTAGAATTTTATGCAGGGATGGGTACCTTTATATAAAGTAAATAAATATACATGAAGCACTATAAAAGTAAGAGTCTTAACATTTGGTGTAAATTACTTTCAAAGAAATAAAGAACAAAATATTGTCACGACGCACACAACGTGTGTGGGCACAGTTAGTTAATTTATAAATCTTGAGTTTGGCTAAGATTGCTGACGATGAATATAGCGAGCCGAAAAATGCATTAAATTATGCTATTATCTATTTTTTCTCTATCTCTTTATAATAATGAACTTAAGGCTGAAAAATTATTAATACAGTTTATAAAACAGTTCAAATAAAAATTAAATTATATAAACTTTATGTATACATTAAATATAAAAAGGGCCCCAATATTTTACCTTGGGGAACTCCGGCTTCGATTGGCTTGAGTGAGCTCAGAAAATCTCCTTCTTTCACAATAAATTTTCGTTCGGTTAAATACTTAACTACACGCAAAGAAAAAACATGGTTGAGGTAACCATAATCTAAGAGCAACATATTATGGTTGAATTATATGGTTATATATAAAAATAATATTGTTGTCGTTTGAACATATTATTGTCTTACATTGTAAAATACAACCATAGTTATGTTTGTAACATAAACATACTATAATATAAACATACTATAATGTAAATGGTTATATGTGACAACGTATGAATATAATTATAAATAACAAAAAACAAATACACGAATATTTCCATTTAGACTTACATACATATTTTGATATTTTCTGCTTACCTTTTTATGTGTTTAATATTACTAATTTAAAACTATCATTTATAATAAAAAACAAATTTATTTGTTGACAACAAATATGTATTTAATGTTTTTGCGATTTTAGATGAACCGATAGCTTACACACATATTTCTGAACTGAAAAACTGTCAAAACCAAAATATGTATGTTTAAAACCAAACATTATTTGTTTATTTTTAGTCGAACTTAACATACTATGTTTAATAATAATATATTATGGTTATAATTTTTAAATATTAAAAATAATTTGGTTGTGGTTTGAATTTTAATATGTTTCAAATCAACCATGTTGCTTTTTTGGTGCGTATAACCATTGAATGATTAACTGTTAACAAAAAACTTGATTATCGTGACCAAAGTATTGTTTTAAATAACTATAATTTGTTC
The DNA here is from genome assembly GCA_949628195.1 of Phasia obesa. NCBI lineage: Eukaryota > Metazoa > Arthropoda > Insecta > Diptera > Tachinidae > Phasia > Phasia obesa. The sequence goes on along the minus strand of OX451216.1, from coordinate 70,944,758 downwards.
ACAGCAAACATCTATTGTTACAGAGAACATGGTGTGGTTGCCGTGACCATACAATAACCATGTTTTTTCTTTGCGTGTAGCAGCTTATATAGGTTTAGTTTTTTAGCTTTTAGTTTTTTCCTGAAGCCGAAATGATGGTTTGGAATACATACTGTGTCGCTTAGAATAGGGTTCAGCTTAGTTATTAACATCCTCTCAAACAGCTTTGACATATTTGACAAAAGGCTTATAGATCTGTATGATTCAATTTTTGTGTGGTCTTTTCCTGGTTTAGGAATCATGGTAACCAAGGACACCTTCCAATCTGTGGGAAAGTACTCAAAACGTAAAATGGCATTAAAAATAAAAAGAACGATTCTGCGAGCTACACGGGGCAACTCAATTAACATCTTGTTACTGGTTTTATCAACGCCAGGGGCTTTTTTGGTGTTCAAATCCGTTATTGCCTTTTCAAGATCACCAAATTCAAATCTTATCGGTACTGCAGCACTAGCCTCGAGAACTGGCAACTCAACTATATCAGTCGATATATTTGGGGTAAAAACCCTTTTCAAATGTCCAGCAAATAAATTGCCTTTTTCGGTATCACTCCTTGCCTCCAGATGAAGGGAGGCTTACGTAAGACTGGTCTTTTACGGTATATTTAAATACATATTAAAAAAATTTACAAAAAAACAATACTCGTATAATAATTGAATATTGAATTTAATTTAAATTTGTCTTCACTAAATCATTAAAAACAATTAGTACGCTTTGAAAGTTTAAAGCGGTTTCATCACAAAAAAAATTTCCATTTTTCTTTTTTAAAAATTACTTTGTATCGGATTAATTATTATTTTATTTTATTTATAAATCCTACATTTAAACTCATGGCAATTTTCTATAAATGTAAACAATCATTTTACCAATAATAATTATATTAATAATTCAAACATGTAATAATATAATATAATGTGTTAACCAAATACAAGTGTCCGTTTAAAAATTATATAAAATGAACAAAACTTAATTTCTTTTGGTAAATTATGGCTTTATTAAAAATAAAAATATACCCATTATCTATGAAATACGAATGGTTGTAGCGGCGGAATTGCATTACATTATCATGTCGATCCATCTTAAATTTGTTCTTGTACCATACCACAACCATTGGTTTTCACCGTGTGTATGGTGATATTTTCAAAGACAGACATTTATACATTTATTAGATCATACTTCTTCGAAAATTAGACTCGCAAAGTAGTAATTGATGCTTGATATCGTAACACGATAACAGAGTTCTTTCTGCATATATTGGTTATTCTTGATAAGAATTTATTTACTACATGAGACTTTTTCTGGCCTTGTAAACTCAGAATTTGTACCCTAGCTCGTGTCATTTAACAAAATTAGATTTTTAAAACCTTTTAATTATTGCTAAAAGCAAAGCCGTGGTTGTTCTATACCATATAACCATATCCTTTTTACTAATAAGACAAAACCTGTATTTCGTAACCTAAATAATGTTTAGTTCTTTATCTGAAATACTCAATAAAATTGATTTTCTGTTTTTTATTTCTTTTTCTCAGTGTAAAAAGTTACCCTCGTATACATCCATAGCATTTACATAATTTGATAATATTTATATCGCAGTATTATAACAAATAAAAAGGACTCTTTTAATTTTATATTACTGTTAGATAAGCTTGTGTAGTTTAAGTTATTTGCATTTCGGTTTTTAGTATGCAATAAACGATTGAATTCATTATATCCGAAGAACAACACGACTAGCTGTCGCCAGTTGCAAAAAAAAAATAATAAAAAAGTTGAAATTAAATTCTGTTTTATTATAATGTTAAAATCATAAATGCATAACTATTTAATGTGCACATAAACAATTAATTTATTTTTTTAGTCAAGACATCAATTTTAATCGCCAATTTTTTTAAATATAAATAATAAGTTATAAAGTCTTCAAAAGTCGAAGACTGACTATATGCCGGAATTAACAAGTAGCGAAAAATGATATCTAACGACATACTTAAATACACTTACAAAATTACTGTGTCTCTCAAACGCAGTAGACTGATTTTATTTCAGGTTATCAAAGGAGTCAATCAATTAAAAATTCTTCATATTTTCAGATAAGAGTTAAATTTAATTTTTAATTGAGCCAATTACACGATTTAATAATGAAAAACTCTCCTTCCTATATGGAACAAATCAGAAAGTTTGAGTGAAAATGTTTGAGGTCTTGTATTGCTATTGTACTGTCTGTCATTGAATGTATGAGAAATAAACAATAAAAACACAATGCCTTAAAGTAACTTTCACTTGTGGCTTTCCATTTGGTGCTGCAAAAATATATATACAAATTACCCATTTCTTATTTTTGCGATAAAGCAGTTTTCATTGTATTTAAATTATTCATCCCATTTTTCTACCTGCATCGAAATTTTGTTAAGATGTCAATAATTTATAGAATAATTCGGGTAAAGAAAGCCAACATTAAAAGGGACAGAGAACAGATCTGTAAACAATAAATTTCAAAAATAAAATATAAACAATATACGCTGAAATCCCCTCTTGAATATGCCTATAACGTTTAATAAATAAGCTACAAGCATCAAAATATATCTTTTATCAGAGCACCACACATATTATGTAATTTTCCATTCTCTATCTATTAGAGTATCCATTTAATTGAGTTTTAATTTTATTCGAGCAAATAATTACTCGATTTTTTAAATTAAAATTTTCGTCGATTATTCGATTAAGGTTTTTAAATTACTCAAATTAATCGCGCACATTTTAAAAATTTGTATCCAACGAGAAAAGACAACCATACAAAAATGTAGATGATTTTTAAAAATGTTTTATTGATTTGTTTATTTCACTTAGAAAATGATTTTCATTTGATATTTTCATTTCTTCATCCAATACGCAGACAACATTTTGATATGAACTGATTTCATAGCTATTCGATAATATAAAATATGAATTAAGTGCCCCAGTATGCTAGTAGATACTAGTCTATCAATCTGGGGGTTATGGGTTCGATTCCCATTATTATTCTTATTATTCTTAAACGAAAATATAAGATGTAAAAAGTTTAAGATCTCAATATAAATAAATTTTAGTCGATTTGTCGATTAACCAAAATAATTTGTTCGAGTTAGTTTTTAATCGAAATTAGCAATTTTTCTCACTCGAAAGATTAAAATTCTATTATTAATCGAGTGATAATTGCTCGAGTGGATAATCTACTATGTCTAACAGCTAAAACACAAGTAAGTGTTGTATATTCTGCCATGCCGAATCTTATTTACCCTTTATCATAGTAGTTTCTTTGAAAAATTTTTTCAACATTTTTTGTAAATTTTTTTAATTTTTTTTTTTAATTTGTTTTATTAATTTTTTTTTCAAAATTTTTTGTAAAAGTTTTTTGTAAAAATTAGGAACTTCCTGTAAACTATATTGCGTTAGAATGATCAGACTAACGGAAAAAAATTCTTGAAAAAAATTTCCTTATATTGACCACCCCCCTAATGCGCCTATTGACTGCTCCTGGTTACCAGTGGGCACCCTGTGTGTCTATTGGTCTATACCTCTATATATTGCTTTCCATAAAGGTCTTTAATACAAATCAAAACAGAAAAACTTTACCAACCTTAAAATAAACACAAATTCGGCCCTTGCAAGGGGTTATTGATCCCCCGAGATCTGAATGCAATCCTTGCGATCTACCTATTGAGGTATAATATTTACTTAACAAAAAAAGCAAAAGGGAATCATTAAAACCAACAAAAAACATGACAAAATATAGGTGGGCGTGGTTTTTTTTCCCGCAGCCTCCAAATTAATGATCTGATGTAGTTGAATTACAATCCTAAAAATGTCGAAACTATCGCTGGCTTAAATTTTCTGTATCTCGTCTGGTGCCTTAACAAACCATATTACTACCCAAAGACGGACAGACGGACAGACGGATAGACGGATAGACGGACAGACGGATAGACGGACAGACGGACACCGCTAAATCAACTTTTCTATGGATCCAGAATATATATTATTTAGGGGGTCTGAAAGAATATTGTAGAAGTTATACATGGAATGAAAAACTTATATATGTACTCGTATGTACATATATTATATATATATATATATATATATATATATATATATATATATATATATATATATATATATATATATATATATATATATATATATATATATATATATATATATATATATATATGTACTCGTATGTACATATATTTCCACTTGTGATGATAATATGTTACTTTTAAGTGTCTTCTATAGCGATTTAAATGACACGTTTAGTGACATGTGCACTAAAAAACATAACCAACCTATTTAATTATAAATTTTTTTAATAAAATAAAGATAAAAGTGTTTGCTTGGTAGTTTGTGGAAAATAATATCTTAGCAACCTATAATGAAATACGAGTATATATAAGTGCGGAGTTACATTATGCAACTTTTGTCGCTCTTTGAACATGCATTTTAAATTCCTGAAAGCATACTTGTCAATCTAGAATTAACATATCTTACTCCTATTAGAAGGGGGCTAGTGAGAGAAGACGTGCTAAGACTGAAAGGATGATAACTCTAAATGGTGCCAAAATACTATCTTTTGCACCATTTAAAGTAGAGAATTTAAAGGAATTTTTCTGCCCTTGCTTGAGTGGATTAGGGAAGCTTAAGTGGCTTGGAAGAAAACTAATGTGGTTTTCGCAAGCCGAGTAAAATGGACTCAACAGAAACCAAGTCCTTCAGGCCAGTAAGCCTGACATCTTTTCTATTGAAGACAATGGAGAGGGTATTGGCCGACTTCCTGGAGGACTACACGCTGACGGTTACGCCCTTGAGTAGATGCTTATAGAGCAGGCAGATCTACTGATACTGCTCTACATGCACTTGTCAGAGTGAGAAAAGGGAAATTTTATTGAAGGTGCCTTTGATAAAATCTCTTTTTCGAAGTTCAGAAATGCTCTTGCTGAGCTTGGGGTTAAACGCATTCCCATAAAATTTACCAACGTTATGCTTAGTTCTAGAGCTATAAATCTCAAGAATAGGCTCCTTAGGCGTTCATACGGTTGCGTGTGCCGGCGATCTGGCACTTATGGTTGGTGGAAAGTTCATTGATACCATCCAAGGATGCATGAGACAGTCTCTCAGAACAACCGAGGCATGGTCGAATGAACAGGGGGTATTCATAAATGTCAACAAATCCGACAATATGCCCAGAGTTGCGCTGGGTAGTGGCATAATCCGAACTAAAATCCTACACTGGATGAACTCATTAAACATGAAAAGGCTCGAATAATATACGGGCAAGAAGGCCTTTAACGTGCTCAGATATAATATAAGTACCATAAGCTGGATAACTGCGTTGATGACAGGTCATGGAAACTTCAGGTATGATCTAGAAGAGGCATTTTTCATTTTTACGTATAAATAAAAAAAAAATTGTGAGGAAGCGAGGTTTAGGAAGCTCCTATAGCTTAAATATACGCTCGAAATGCATGTGAGTGATATCAGAGGAAAGTTCTTGACTCCCAGATCAAAAAAACTCTGCTTTTCTCCTGTGAAATTTCACTAAGATTTCTTCAGTGGTTCATGAGATACCGAATTATGTCCAAAATAAATCGTTTGCAAACCACTGTGCATCGTTAAGTTCCCCAGGTAGCCCAACCTAACTTTATTATGCACGAATATATTACATTATAGAGTTGAAATTCAAACCAAATATTTGTGCCATGACCTCTTTACTACAATAACAGCAATTTTAAAGACTCTCGTTGAATTTATTTTTTATTAAAAAAAATAAATTTTTAATGCAAATTTCTTTTTACCTTTTTTTATTTCGTTTAATAAAGCCTGATAAACCATACTGGAGATATAATAAAAAAAAGTGGAGCTTGCTAAACACAATTACAATTTTTAAAAATTGTAATAAAATTTAATCATTAAAGTTTTTTTATAGTTTTTTTCTAAATTTGTTGCACAGTTTTTTTGAGACAAAAACTTTCATTCTTATACAGACAGATGTTAACACAGAGAGATTGCATTGCCATATTGCTTTTCAAACATATGTATAAGAATAGAGATAATACATTATAATTTTAAAAGCTTCCCTTAATGAGCTACAAACGGGCTAATGAAATCAATAACTCCCTATCTCATGAAGGTGATATAAAATAACCACAGAAATGGTTGCACTACCACGAAATCATTTTAAGTTGGACTTGTACAAAAAACGTCTAACAATAATTGGAAGACCCAATGGTAACCATTAACACAACTAGCTATTGGCTTAATAAATATAATGACCCTAAACATTGCCCACAAATTGGTTAATAATAACCACCGAAAGAAACTTAAGAGTAAAGAGTCTACGAGGAAAAAATACAGGCAGACAGACACAGAGATAATTGTAAAAAACACAAATTACTATAACCACAACTAATTAACTTGTAAAATAAATAAGTATACAAACTACAATTTTATTGTCTTCTAAACAAGAATGTTAAGGATTTGTGGTTGTAGAGCAGACAGGTTGCAAATGGCCATGATTAAAATGCTGCCTTGTAGTGACGATTATGTACCTGACGATCGTCATCATGTCGGTAATAGTTTGGCCAACAACAAGTGGTTGTTAGGTACTTATGGCAATAAAATTAAAATAAAAAACTGGCCAACTAATCAACTAACCAGAGAAAAACGTACAGACAGATTAGTTTTGAAATTGTATTTTAAATGGAAAATATTGTGAGACTAGTTTTAATACGAAAGAATTTTTTTTAGAATAATTAAACAATAAAAATGTTTTTTCTTTATTAATTTATCTATTACAAATTAAAGTTTCATATGAGGGGCTTAGAGCACAAGGAGTATAAATGCATTTTTGTTAAAATTGAGTTATCATGTGGACTAAGTAGGTGAGATTGAAAGAAGTTTAGGACACAATCACTGTTCCAGATTTGCTGATTTCTACTCATTTGTGGATTTTCTATCGTAAATTTGGCTAGGTGAGATTTGCAGATTTTCTTACTCAAATTGTAGACTTTATGAAATGACTGTCTTTAGGTCGAACATATTTTTTATTGATCTTTGTCAACTTGACTTCGTTGAACAAAAATTCTTCAGACGTTGAAACTTAAGCTTGGCGAATTTAATAAAATGAAAAAAATATTATTAGAAATAAAACATCTGAACATATTGTATCGAGCCAATCTTTTGTAGATCTATACCAACCATCAAAGATTTAGTTTGCATTAGTGAAACATGTAAAAGATACAGCTAAAATAATGTTAGACAATTGAAATTAAGATTTTCAAACAATTGACTCCGAATTTTGAATTTTAAATCATTTGATTTAAGCTCTCCAAACCAAAATAACACTTGTAACTTGCTAAGCTTTTGTAGAAATATTTGTTGAATTTATTGATTCAAGAATTTTATTTCTAAAATTGTTCGCTTTATATTGTTGTTCTGTTATATTCGTCCTCTAATGTGGAACGTGTTAAGCTAAGTTAGTCTTAAAAACGAAACAAGAAGTCGTATGGATAAAAAGTTAACTGCAGGAATTTTATATAGTAAAGACGTTATAAAATAAAATAAAACAATTTTTTTTCAACACTCCAATTGAGGCACTCGATGCTAGAGTACTAGAATGAGGGTTTAAGATTCCATTCCCTCAAAAAAGCATGAAGTTTTTTTTTTTTTATAAAGAAGTCTTATATTTTTCTATTGAATATTAATAAATGATTATGAATATTTATTGTTTCATTTTATTTTACATGATTTTTATTATTAATTATTTTCTTAAAAAAATCATATTGTGAAGGTTAGTGTGATTTTCTTAATATTGTTGGGAAATTATTATTTTATTAAATAATAATTTAAAATAAAATAAAAAGCGGTCCCGAGAGGTTAGTTGTAATTATTGATAAAAATTCACTTTATTTTTAAATTTTAATTTGGTTATGTTACTTTTTTCTTTTACAAAAAATGTGGTTGTTCAGTCAACCATTTTCTACTTCATGCCTCTTCTCTTTTTGTTTTCTTTTCTTACTTATTCAAATGTCATTAGTGCTGGTACGTGTTTACACGCGAGCCTTAATAAACCCTGTTCACACGAGAAAGTTCGTAACATTGCCCCCTCCTTTAAGCTCGCGGCTCCTGACCGAGCAAACAGCTTCCTGAGTCGTAGTAATCAGCAAGACGGTTTACATGAAGAACTTTTTTTATTCTCTTTTGTGGCAGCTGAACTTCATAGATCAGGTCGGATATTTTTCTAGACACCACACCAGGTCCAACCCACTCACTTTGTAGCTTTGGACAGTAACCCTTGCGCCGCGTGGGCAGATATATCCACACCAAATCACCTTTGTTAAATTGACGTGGATTAGATCTTAAGTCGTATCTGCATTTCATAGCTTCCGATGCAATCCTCAGTCTAGTTCGCGCTAGATTATGCACCTTCTGAATAGCGACTCGCACTTCATTGACGTAATCATGAATGCTGTTATTTGCTTGTGGAGGAACTCCAAACATTACATCCAACGGCAAACGTACCTCGCGACCCAACATTAAACGAGCAGGAGAGTACCCAGTGGATACGTGCACTGCGGACCTGTAGGCAAGTAGAGCTAAGGGCAAATTGGTATCCCAATTTGTTTGATTTTCATCGATAAATTTCGCAAGGTAATCCAGGAGTGTCCTATTAAACCTTTCAACCATTCCATCGGATTGTGGGTGAAGTGGAGTTGTCCTTGTTTTCTCTGATCCCAGTAGTTTCATTATGGCTTGGAAGACCTTAGATTCAAAGTTTCGCCCTTGATCCGAATGGATAATATGGGGGACACCAAAACGACAGATTACATCAGAAACAAGACGCTGAGCAACCACCTCTGCTGTCTGATCGGGTACAGCGAGACATTCTGGCCATTTTGAAAAATAATCCATTACAACAGCGATATACCGATTACCATTCTTAGTTAAAGGTAAAGGCCCAAGAATGTCAATACCCACCCGCTCAAAAGGGGCTCCAATGGCAGTGGGCTGCAATCTGCCAACGGTCTTTCGAGTTGGGCATTTTCTTGCTGCACAAATTTTGCACATAGAACACCACTGAAAAACCTCTTCGGTACAACCAATCCAATAAAACCTGTCACGCACTTTTCTTAAAGTTTTAAGACGACCAAGATGACCCCCTGTAGTGCTATTATGCGCTTGCGAGAGTATCAGCGGTATATGTTTTCTTGGGGCAATAGGCACGAATTCCTGTTCACCATCTTTAATAAACTTCCTTTTCAGTACACCATTATCAACAAGCAATTGATCAAACATTGTCCAATAAGCTTTAAGCTGGGGCTCAAAACCAAGAATTTCGACTTTCTCCGGTCTTTTCCGGTTGGTTACCCAATCAATAACATTTTTTAATGCTGGATCCTCTATCTGATCGGCCATGAGATTTTCCACTGTTATACCAATCGTAAAGACTTCAACACCCTCTTTGATTTCAGCTTTTTCACAGTGTTTACAATCACCACACGGGCGGCGGGATAATGCGTCGGCATTAAGATGTTTATTTCCGGGCCGATATTGTAGAATAAATTGATATTCTTGAAGTCGTTCCAATCATCGCGCTAACTGTCCTTCTGGTTCGCGGAAGTTATAAAGCCATCTTAGTGAAGCATGGTCCGACCTTAAAATAAATTCACGTCCTAAAAGGTAGTGTCGAAAATGGGCAGTAGAAATGACGACAGCTAAAAGCTCCTTCCGGGTGACACAATAATTTTTTTCAGCTTTATCGAGAGTCCGACTATAAAACTCAATTACTTTTTCTTCGCCGTCTTGAACTTGGCTAAGAACGGCTCCTATACCTACGTTGGAAGAATCGGTGTCTAGTATAAATTGTCCATTTTCGTTCGGAAAAGCTAAAATGGGAGTATTTGTGAGGCAATATTTTAATTTCCTAAAGGCCTCATTTGCACCATCTTTCCATTCGAATTTTGTTTTGGCTTGTGTTAATTCAGTTAGCGGTTTAGCTAGTGTCGAAAATTCTCGTATAAATCGCCTGTAGTAGGAACACAACCCCAAAAATGCCTTTATTTCCGTTTTTGACTTAGGCACTGGCCACTCTACCACCTTCTCTATCTTGCTAGGGTCAACTTCTAGACCGTTGTGACCTACAATATGGCCTAAGTAGCATACGCGATCTTTAAAAAAATTGCATTTGCTAGGGCTTAGTTTAAGTCCGGCATTTAATAGTCTTTTAAAAACTTCTTCCAATCGAGAGAGGTGTTCACCAACAGTCCGTGAGTGTACAACTATATCATCTAAATATACTAGTGCTGTGCTCCATGGAAGCCCTTCAAACACCTGATCCATTAGTCTCTCAAAGGTTGCTGGGGCATTGCAGAGCCCAAAGGGCATTACATTAAATTGCCAAAGGCCCGATCCACAGGAGAACGCTGTCTTTTCTTTGGAGTCTGGATCAACTTCCACTTGCCAATAACCGGACTGCAAGTCCATAGTAGAGAACCATCTGGACCCATGTAACGCCACCAAAATGTCGTCCATTCTGGGAAGAGGATACGAATCCTTCCGAGTAGCTTCATTTAATCGCCTATAGTCCACACAGAATCGAAGAGAACCGTCTTTCTTCCTTACTAAAACAACGGGTGATGACCACGGACTAGAGGATTTCTCAACGATGCCCTGGGAAGTCATCTCTCGAATTAAATTAGTCATAACTTCTCGTCTGGCAAAAGGGACTCTCCTAGGTGGAATCCGAATAGGAGGGCAATCGCCGGTGTTAATGTTATGCCTAACCAGTGAGGTGCGCCCGAAATCGTTTGAGTTTTTAGAAAACACGTTGCCATATTTTTTTAACAAATTTTGAAATTGAATGTTCTCGGAGGATGTAAGTCCGGTAAGTTCATTTGCCGGCCACAGCGCAGTGTTCGATCCAGCTGCTGTTTGGTCCCCTTCTATAACTTCTACAGGATATAGTTGGCCTAATGGAGTATTGGTTTCTAATTCCACTGTTTGATTCGTGACATTAATTAAACGAACGGGAATAAATCCCTGATCTACCATCATTAACGTTCGGCCTATAATAACCCCTTTAGATGAGCTAAAACTGGAAGACCGTTCAACCATATAAAATTCTGCATTTTGCTCAGCTACATGAGGTATGCTCAAAAAGGTATCAGAGCGGGGTGGTAGCCGCAGGGGATTAATTAGCCTAACTGAGCTACTGTTGTTGTGACTTGGTAATTTTATTTTTACCATACCATTCGAAAATTCCAGGAGCATGGCATCCATATTAATTTTACACTTTTGCGCGTGTAAAAAATCGACTCCTAAAATGGGTGGTGCAGGAACTCTTACAACCAGGAAGTTATGTTGAAAAACGACTCCTTCTATGGAGAAATTTAAATGAACTTGGCCAACTGTTTCAAAAACCGTTCCAGAGGCGCCTACAAGTTTTAAACGGTTATTTTCCAGCCTTGACTTCTTCGGCACCAAGGTCGTTGGGATCAAGGACACTCTATCACCTGTATCAATTATAAATGGAATTAATTTATGATTTAAAGAAACCAGAGTATGTAAGCCCCCGATTACCATCCTCAATTTTATTTTTATAAAACAAAGTAGGTAGCAGTTCTGCTGTGATCGCTGAAGCTTTTTTTCTATAAGATGGTAGAGACTTATTGTTGCATGTTTTTTGATAAAATAAAATAATAGCGGTAGCATTTCTTGCTGTTTCTGCATTCACTTTTTCTACAGAGCTGTCATCGAATTTATAAAAGTCGTTTTCCCCTACAGAGCAGACCGCTGTGAAATGCCCAAGATCAGGTGAGTTACCCTTTCTCGAAATGACGGATACCAATCGATAAGAATTCGGAAGAGTTTCGCAAACAAATTCTTTATTACTAAAATTGAGAATCAAATCGTTGTGGATGCATTTTTCGATTGGAAAATTATCAGAAGAAAACCGGTTAAGATGTATACATAAAACTGGAGGCATTTGATCCAATCGAATTTGTCGAGTTGCAGTTGTGTACCGACCGCAATTATCGCATTTATAATTGTTTTCCGTCAGTGTCTCCATTTCACAGTATTTAGTTAAAGCCTCCTTTACAGTAGTGGAATGCACTATAGGCAGGGACAGGTCAATAAACTTTTCGATAACGGTGGCAACAGTACCACAATTCAAACACTTGGTATAATATTTGATAGTGCCTTCGAAAATGTCAGCAAAATAATTCGTTTTGTTTTCCAGTCCATTACCGTAATCATTTAACTTATTCATTAAAAAATGCAAAAACTCATGAACATCTTCCTGTTTCCCAGATAAAAAAATTGTGTTAATTTTTTTTATTTTTAAAAAAATCAGAAATGGTCGTATAGCTGTTTTACTCAGCTTCGTTGCTAAAAATGTCTTCTTAAGAATACATACAAGACAAGCGTCTTTTTTTGTATTACATATTTCACAGGGTTCTGGATGAATTAAAATTTGAGTAGCCACGGCAGGGAGATGAAAAAGCGCCTGAAGCGTAGCATTTAGATAACAGGAATTAAAGATGTTTTTGATGCCTACTCCCGGCTGAAGAATAAAGTCCTTAACATCAGGTGTTATAAAACAACGTGGATTTTCCGCACGCGAATTTTTTACAACACTCTGTGAATTTAAGTTTGTATAAATTGCTTCCTTTGGGCTGTGAGACACCGGTTTTATATTTGGAGCTAGTTGTTTTACTCTGCTCGACCTTCGCTCCTTGAGGTCAGCAGGTCTAAGTTTTCCGATAGTGGTAATTTTTGGCGATCCGATTCCCTTCCTTTCAATGGCTTCTTATAATTGTTTAGAGAATCCACAGCAAAAACTTGTCGTGATCTTTGGCGATCTGAGCGCGCCTGGATGTCTTGGGCAGCGGCCAGTGCGGTTTTAATAGACATGTGCTGGCCCGCAGCTACTAGTTTCATCAACTCAGTATCCCTTAAACCATCTATGAATTGATTCTTTAACAAATCGTCTACATAAGCTTTTGGTGTTGATTTAAAGGCTGAAATTGACAACAACTCTAATGCAGTTGCAAACTCGGTCAACGACTCACGCGTTCCTTGAACACGCCTTTTAAATTCTTGAAAGCACACTTGTTCATGTACAGTAAACCGCTCCCTCATCAGCTGTTTTAAATAAGCCCACGTAGGTAAATGATCAGTGGGCACGGTGGCAAAAAGCCTAAGTGCATCATCTCTTAAATTAGAAATAACAGCCATGACTTTTTCTTCTTCAGCCCATCCGTAGAAATGCGCTGTATGTTCTACTAAGCATTCATAGTTAGACCAGGGTGACTTGCCATCATAGGTCGATATATCATGTTGATTAAATGGACGAATTCTATTTGGTGTGGAAGTACAGGCTGGCGATGAGGCCATTTGAAGGGTTAGCGAGGGAATTGCTGCAGCACCATCAGGGTTAATTTTTGAGGTAGACGTCGATACTTTGCTATGACAATTAGCATTATTTTCGATAGGCAAGGGGTACGAATGTGGTTGACCGTATTCTTTAGCAATGACGGGGTCCATTTGATAGCGTTGCCCACTTATTGAAGCCACTGTTTGGGACGACGCGCTTGCCTCTACGTAGCTTTTAGCGATTGATGTGGTCAAACATAATGCTGGTGAAGTGTTAGTTGTTGCTGGCGTATAGGTTGTCGTTGGAAATAATTGTGGCGCATTCGCTAGACAATGCGCTGGATAGCCCGTGCACATTCGAGGCTGAGTTAGGTGCACAAACGTTGAACTAGATGAAGTGGCCATTGTGTGAAAGTCATGAGTTACTGATGACGTACTTGTTGAAGCACAAGTTGATTCCGTGTTTGATGTTGATTGCTCTGCGGATGGTTTTAAAGATTTGAGAGCAGCATCTGATAATAATTTTTCAAAACTTACCAGACGCCTCTCTATAAAGGCTTGTTGTAATTCAAATTTTTTATCCATTTCTAATTGCAATTCCTTAATTTGCTGCTGCCATGAATTTTTTGCTTGCGGCTGCGACGGTATCATACTGCCAAGACGGGCATACATTGACTCTGTAAAACTAGTCATCTGACTCTGAAGCTCCTGATGGAACTCTTCATTCATTTGCCTCTGTACTTGTCTGGCCTTTTTATTGGGCATCTTTGCGTTAATTTGTGGAAAAATGCGTTCTCGCACTAGAACAGACACCCCACACCTGACACCAATGTTGGGAAATTATTATTTTATTAAATAATAATTTAAAATAAAATAAAAAGCGGTCCCGAGAGGTTAGTTGTAATTATTGATAAAAATTCACTTTATTTTTAAATTTTAATTTGGTTATGTTACTTTTTTCTTTTACAAAAAATGTGGTTGTTCAGTCAACCATTTTCTACTTCATGCCTCTTCTCTTTTTGTTTTCTTTTCTTACTTATTCAAATGTCATTAGTGCTGGTACGTGTTTACACGCGAGCCTTAATAAACCCTGTTCACACGAGAAAGTTCGTAACATAATAGAGATCATACATTTCTTACATTACATTTTATACTCTAACAGCTTGATGAATTGATAAATCTATTTCGATTGGCATGCATCTTATTAGCGTTGTTTAGTTGTAGGAATTCCTTAGAATTTATATTACCATTATAATTATTGTTTGAGAATTGCCGATACATGATTCTTAATGCGAAAGTCCTAACATGATTTGAAAACGTCCAAGCGTTGCAAGTTTTTTATTTTTATATTAATTTAGGGGGAACATCGAAGCATAGAACTTTCTTAACGGGTCCCTTTTCGACCCCCTTCCATCCTTTATGATTATAGACAACCAATATAATAATATGATTACGGCAACCTTACTCTCATAGAGTCAAGTGCTACAGCCAGCCTTTAATCTTGTTCAAGGCTTAGGTGACCCATGGTATCTACATTTTAAAAGCTTCTACTAGTGGTCCTAAGTGTTATGCTAGCCAGTGCCGTACGTTTATATACAATGTTCGCTACCATCTCAGACGCCTCCAGGCACAGTCTGCAAGTATTATCTTCTTCGATTTTTATCTTAGCTAGATGATACTTGATGTTTCAATTACCTGTCACCAATGCAGTTATTATGAAAGCTTTTAAAGAAATAAATGTACTTTCAGACATACTTGCCTTTTATGGGCGTAGCTTCGCCCACTCTTGTTATCAGAAAAGGTTAAGGTTTAAAATTTCAATGAAATCGATTTCATGTAAGTATTTTAAATGCATATTTAGTTTTATGGTTTACTTGTATTGTTGTTTTTCAGTACACAGAAAAAAACATTTTCACCAATTTATTTTAGTCGGTTTTAAACTAAATTTTAATTGGGATTATTTTTGTTCTGTTTTAAACAAATATGTATTTGAAACAATTAAAGACTTAATTGAACTTTAATTTAAAACTGATTAAAGCCTTTAATTGGTGAAAAGATATTTTTACTTGTACTGAATTTTATATATGTATTACGACGTTTATACGTTGCCTATTAGCAGATAAATAATAGTTATGTATATATTTTTGTAAAGTTTGTGTTCCTTAGTGTTGTTTTCTCAAATTTTTAATGTTGTGATCGAACATAATAATTGTTTTTACAATTAAATGAATACAGTGTGGGAGCAAATTAATTTAAAATGTATTTAAAGGAAGTGGCAACGCCATACGAGTTATTTGCAAATAGTGTCCTTAATCAGGAATAGCTTTCGTGAGCTAACTATTCGCAAATAAAAATTACTTCACGTTTCTACAGCAAAGGCAACCTGCGACCCTTGTTAATATAAGGACTAAAAGGTTTACGAGGGGCACAGTTGGCATTTTGTGGCAAGATTAATTTTAACACTTCACTTTCATAGAATCTACCTAAAGATGAAAATTTATTTAAAACCTTCCATATCTTCTATATTATCGGTCGTTTTAATATATTATAGCAAAAAGGATAGGCCAAAATCCTAACAACTTAAAAAAAAAACAAAAAATAAATGTTATTGATTTCTGATCTCGAAATAGTCCACTCCTCAGTGGGGCAGAATCAAAATATTTTGGATATAACCTATTCATTTATAAATGGCTGGGCCGATTGATCCAAAATTTGACACGAGCATAACAGAGGAGCGTCTGAACTTAAGTTTTAAAGGTGGATACCATACACCCTCTGGAGGTGGCGCTATGTGGACCCAAAGTTGGAAACCTCGCACCTGAATATTAACAGCTTGCCATTTCTTTAGTTTTATTCTGATTTTCGAAAATTATACGTCTTAAAGGTCTTGTCAATACCTACAAAATGGTATCTCAGTTTGCAAATAATAATTTAAAATGATTGAGTTATAAGAATTTTAGTAAATATAATTTTAGATTTTTCGCTACCCTGGTCAATTTTTTTCAAAATATTGCGTACAATTTTTACCCAATTTTTCTAAATTTTTTATAATAGTTAGCGAGCAAAATTCTAAATATTTTTGATGAATTTAAAGATTGTATCTTTAGTAAGTTAAAAACTAGACGATTTTCAATTTAAAAAATCCAAAATTATTTAATTTTTGTGTACTTTAGCCCAAAAAAGGTCATTAACGTTTTTTTAGAAAAAATTTTCTTAAGGAATATATACAAATTTTATATTTTTGTACAAGCTAACTATATGTGTGTACGTTTAAAATTTCGACAGCACTGTGCGACGGCCGTTATGGACGTATAATAAGGAAAAGGAAGTGATAATATGCAAAATTCATAAAAACATTACAATGTAATAAAAAAGCAATAAATAATATTTATTTTTTTTTCATAATTTATTTATTGTATCTTCGAAGTATTTGAACTAACAATAAGTGTTCACATCTTAAATCTAAAGTAAAGTAAAATAAAATAATAAAATAAAAATAAAATAAAATAAACTTGTTAAGTCCAGCCAGTACCAGACAATAAAACTGTTAGTTATACAATTACTGATATCATATGAGGGCTATTCATCTAATGTTCGGCTAAAAGAACCAAGATTTCTCCTTCTTAGTCGAATGTAACCACGATCGTTAAGGATGTTTCAAGCCAGTGGATTGGGTGTGTCCAGCTTTTTCAGATACGTTACTGCAAAGCAATAAATAATATTTAAATAATTTGTATTTGTTTTTTATTTATTACAATAGGGTTAGCAAAACAGCGGATTATAGAAAATAAAACGTAAAGTTCAAATCATAAAAATAAAAAATCAACATATAATAGGTCGTTTAAATAAACATCTAACTTTAGTTATTAATAGAACGTTTTTATTGTCCATTGTCTATGAGACAAGCATGTTACTTATAGAGTGTTTAGATGAAACTATATATATTATATATATTATACATATTTTTCAAAAAATATTTAATAAAAAGTATATCATATTATGGTTCAATTATATGATTGTAGTCATACGAAACATATCTATGTTAATATATATGAATGTAGAATATAACATGTTTCACTATAAACATGTAAACGGTTATATGTGAGAACCTATGTGACAACGCATGAATATAATCATTAAATAACAAAGTCACAAATATTTGTAATTAGACTTACATATTTTGATATGTTCTATACCTTCTATGTTTTATATTTTTATATCAAAACTATCATTTATAATAAAAATAAAATATTTGTTAACAACAAATGTATATCTAATGTTTTTCCGATTTTAGATGAAGCGATAGTTTCCACACATATTACTGAACTGAAAAAAACCAAAACCAAAATATTTTCAAAAAAATTTTATTTATTTAATTATTTATTATTTATTATCCCATACAACAAGACATTAAATCTTATAAATTACAGTATAGGATTAGTTAAAGTAATTAGTATTTTGTAAAATTAAAATATAAAAAATTATTATATAATAAAAAAAATATGTAGAAAAAAGGTTAAATTAAAGTTTAGGAACAATAAATATAACATTAAACAATTAAAAATAAATGAAGACATTATTGAAAAAATCAATGTATAGCCCTTTTAAAATGCATTGCGTTACCTTTAAATTGTATTTCTGGGGGTAACGAGTTCTAAAGACGGATAGAATTGGTATAAAATTGCCATGATGATGTTAATGTGCGGTATCTAACATGAAGTATATTATTAGACCTTTGAGATCTAGTGAACGAAAGACGCCTATAGAGATACACAGGTAAATAATTTTGTGCAACATCATCAGTGTTCGTATTTTCAATAAGTTAGTAAATGTAACTCCATATAAATTTCTTTGAAATGGTGTAACATGTTCAAATCTCTTTAAGCCGTGCACATATCTAATTATAGCATTAAAGGTAGTTTCGATCTTTCTGATGCTCGTGGAATCACTACTTCCAAATATCTCACAACCGTATAGCAGGGTTGGCATTATATACGTCTTCGCAAGTAGTGTACGTATTCTCAAGGGTGTGAAATTTTGAGTTTTCCACAATGTTCGCAAAATAGCATATACTTTACCTGAAGCTGCATTAATTTGGTCATTCCAGGTTAGGGTGTTGGTAAATATTAAGCCAAGATTCTTCGCTTTTTTTACGATATCAATTCTTTGGTTGTTCAATACTACTTCCGGAGAAAAACTTAATTTAGATGATTTCCTGTTAATAACTAAGCATTTTGACTTGCTTGGATTAATACAGAGGCCATTTGCTGTTGCCCATTCATGTATACGTTCAAGATGAAGGTTCAGTTTACTCACACAATCGTAAATATATTTATCAGGAGCACTTATATAAATTTGAATATCATCAGCATAGATGTGTATATTGCAATGGAATAACTGTTTGGCTAAATCATTTATATAAATAGTAAAAAGTAATGGTCCTAATATGGAACCTTGCGGAACACCTTTTGTAAATTGGATCGATCGAGATGTGATGTTGTTTGCAAATACAGACTGTTTACGATTCGTAAGATACGAGTGTATTAGACGTACGTATGGTTATAACTATAATTTTATTTTTAAATATAAAAAAAATTGTTTGTGTTTAGAATTTAAATATGGTTAAAGTTAATCATGTTTCTTTTTCGGCCCGTATAACCATTGAATGATTATATTTTAACAAGAACTTGTTTTCTCGTGACCAAATGTTTTTTTCTTTGCGTGCACTTCTATAATAATACATGCTTCAGTTTTTAAGAAATAATTAGTTAAAAATTAGTAAAACAGAACGTATTGTTGTTTGAGTCTCTCTTGCTCCTTGTTTTGATTTTCAACGAAACGTAAAAAAGTAAATAAATCTGCTTCAAAAAGATATTCTTACATTTTTACGTAACTCTCAAAACACATTGAAAGATAAAGAAAAAAGAAAGCGACGAGAGCATCATACAAAAACTATTTTGTGTTGCGTCCCGTTAAAGTAAGTTTTAACTAATTCTAACTTTAGTTTGCATTCAAACAAAAAATATTTATTCTAAAATAGGTGGTTAATTTTTAGCTTTTATTGCTTATTTACAGTTGCTACTACAGTTGGTTTAACAGTTGAATTTTGTATTATAACTGGCTGTGGCCGCTACGTCGTCGGCGTCCTGACAATATTTTTTCTCGATTTTGCTTTTAAAGTATTACACACCAATTGGAAGACTCTTACTTTTATAGTCCTCCAGTTATGGTTTATGTATTTACTTTATATAAATATATAAAGGTATTGCTTCATATAAACGTATTACTTTATATAAAGGTATAATATATATAAAGGAAAGTAGATAGATATGAAGAGTGCTGATGATGACGGACGTAGCTGTCTAGAAAATACATTGTATTCTGCTGGTGTCTAAAATTAAATTTATCCATTTATCTTTAATACTGATCACCTTATTTGTAATTCTAATTATTATTCCTTAGAGAAAATTAAACGAACTTAAGCTTTACTTCTAATTCCATCTGTCTGTAAAATAAATAGTTCGACTAATAAAATTTCAAATATTTAATAACCTTTCTATCTGTGCACAGATAGAATGCAAAATGTGTATTTTATTATATATGAACCTGAAAAAATCCGCAATATTGTTTATATAGAAAACATTTAAATGTTTTCAAACTTAAAAAGTAATTAATAACCAAAGTTTGTAGATATTCAACAGCTTATTTTTATACCCTTCACCACAGGTGGAAAGGGTATATATAAGTTTGTCATTCCGTGTGTAATTTCTACAATATTCATTTCCGACCCCATAAAGTATATATATTCTGGATACTTATACATAGAGAAGTTTGTTAAGCGATGTCCGTCTGTCCGTCTGTACGTCTGTCCGTGTTAGTGTTGTAATGTCATTTGCCAAGGCACCAGAAGAGATACAACAAATTTAAACACACCAATCTGTCAGGCATAGTTTCGAAAATTTTGGTATTGCAATTCAGCAACATCGGATCATTCCTTTGGAGGCTGCGGGCCAAAAACCACGCCCACCTATATTTTTTCTCGTTTTTTTAAATTTTTTTCGGCTTAAGTGATTCTGTTTTGCCTTTTTTTGTCAAATAAATATTAGACTGCGACAGGTAGATCGCAAGGAGTGCATACAGATCTCGGGGGATCAATAACCACCTGCGAGGGGCGATTTTTGTTTGTATTTAGTTTGGTAGGGGTTTTCTGCTTTGACTTGTATTAGAGACCTCAATAGAAAGCATTACACATAGAAGTAGCCAATGGATCCACAGGGTACCCACTGATAAATAGGAGCAGTTAAAAGGACCCCCCATGTGTCAATATGAGGATTTTTTTTTTGTAAGGATTTCTTTTTGCTTTAGTCTGACCATTCTATCTCAATATATATTGCAGAAAGGTCCTAAATTTAACAAAAAATTTACAAACAAATTAAAAAAAATTTACAAACAAATTTACAAAACATTTTCAAAAAGATATTTTACAGAAAAATATTCGAAAAAAGTGTTTTTTTAAAAATTTTCCAAAAAATTTTCTAATAAAATTTTACAAAAAAATTTAAAAAAATTATTTTTACACACAATTTTCACAAAATTAAAACAAAAATTTCAATATTTCTTTGAAAATGAAAATCATGAGTGTAACATAATATATAAGAATATACATATGTATGTATGTGTGTATATAGAGTAACATATTTTTTTAAATGCGTTTGATTTTTTTAAATGCGTTTGATTTTTAAATAGATGATATCTCTGTTTTAAAACCTAGGTGCATTAAACACATAGACATCATCAGGATACCGACTACAAACTGTCAAAAATAAATTTTAAAGTCAGCAAAGTCACATGGCTACACGGCCACAGTTGTGGCTGTCGTCAACAAAAGAAAATTTCACAAAAATTGTAAATTACAAATTCATATACACACAAAAAGTTTTGGAGGAAATATTTATAAGTTTTTGAAATAGTTATTTAATTTTATAAAAGCAAAATAAGTATTTCTACAGCAATGTCAGAGTTTACGATGTGGCTGTCGGCTTCAATATCATTAATTAGCTGACAACACGGCGACAATTGTAGCAAACGGAATTTGTTTTCATTTGTCTTCTATTTCTTTAACTCATGAATAATGATTTTTTCTCATACGACTTTATTTAAGTAAAGAGTCAACAATATGGATAATGCTGTACATGTCTGTATAGAAGGGTATAGAAGATTCGGCACGGCCGAATATAGCACTTTTACTTGTTTATACAAGTATTTGTGTTAGAGAAAAGTTTATGACTTCTAGATTCTTAAATCGCGCTCCGATATATTAAATATTATTTATTATTAAAACTGGAAATTACAAGAAAAACTGTGTGAGAAATATTGTATAGAACTGGAATTAACAAAACAACTTACGAAATTTTAAACTGATCTTTTAAACCAGTGGTAATAAAAAAAATCCCAAAACGGCAATGATAAGTTCCAAGTAACAGTTTAAAAAAAAATGGCTACCCTGCCTTTGTTAACCACGGGACCGTCAAATGCTTTTTTTAGTATGTAGCCAGAAAATGAAGCCTTACTCTCGGAGGGTCTTTGCTCTCGGAAGAATTTGGGCTATGTTTGGATAGGGCTTGAGGGAGAACCGTTACAATTTATGACCCAATTTATATTTTATTTGCATTTGCTATAGGTTGTCTTTCAAATAGTTCCAAAAAATTTACCACTTCCGTAGTAAGATTTATTTATATAAGAAAAAAACATACCACCTTTTTGGGGAAAACCTTGAAAAAAACGGTAGTTTTTACATTTTCCCAATTTATAGCTTGTAACTTTTTGACGAAACGCGCTATCGGAACAATAAACTATCAGAACACTCTTTGGTTCTAAGCTTTATCAAGAGTGCAGCCGATATATCAAAATAATAATCCGATAAGTCCACCACATCAAAAATACCAAATAAAGATCGATTAAAATTTAAAAAGAAATATTTTCTGCGCAAATTTCCTCTCAAACTGAATTACATAACCCAAAAATGTATGTAAAAAATCTCAGCATTTGAGTTATAAATAAACTTTTTATGACTTTTTTATAAAAAATGTATACCCGAGGTATCCAACTTTGGCTGCTTATCCATTCAAAGACACGAATCCATTCAAAGATACCTCTTCTTTTCCTCTGTGAAATTTCATTAGGATATCCTTAGTGGTTTATAAGATACCGCATTTTTTCCAAAATAAAACGTTTTTAAACCACTGTGCTGTGTTGAAGAGTATGAATATAAAATATCCGAAATCTTTTCTAATATAACTCAACATCTGTACTAAAGAGATATTGTGATAATATGAATACTTGCAACTGTTTCCCAGAGCAGGAAAACTTATATCCATATTTGTATTTGCATTAACCACTATTAGAAGAACCACGTATATTTACAATAAATGTTTTGCAATTAAACAAACATAATTACATACATACGTTTATATATTCATTGTAAAGCACGAATATTTTTATTCATACTTTATACTTTGCGATTCAATTTTTAAACACATCTCACATTTTCAACAAAAATCACCTTAAATACCGCCCTAAATACAACCGTAAAAAAAAATTTCTAAAAAGCAAAACACAAATAGCTAATAAAAGCATCTCATTACGAATATAATGCTGAATATGAAACATTTATATGAACCCACCAAGTATGAGTGTTATATTCCTTAATACGCCAGTACAAGAAGTTAAATAGAAGACTGTCTTAAAACAAAACTTTCGTGAGAACTTCGCACGCTTTGGTATTGTTTCGATTTTCTTTTTTTTTTTTTCAAAATAAAATGCCAGCAAAAAATTGCATTTAAAATAAAAACATTATAAAAACTATACTATATTCCAGTACACCATATCCAAAAGTTGTAGTTTAAGATTTGTGAAGGAAATTTTGAAAATTAGCAATACACTAAGGGGTCGATTCCAACACAAGTGATAGGTAATGTAGAACTTCTACAAGCTACAAGGAAAAACTGCTTGTGTTATTTTGTACTAGCTGTTCCCATACACGTTGTGTACGTCCTGACAATATTTTGTTCGATTTCGTTTGAAAGTAATCTACAACAAGTTTTAAGATTCTTACTTTTATAATGCTTCACGTATACATATTCGCTTTATATAAAGGTACCCATCCCTGGCTAAAATATTAAAATTTATGTAAAATTCGAAAATGCCTAAAATTGTTGTAAAACTCTGTACCAGGTGTTTAAAATATTTTAATAACAATGTAATTCCACAAAGTAAAAATACAAATCAAATACAAATTTTATTCAATTGGCTAATTGGCAGTAAGTAATACATATTTTGTATTTTTTTATTATCGCTATCTGTTGCGCTGCTGTGTTTAAAATATCCCACTTTCAATTCATATTTTGTCATTAAAACAGCGACATCTGTTGCGCAACCGTACTTAAAATATACCGTTTTCAAAAATAAAAGATGCCTTGAAGTTGCAGAACCTTTAAATCGGTAAAAAAAAATGCTTTCACGGCTTTTTCTCCACTTTCTCGTGGAAATAAGATATTTTTGCGGAGAAAACTATCCTATATTTGAACAAGGATACTACGGTACCTGCTCAAAAAATTTTGTTAAAAACCATCCAGTAGTTTTTACGTGATGCGAACACAGGCAGACAGACAGAAAAAACGTTACTGTTTTATATATAGGTTTTTGAAGTAAACAACTTTAAGATTTTTTACCCGTTTCTGTTTTATTTTATTCCCATTGCAGTTAGGGATATTTTTATCTGTTAGGACTTTATAAATTAAAAAATATGTCGTTCCACGTTCTTAAAAATAACACAGACAACAAATATGTTATACAATAACTCTTGAAAAAAAACCGACTTCAAAACAGATAGAAGGGCACCGATTCTAAACTAAAAATGTAAGAAGTAATCTGTAAGAATTAGATTTAAACCAAATAAAACATGAGCCAAAATTAGGGGGGAAAATGTAAAGACTATGTGAATGTCAAGCCTCTCCCTATTCAAGCCTCCGTCTATAACGGTTTCAACGATAGGGTCACATATATCAAATAACATCACCTATTGGGACACTCTTTACTATACGATTTTAAATCAAGGAACTGTTGGTATAGAGGACTTGGCCACAAAGATTCTTTGTAAATTTCAACAGACAGTTACTATAATGGTTCAAAAGTTTGTCCATATATATCAAATTAAATGAACTATTTGGGTTACCCTTTACATAATAATTCCAAATATTTATACTTGTTATTATACCAGAGAAAGTAGTGGACATTCTGTATAATTTTCAAGTGTTTGTGTTTAACGGTTCAAAAGATAGGGCCATATAGATCAAAAAACATAATTTATGGGGACACACTTTAATTTCTAAATTCAAATTGTTTAATTGATATAGTGGAATTTGCAATACAGGTTCCTTGAAAATTTCAGCTGTCTGTATATAACAGTTCAAAACATTGGCCGCATACATAGAATTGCATTAACTATTGGGACACCCTTTTATTTCCAAATTCAAATTTTATACTTTTTGTTATAACGGACTTAGCAATACAGGTTCTTTGTAAATTTTAGCGGTCTGTGTACAACTGCTTAAAAGTATGGCCCTATACATCAAATTAAATGAACTATTGGAGCACCCTTTAATTTAAAATTTTGAATATTTATACATTTTATTATAACGGTCATAGTAATCGACATTCTGTCAAATTTTCAAGGTTTTGTCTATAACGGTTCAAAAGATAGACCCAAATAGGTCATATTATGTCACCTATGGGGACACCCTTTAAATTTTAAATTTATTTTTTTATTAATTTCTGCTGTTGGGAGCTATAGCACGCAGTTTTTTAAAATTTTAATTTGCTGCCCTTTACGGTTCTTAATACACGTAAAAAACATGTATGTTGTATGGGGACACCCTTTAATTTTTAATATAATGAACTGTTTTTAAAACGAGGCCAAACTGAAAGCATAACTTTTGAAATAAAGAAAAAAATTTAAAATCGGTTCAGAAATGGCTGAGTTCTGCGGTTACATACATAAAAAAAGCAACATTCAGACGAATAGATAACCTCCTTCTTTTTTTGAAGTCGGTTAAAAACAAAACAGTATAGATTTTTTTAATATATTTTTCTTTAATTTTTAGGGTTCCGTACCCAAAGGGTAAAAACGAAACCCTATTGTTTTCGCTACAATGTCTGTCCGTCTGTCAGCCCCTTTTATCTCGGGAAACGTAATAGGTAGACTCTTGAAATTTTCACAGATGATGTTTAACTGTGTCCACTATAGCAATAAATACTAAAACTTATAGGGTGTTCCGAAAGTGAGATGTTATTTGCCTTTATGTCTTTACCTCTTGTGCTGAAGGAGGCAACCACTTAAAATTTGCAGACAGTGATTAACACTATGTTCGCTTTCTAAACAAGTATATAAAATTAAATCTTAAAATTAAAGGGTGTTCCGAGAGTGACGTGCTTTGCGTGTACATGGCCTAAGTTTTGAAAGATAATAAGTAGACTCTTGAAGCTTTTGCAGGAGGTTTATTACTATGGAAACTGTAACAAATAATACAAATGAAAGGGGTTTCCGACAGTGACGCGATTCTCATGTATAACGCCTTATTTCTTAAACCGTAATAGGTAGATTCTTAAAATTTTGTACAGGACATATGTTGCCACGGCCGATATGACAGTTACTAAAAATTAAATAACATGTTTTTCACGTATAGTGACTTATTTTTTTAATCGTAATAGGTAAACTCTTGATATATTCATAGAAAAAGAATTTTCATGGCCGTTATAACAAAATTAAAGGGTGTTCCGACAGAGATGATTTTTACTTAAATAGCCTTATTTTTTGAACCGTATAAGTAGACTCTTGAATTGTTTACAGTAGATGTTATACTTCGGCCGCTGTAACAATTACTAATCACTAAAGGGTGATCCATCAGTGACATGTTTTTCACGTATATTACCTTATTTTTTGAACAGCAATAGGTAGGCCTGATATTTTTATAGAAAATGTATTACCATGGCCGTTATAACAACAATTCCTAAAATTTAAAGGGTGTTCCAATAGCGATGCAATTTTTGCGAATATGACTTTGATTTTAAAAAGAAAGGGTGCCCCATAAGACATGAAAAAATTTACAACTTAAATTTTTAAAGGCGTACTAAGAATAGTCTGGAACCCTACATGTGAAATTAACTCGCACTTGACTGATTTATTTAGTTTTACTTTTAGTCCTAAGATTAGAGCACTCATTGGTAGTTCATATATTTTTTTTTCGCAATTTTTTATTTATTGTATCTTCAATATAATTGAACTATCAATAATTACTGATATCTTAAGTCTAAAAATAAAAATATACATGTTAATTTTAATATTTTATATACAATAAATAATATGCAAAAAAAACTTAAGACCTTAAGCCGACTTACGCAGTTATTCCTTTTTGCCACGCATTTAAAAAGAGTTGGTTTTTTATATAAATACATACATATATGTTTCTAAAAACCCGATGCGCTACATCTTACAGCTATAATAGAATACAAAATCCTATTAAAGCACAAAAACACATCCCGCTGTTTAACAAGCGTAGTTTTTCTTGTCATGCTAACGACATGATAAAATTGTAAATTACAAATGTAACAAATGTGCGTATGCGCTGCTAAAGCACAAAAATTATTTTGGTTAAAAGAAATACAAGGCGAATGCTAATTGGTTCTGCTACTAGAAATTGAAAACTAGTGCTGTAATTTTTTTAGAAATTCGTGAACACAGCGCCTCAATTTCCGGTAGCAGTGTTGTTGAAAAATTAAATATTATAAATAACATATAAAATCTATATTTTGCTGTTCTTGTAAATAAACACAAATATAAAAAAGTCATTAAAAACTAATCACCCTTAAAAAAAAGTAAAAATTTAATCTCAAAATTTTTTCTTTGAATAGAAATGTTTGGTTTATAATTAAACTTTTTGGTAATTTTGTAATTAAAATTGGATTAATAAGGATTAATTTTACAAATATATTATTAATTTTTCAGGCAGGAGACAAAGAAAAATTATGAGCTAGCACTGCATTTTCTAGAGCCACATCCTTTATCAGCATCCTTCGTATCTTACTTTTCAATTGTAATCATTTTTCTATTTAACTAATTTCTCACCAAGCTCACCGTCTACGAAATATAATAAAATAATTTCTCGTATTCTATTTCTCTGTAAAAGTGTTTTAAATAGGAAAATGATTGCAATTGAAACTACAATATAGATAAATATACTCGTATACGAAGAATGAATAATGAAGAAGAATCTTCAGTAAATAAATAAATAATAAGGGATTCTAGCATATCCAAATTCTAATACTAAGGATATCCAAACAACACTATCCTACCCCTAGTTTACATCCCAGGCCAATAAAATAGTCCGACATCCTTAAGATGTCTGACATAAAAGTCTGAAAACAACTCAGATCAAATACGTTGGAGTCAGAGTTCTGACCCAAAAATATATGAAGTGTACATGAAATCTAACAGATATGTCATAGACATTCTCAGTTTCTTGCGGCCACTTCTGATAGAAATCTCAAAGAATTCTAAAGAAAAATACTTTAAAAATTCTGTTATAACATCCGACATTCGTATCGATTTCTTAAAGATATCTGAAAGAATGTCTGATGGTATTCTTCTGCCTTTAACAGTACTCAAATATTCCTTACACTCTTCTAATTGCACCAATTAATTACTTTATAAAAGGTGACAAGAGCTTTTGATTAAAAAACCCGAAACAAGAAAAATAAAACGTTTAAATTATATCTAAATGAAATCACTGAGATATACTTGTACATCTAACAGACATATCGACGATCAGACATGTTGTAAATCAAATGTCCCAGCTACGTCTGACAGAAATCCGTATGAAATATCAGAAAATAAAGTCAGAATTGTCAGTCTCAGGCAAGAGTTTGCTGGCTGTATGTATGTATGCATATGTAAAGATGTGTGTGAATGTAAGACATAGTGGCAGGGTGCCTCGGTGGGGTAGTAGTTAATATGCTAGTCTATCAGTCAGGGTTTGTGGGTTCGATTCCCACCAAAGACTCAGGCATTTTTCAATACAAGTTGGCAAGAAGACCAAGAAGGAGCTTGGATATAATCTGGGTGCCTTTAAATGGTTAACGTGAGAATCCGTGACCTGTACTAAGTCACGGACTCTCAAGTATTATCTTGGAAAAAGACTAAGAAAAAAAGGCTTTGAACCATGGACAGACACATATTATATTGAAATGCTGTGGAGACGTCGCCTTAAGCAAATGTTAGCAATGTGATGACGAAGAATGTCGACAAGTATCATTCGCCAGTCTGAAATCACTACAGACGAGAGTAAAATGCTAGTGACAGCACGAGATTCAATGAAAGTAAGGTATTCGTAAATTTCCAGTCGGATACCAGAGATCATTGGGGCACGAAGGGGGTCGAAAATGGACCCATGAAGTTGGTGATCTGCTTCGGTATCGCCCATACAAAATAAAAAAGCACATAGTAACAAGGGCATTTTGTTAGGGCTATTGTAGGGGAAATTTTAAAGGATTTACATATTGAAAGTTTGTTTAAGGCTTTTATTTTAAAACTGTGATATTTAATAATAATAATTAAGGAAAAACACAGAAACAGTGTAATAGAGTGGGATGTAATATTTTTTTAATACAAAAGCAATAAGAGTTCAAAACTCACAACAACAACACTAAAACTAAGGCTTTGATACCGTATGAGAAATTAGAATTTCTAATAGTTTTCTAAGTTGCCACTTTGGGTTTATACTTGCTGCCAGTTGTTATGGGGT
Organism: Phasia obesa; assembly: GCA_949628195.1. Lineage (NCBI taxonomy): Eukaryota > Metazoa > Arthropoda > Insecta > Diptera > Tachinidae > Phasia > Phasia obesa. The sequence goes on along the minus strand of OX451216.1, from coordinate 70,915,461 downwards.
AAATTTAAACTACTGCAACAACGTCTAGAACATTATATCTACTTTGAAGTTTGTCTTGTTCCTAATCATCTTCATCATGAACCTTAAATCATACATGGTGAATACGAACGAGCTAGAAAGTACTGAGACACTAAACAGACCCACATTCAGGCACTGCCGTTTGCATGGGCACACGAGCATGTATATACATATTAAAAGAAGTTATTTTATAACTAAACTATGCTTTGCATGTTGCTAAAAGAGTTTTTACTATAAAATACACTCATGTCTAATAGAGTATTTATAATGATGTTGTCGTGGGACTTGTAATTTGCGCTTGCTTTAAATATTCCTTGAGCAGCACTTATAGAAGCAGTTGTTGTTGTACGAGTAGTTATTGTGGTTATTGAAAGTTGGTGGGTAGAAAGAAGTTGCAATATTTAGTTTGACTTTTGTCATGCATCAAAAACTAAAAGATGCCGATGCATGATTGTTACGTTGTTCTGCTTAATGTTCTAACAATGATTGAATTAAATTTGCAATTTAAATGATGGAGGCATGTTTTGTTTCTATTTTGCTTGAGGTTATGGCTTGTTTTTGTTATTGCCATTACATACAACAAAGTATTGGAAATAAATAATTGAATACATAAGTAATTGAACTTGATTTGTGTAAAAGACGCTAAACATTAACAGAGGTGTAAAACTGTTGACCTAGAAAATAAAAGTTTGTGGATCCCGAGAAGTAGTGATTCAGACAATTTAACTTCAGTTGTTAGGCAATTGTTATGTACGCGGGCAGTAACATTAAATCTTTACTTAGTAAAGAAATAACAAATAATTAAAAAAACCATTTAAAATTTCTGTTTTAAAATTTCACTGTCTGTCTGTCTGTCTGTTTGTCGGTCTGTCTTTTTTTAAAAGTAAGGGTGCTTGCTGTGGATTGCTTTCAAAGCAAAATCGAAAAGTCTGAAAAAAAAATCAAAAAAGTTTTATATTTGTAAATCATATATCTTTAATGCCTCAACCTTACTAATTTAAGCAAAAATTTGAGAATGGAGTTTTCCCTACTAATTTTAATACACTTCCCTATAACTGCACAATTTGAAATTTTGAAATTTTAGCAAGAACCCATAAAAATACAACAATTTCATAAATACCACCTAATGCCCTTACCGATATTGCCATTCACTAATCAGTTATAAAGATTATTGAATCGATAAAAAAGTAAGCAACAAAATTGTCGATTTTGCCATACAGTAACATTCACGATAGTCATTGTTGTTTGAAGTCAGCTTTTGTTTTTGGCAAGTCGTTGATCGTTAAATAAATGCCAAAATGTGCCAGTTGTTAGCACTCTAACAGTAAACCTGAAAGTCCGCACTACAGGCTCAGGCTTTGTATTCTTTTCATATGTTTTAGGCGTTCAATACTTTTCTAACTTTAAGTTATGGTAGCATTACAGCTTTAATCGACATCTTACCTTCTTTATCTTTATTCTAATGGTATTCCATATTTTTAACTAATGTTGAAAGTGCTTATGGAAATAAAAATATGAAAAAATTGCGAAAAGTGCGAATTATTTCTATACAAATTTTTTATATGAATTGTTTGCGAGCAAAACAAAAACGACATTTCAAAGCCACAGACAGAGAACTATTGGCCTATTATTATAACTTACCAATATCTAAAGGTAGAAAAGGTAATCGGAAAGTTAAGCAGTTTTTCGTTATTATTATAAGTAGGGAAGGTCACCTTTGCCTTTAACTTTATACATTCGGTTTACGATTTTGAAACTTTCATATTTCTGAATCTATCAAAGAAAAATAAATTCATGTTCCTTTAACTTTGCAATTGAAAAATAAAATGGAAAGCCTTTCACGTTTATTGTATGTTTAAAGGCATGGGGATAATTTTGCTGTATTCGACCATGCTGAAATTTATATACCCTTAGTACCCAATAGTTATCTTAAATATTCTCTTACTCTGTTATTTTCTCAATTTCACTGTTATATACGTACATTCGGTTTTTCTTTTATAATTTTCAGCATCATTATTACAAAAATAATATAAAAATATATATTTTTTTAAATTTTATCAAATGTCTTCGAAAATTTTTTCTGTAAAAATTTTATCGAAAATTTATTGTAAAAATTTTATAGAAAATTTTGTTGTAAATATTTTTTTGTATAATTTTATCAAAATTTTTTTTTTTTTAATTTTATAGAAAATTTTTTCTAAAAAATTTTATAGATTTTTTTATTTTTTAATATTATAAAATTTTATAGAAAATTTTTTGAAAAATTTTATAAAAAAATTTTATAGAAAAAATTATAGAAAAAAAATTTATAGAATATTTTATCATTTTTTTCCAAAAATTGTATCGAAAGTTTGTTTCTAAAAATTTTCAGACAATTTTTTTTGTGAAAGTAAGGACCTTCTTGCAATCTATATTGCGTTCGAATGGTCAGACTAAAGCACATTGTGAAGGGTCATATTGACCCCCCAATGTGCCCATTGACTGCTCCTAGTTCCCTTGTGTATTGCTTTCTATAAAGTCCTTGAATAAAAATAAATGCAGAAAAACTCTACCAACTTAAAAACAAACAAGAAGTGCTCTTCAAAGGGGGTTATTGATCCCCCGAGATCTGTATGCACTTCATGCAATCTACTGGTCGCGGTCTATATTTATTTAACAAAAAAAAACAACAGCGAATCGTTACAACCGAAAATAAATAAAAACAGTGTGAAACAATATATATGTGCGTTGTTTTTTGCCCGCAGCCTCGAATGGAATGGTCTGATGTTGCTGAATTGCATTAGCTGAATTCTCGAAACTATGCCTAGCAGATTGATGGGCTTAAATTTGTAAAATGCATCTCTTCTGGTGCCTTGGAAGATTTGATTTCAACCCGAACACAGACGGACATCGCTCAGTAGACTTCTCTATCTATAAGGATCCATAATATACATACACTTTATGGGGTCGAAAATAAATATGGTAGAAATTACACATAGAATGACAAACTTATATACATACATATATTCTATCCACTTCTGGTACAGGCGAAGGTGAACTGAAAAAAATATCAAAAAAATTCTAAAACTCAACAATAAATTAATAACTTTTTAGGTTTAAGTTTTTTATTAAAACAGATAAAGAAAAATTTGGAAATAAGCAGATGTAAAGTATTTTCTGGATGGTTACATCCTTCTCGCGCCAGGGATCATGCATCTTGGACTAGGGATCATGAAATATTTTCAGCCATAATTGGGAGTACATATAGCGTTATTACAGCAGTCTTCTTTTTCTGATTCCAGCTTTGGCTAAACCTATAGGCTAAATTCAAAATTTCAATGAAAAATAGATCAAATTCAAGGACGTCGTTCTTCTACAATTATTATTACTTTTACGCGAAAGAAACATACTCGCATGTAGCTAGCTTATACAAAAAAAAATTTTTTACATGTATTCCTTGAGATAAGTTCTTTCTATTAAAAAAAGTTTGATGACCCTTTTTAGGCTAAAATACACAAAAATGCAATTACTTTGGAATTTTTAAATTGAAAATCGTCGCTCATTTTAAAACATATTTTAAATAATTGAAGAAATGCCAAGCACTAAAAGAAGATACAGGTGTAAGGTTCCCAACTATGAGACCACATAGCTCACCCCTAGCTACTTGTACCAACAGTAGTTGGTGTCCAGATGCTTCTCTTGTGCTCATGTCAAACTTTGGATTAATTGGCCTAGCCATTTACAAATGGCTGAGTTATTTCCAAAATATTTTGATGCTGCCCCTGTGTAATAGAGCGATTTTCCTCAAACTTTAATAGATTGGTACTAGCTATATGGTAGATAAAAAATTGTATATATTTTTTATATTTAAAGTAGACGATAAAATAATGAAAGTTGACGATTTCCAATATCTGGCCGCTGTTTCTTCTACACCACCAACTCGTAACCCAAAAGATGATATCGATATACGTTTAGACCGCATCGAACAACAAATAAACAGCCTTTGTAACAACAACAATAGACCATATTTTTGTAGTGCTTCCCATACAAAATATATATTTATCATTGTGTGCTATAGAAACTACATATAATAGTTAGAGTATTGAAATTTTGTACAAGTAAGTTATTGATGTACAAATTCTAGCAAAAAAAAACTGGCTGCATTATAAAAGTGGGTGTTGTACCTTCCCTACAAGATGAAAGATTATTATTGTATACCTAAGGCACTAACTACACTAGGTATAGTGTAGGAATTTTAAATAATTAATGCTCTTCTAATGTCAATAGTTGAACAAAAAATTGGCTAGATTACATCTATGGGCTTGGTATCTTCCACACAAAGTGAAAATAATATCGCGTATCGAGAGCATACCAGATTTAGCTAAATAAAATATCGCGTATAGAGCATACCAGATTTAGCTAGTTACTTATATTAAACTAGCTATCCCCGGTACGCTTCGCTACACCCATCCACAAAAGAATACAATAAAGAATTGGAAGAAAAGTGTGGCCAACCTTTAACTTGAAAGCGCTCGCTATTCTCACGACAAAACTGTTTCAGTTTATATGCAAGGTACGACGCCCACTGTTGCCATCCAATCTGTTTTTTCTAGACTATGCATAGTAACACGATAATAATATTTTACTTTTTATGTGAGGTACCACTCTCACTATCCTAATCCTGTCTTTATTTTGCTAGACTATTCACATTGGTCTGAAGGTTACTTGTGCAATGTTTCAAGACTCTACCTATTATAGTTCTCGAAGTACACGATAATAATTTTTCAATTTGTATAGGAGTTACCACGCCTACTGCCCCAATCCAGTTTGTATTTTTTTTGTAGACTATGCGCATTAACATAGCTGTTACTCGTGCAAAACTTTAACGCTTTATCTATTGTAGTTTGCCAGTAACACGATAATAATTTTTAACTTTATATGGGAGGTACCACGCCTACTATTCCAATTCAGTCTGTGTTTGGCTTTACTAGGTACGTTAGTATGATAGTTACTGATGCGAAATTGCAAGGTGGTACCTATTGCAGTTCCCTAGATACAGGATAATAGTTTTACACTTTCTATGGGAGGTACCACGCCCACTGTCCCAATTAACTCTGTATTTTGGTAGACTACACGCATTAGCGTAGGAATAACTCGTGCAAAGCTTCAAGGCTATATATATTGTAATTTGCCGGGAACACGATAATAATTTTTCACTTTGTATAGGAGGTACCGCTCCCACTATTCCAATTCGGCCTATGTTTAGCTTGACTAGGTACGTTAATATGGAGGTTACTGAACGAAATTCCAAGGTGCTACCTAATTCAGTTCTCTAGATACAGGATAATATTTTTTCACTTTTTATGTGAGGTACCACGCCCACTATTCCCATCCAATCTATCTTTCTCCAAACTATGTATGTAAATATAAATAATATAATATAATATAATATTGTCAGTCGTCTTTAGACACCTGATATTGTTCAGATGCCTGCTTTATTTAAAATTTTAAGTGTTTTTATAGGATTTTATAAAGACATATACCTACCCTCGTATATCCTTCATAATTGAATCATTTGTTTTGGCGTTACACAACTATAACATTTGACAGAGAACATTTTAATTTTTTTTTTTCGATTAAAATATATATTTGGCAAGATTTTGAAAGTGTTTTTTGTATAATTTCAAAATAAATTATGCAGTCAAATTAAAAACTAAAACTGTGTAAACTTTAAAATTGCATTAAAACTTCAATAAATTTAATGGTTTTGTCAAGGTCATCGTTGCCTATATAAGGGATAAAAATACATTTTTTACTTTCAATCACAAAATAACATCAATAAATCTTTTAAATTAATAATAAAATAGAATTTATTGATGATATCAGCCATATGGGAAATAAGTTTTAAAAATTAATAAGCAGCACACTCTTGCTAAGCAAACCAAAGTTTGTGTAATATTTTGCGGTTAAATTAAAAATTCAAAAAAAAATGTTTGAAGCAAATTAAAGTTTTTATATTTATGGTTAAATAAACTTGAAATGTCTCTAATGCAAATTAGTTTTTTTTCATTCAAATAACAAGTGCCATATAATTTTAATAGTTGGGTTACCTTTAGTAATATGTATGTAGATATTTCTCATTATGATGAAATTAAGCTTTTTGTATGCATTTGTAAATAAAAATGTTTATATAATTAGTTAATTTAATAGAAAATAGTTAATTTTAGTAACAATAAGAATTGATTGCTATTTTAAAATATTCATAATAAGATTCAGAAAATGATGCAATAGCTCGGGATTCGAATAAAACCATTAACTGGCAAAAAATCGCCATGTAAAAGAAAAATTTCGGGCAAAAAAAATATGTAAAATTTAAATACAAAACCTACATAAATTATGTTTTTCGATCTAGCTAAACAATTTTTATTAATAAATTTGTACCTTTATATATTGTATTAACTGTCAGTATAATAAGACTTAACCTTTAAACACATAGACGACAGCGACTATACCACTATACCGCTACACCACTGCAAATGCCATTGGTCTGCAAAAACATTTTTCCTTAAAATTTATATTTATGCAATATAGTGACGTCTATTCGCTAAATTGAAATCCGTTTTCAGTTTCCATCTATCGCGTACAGATTTTTTAATGGGCATGGCTAATATGGCCCCGAAACAAGTCGGCCACTCTAATTTATTTCAATATAACTCTGTAACGGTTTGTTCGATTTGAATAAATTAAAGATGCAGAATGAAATTAGCTTCAAGTCAAACTATAATTTTTAAAGTCAACCCATATTTTCGAGAATTTTAAATGTTTGGGAATTATTCAAAAATTGGTGGCAAAAAAATATCTTTAACGAAAAATAAAATGTTTGTTTTATTTAAAAAAAATACGTACATAAATTAAAAGGCTAAATATCTTACATTGTTGCCATTAGTCGAAAGACTAGGTATACTAAGAAAAAAATAAGCTATAAGTGATGAATATCGATGCACAAATGCTGATTTTATTCGCGATTAAGAGCATTGTGTAATACAAAAAATTTTAAATTTTATTAGTCGAACTATTTGTTTTACGTACAGATGAAATTTGAAGTCCAGCTTAAGTTTGTTTTATTCTCTCTAAGAAAGAATAATTTAAATTACAAATTAGGTGATTAATATTAAAGAAAAATTGGAAACATTGTTTTAGGTAGTGGTAGACTTCGTTCCCACCAACTGACGATTGATGATTGAATACAGTTTTCTCGTATTCCTTTATCTGAGTTTGGTTGATTAAATAGATGATGCTTACAACTAAACACTACCCAAAGTAGATAGATACGAAGAGTCCTGATGACGGATATAACTGTCCAGAAAATGCATTCCATTCTGCTGGTGTCTAAAATTAAATTTTTCCAATTTTTCTTTAATATTAATCACCACATTTGTATTTAAATTAATCTTTCTTGGAGAGAATAAAACGAACTTTGACTTCAAATTTCATCTGTACGTATTGTGTAATACATTTACATATTCGAAACATACTTGAATTTTCCGGTTCAGTTGCAAAACTATACCAGACTTATATTACACATATCTATATATATGAAAATAAGTTGCATTGTGTTAGTGATTGATGTTCTCTGAAATGCGTGAACCGATTTTGTTTCTGCAAAGTTTATATGAAAGGTGACGTCAATACCAAGGTTTTTATGTATAAACGGTCTCTGTATGTATATTGGTTCATGAATTATAGCCGGAATAGTTGGCGTGGTACCCCATACTAAGTAAAAAATTATTATCCTGTATCTAGAGCACTGCAATGGAAATATTAAAATACATTTTGTTTAGAAACACAGAATGAATTTGAATGGAGGGCGTGGTTTCTCCTATACAAAGTGAACAATTATTATAGCGTACCCAGAGAACTACATTAGGTATAGATAAGTAACCCTCATAACAATGTGCATAGTTTAGCAAAATACAGACTGGAAAAGAATACTGGGAGTGGCACATCCCATTTAAAGTAAAAAATTGTTATCGTGTTAATACGTATAGTCTAGCAAAAAAGGTTGGTCATACTTTTCCTCCAAGTGTTTCTTGTTTGTGTTGTGTTTATTGGGAATAGCTAGTTTATATATAAGAAACAATTTCAGTCTAGTGTAATTAGAACATATGTTATTCCTTATGGTTGCGAAACCCCCACAAAAAAGAATTTTTCCATCCCTATCCACACACTTCTATCGTATTAATAGCATGTAACTGACATGATATCACTGAAAGCGCAGAGATTGTTTTATATGTATAATTAAACTACGGATGTATGTAAAAATTATAAAAATAAGAGTTATTTCATAGTGTTCATTGATATTCTGAGATGAGACTTCCTTTCTTATTTTTATTAATTTATTTAATGATGCCATCAATAGTAGCTCTGACAGGTTGGTTGAAAAGGACTAAAAATTCTTACGATAGCCGATGATCTGGAGGAACCAACAAAACCACATAAATGACTGATATTTTTGCATGACAAATGTCAAAGGCTTTTCTGGAAAAAATAAACCAAAAATAATATATTCTATTGTTTCTTTAGTCCAAAGACAAATTCCCCGCAATAAGCACTTAACAGTGCCAGTTCCTTCTTTCGAACACACAAACTTACGTGTTATACGATATTTTCAATCACCATCTGCAAAATTTCAAATGAAGTTTTGCTTAGCACTTCATCTAGTCTAACAGAAGAACCATATCTACCAAACCAATCTGAACTTAATGATCTCGTCCGCGCAACTTTTAGGTTCCAGATTACAATAGTTAATTAACAAATATTTCGTTTTTCAGGAAATTATATTCTTAATTCTATCAACTGTTTTCCGTTTCTGATGAGCATGTTGAAAGATTCCACCAAGATATTGCATAAATAGAAAAAACATATGTATAACGGCAAGTGGTTCCCAGCAATGTTAGTTAAATCAATCCTGAAACAGCAGATAAAAATTATAATATTTTTAATGTTATATTGATATTTAAGGTCCTGTAGCTCAAGTTAGCATGTTGATGAGCTCAATGATGATGAGCTCAATACTTAGCCGTGGCAACATCAATTTTTTTGATATGTATTAAATCTCTTTATAATAATGCCTTTTACAGTGCTCTCCTTCGCCGGTATTATCACATAGCACTATCTCGCCGGCGAAGTAAAATAATTATAAATTGGCTATGCAAGCTTCAAACTAATACACTAGAGGCACTGCAACATTGTTCTAAAAATAATCATATCGTATAATTGCAGTGTTACCATAAGGGAAGCTTTACTACCACATTAACCATCTGTCTCATCCTTTACAAAGGAAGGAACACAGTTAATATAGGCATTAATTGCCAGAGTGTTACTTCTCTTTACAAAAAAAAAATTAGGTTTTGGTTTATATCATTGAAGTCACTTATGTATGTGTAGGATTTTTTATTGCTCTTGTCATAATAAATAAACATTTAGTATTTCAATAACAGTATTTTTTTTAAACAAGAAAATCTCAAAAACTAGACGTGGTAGAATCAGTCTGTGAAGATATTGAAATCATATAACAAAATTGTTTTTCCCGTCGACAGTGTTATCGTCGTGTAGTTAGCTACTTAATTATATTGAAGACTAGCTGTGCCCGCCATGTCGTGGGCGTCCTAACAATATTTTACACGATTTTGCTTTGAAGGTATTCCACAGCAATTGTAAGAATCTTACTTTTATAGTTATTCAGTTATGGTTTATGTTTATGGTTTTTTGTGTGTTGAAAAATATCGTGTTGAAAATATCCCAGTTTTATACCAAAATTTTCAGTGCCTTTAATCCGGAAATATCGTTATTCACTGCTTTTTCTCCTTTTCCTCTTGGAAATAAGATATTTTTGCGGAAAAAAAGGTATCCTATATTGCGATCAGGATACTAAGGTACCTCCTCACAAAATTTTGTTAAAATCCATCCAGTAGTTTTTACGTGATGCGAACACAAACGAAAAGCAGACAGATAGACAAACAGACAGACAGAGAGACGGATATGAGTTACTATTTTATTATATATATATATAGACGACAGTTATACCGTAAACTTTGACTTTGTTGTAGAAATACAAATTTTGTTTTACTAAAATAAAATAACTTTTTCAAAAAATAATTTTATATAAATAAACCAATAATTTAATTTCTTCTGATTGTAAAATTTTCAATTTTGTGATATTCTCCACTGGTGAATAAAAAAAATTGTCGCATACATAAATAGAAATTAGCCTAAGTTGGCTACTGCCAAACCGTTGCACTGTGGACCATTTGATGAGAAGGCGGTCAAAAATCCTTAACTTATGATTGGATTGGAATTTTGATACGTGCGTTTTTTTTTTTTTTTTTTTTTTTGTTTAGTAGGGGGACTTTGGTTTTTAATTTTTGCTATAAAACATGAAAATTGACTAATAATAAAAAAAGTTATAGAGGATTTAAAATACATTAGTTGAATTTTACGCGTTGGCCATGTAGCCATGTGGGTATAATGTTGTCAAAATAATTGACTCCATATCAGCGTGTGTAGTTTAGTTTTGACAGGTTGTAGTCGGTAGCCTGCTGGCGTCCATGTTTTTACTAGGAAGGATATTAGATAATTTTATCAAAATCTTTATTTAAGGTGTAAGGAGAAGTTTATAAATTTTAACCACGTTTATGCTTTATCAAGCATTCTGATCCGACTTAATCAGTTACATTTGTATCTGATAGATAACTTTCTTAAAAATTTGAAGGAGTGTGTGTTGAATGATATCACAAAAGAGAATAACGTAAGTGCCTTTTTGGGGAGGGTGCAGGAATATCTTGAAAAATTTCTGAAGGCCATCAGAAATCAATGGTGCAGTGCAGCAAATCTAACTCTAACTTACTTCCTAATTTAGTTTAATATTCATCAGACTTAATCGTGCTCAAGATTAACGTCAGCACGTAGCCGTGTTGGCCATTATCTGAAGGTGTTCTTAACACCGGGTGAATTTTTAATCTGTTGACCAGCACCCCCATAGCGTCATATAAACCGCACACTACACAATACAAACGCAATGTAGCGACAATAGCGCCACCACGTGAACCCCCACAACCGGCCACGAAATTTCCGTATACAATGTTGAAATCAGTATATCTGCAGTACCTTCGCACACCGTTCAAATTACGTATCGCACACTAAATTATAAGCAGTCACAACTCTAAATTTATTAAAATCATTATGTTTTACATAAACCAGTTCACAAATCAAATCTCTAACGACAACGAAAATCTCAGTGCTGTCTTCTTTAAGTGAAAAAATTACCGCTATTGCGGAACTTAATTTGATTATAAAATTATAACAAAATTTTTAAAAACTTTTTTTTCTATTGATGTATTCTCTCTTGGCCTCATATTTTTTTTCTTCAAGGAGTTGTAAGTCCAAGGCGAATTTATATAAGGTGGCATCGCCGCGACAACAAATATAACACCAATAAACACCCACATGTATTTTGTTGTTGGTTATATGTACGACAGACGACAAAAGCACAAATTATAAAAATCACATCCAACAACTAAAAACACTTCTTACCTTTTATTGTAGTATCTTTTTAATCTTGAATTTTTTGTTTTTAAATAATTACAATTTTCAGGCCTGTTCTGAAAATCACGTCATTTTAAATCACGAACCGTTTTAAAATCACGTGTTTTATTTTACCCTGTTCTGTAAATCACATAATTTTTTATTTTTTTAAGCGATTTTAAAATTGTAAAACCACAAGAAAATTGCTAATTTTTATTATTTTTTTGATTAAATTTTACGTAATACGTAAAATAAAAGCAATCTGAAGGGTCTAGGGTAACATTGTGGACCCCAAAAGGTTTCAAATGAAAGCAGTATAAAAAATGGGCGTTTTAAGGCTTACGAAACCATTGCAATTTTTAAGTTTGGCAAGGTTAGATGTACTTTCTAAACACTTAATCTGCTGACAGTTAAAAAGAAGCGGAAAAACACAATTTTTTTTATAAAATGTTACTGCAAAAGAAGAGTCTTCAAAAATGCACTATTTTTTATATTTGTCTTATAATATTACGTAATTTAACTACAAAAATCATAAAAGAACACTTCATACTATTTATTACAGCAGTTTGTTATAAAATTAACAACAAAGTACTCGCAAAAATAAGTAAGTGATTTGAAATCACAGACACTTTCCTAACCGATTTAAAATCACGTGATTTAAAAATTTTTTGTATGTAGAACACCTTTTACGTGCTTTCAAATCACTTTGATAAAAAGTGATTTTTAGAACAGGCCTGTTTATTTCTTTTTTTTTTTTAATTAAAAAAACAAAAGAAATTTTTGACAGCTGCCATGCACAAAAAAAAGTAAAAAATAATTAACTTCGCCGTGCTGACACCTAGTAATATTAATTCGCCTTGTGTAAGTCTTTTCAAATATAAACCATGGCACACAAATAAAATTATTTTTTATCACTTAGGAATGTCATTATAAAATTAATTTAAAAAACAGGTTCATACGCCCTTTTTATAGCATCTGCAAATTTCTAATGTGTAGCTTTTAGTTATATTTAACTTTTTTATTTGTTGTTCCCTTATTTAAGTGCTAAAGCGCTAAAGTAAAAATATTTAAATTCAGTTCAGTTGTAAATTATAGCCCTTAGGATTAAGTATGTATTCTTGCCTGTCCCTCCATCTGTGTCCTACATGTAGACATACATACAAACAACATCATTCTTAAACCTTCAATCATCTTGTGGTTAAGTGATCATCGTTGTTATTTATTCCTTAACATTATTACGACATACAACTTTGTTAGAATCCACAATGATGTTGTTTGGCGAGGAGGCTAGGGAGTGTGGCTAAAGGCGAGGAGTTCATCTTATGTGGTTTTGGCATGAGTATTTTTTGTATTTTATTATTTTACATATTGTGTTGTCTCCATTATCATTATTATTATACAATATTAAATAAACTTGTTAGGATTGTAAATTTTAATAGATATTGACGTTAAATGTTGCTGCATGATGATGTTTTTGAATGTAAATAAATTAAGAAAAAATGTGTGTAAAAAATATACGAGTACACCAGGGAGTACTTACATACATATATGTATGTATGTATAGGAATAACAGAATATAAGTACACTGTCCATCATGCCGACAAAGTGGAAATTTGTTATTTTATTTGATACATGTGTAGCCACTTTGAGAATAAAGCAACGAAAGGCAAAAAATACCAAGGTTCTAATTTTTAATTACTAGTTTAAGCAAATATTTTTGTTGCGATAATGATTTTAGTTTGTTAAAATTAAGCTGGAGGAAATTAAAATGTGATCTTTATACTTAGTAAAGTTATTAGGCAATACACCCTGATTTTTTACTTAATGCAAATATGTACATGCATATACGAGTACCTAGTGTTAATTTCAGTTTACTGGGGTTAAAATATTAACCTTGGTTTAATATGAAAGCGGCAAACAAATTTTTTAAAATGTCAACTTAGTGATGTATTATGCAAGTGGTTATTCACTTTTGAATCGAACATAGAGCAAAAGATGCCAGTTAGGAAAACCAGAAAACCTAAATTATACTTAACTTTAACGATTAACTATTCATGCAAAATTTAGAAACGACGTTAAAATTTTATTGATTTTGTTAGGCTTATAGGAATACGCTTATTGCACTGCTAGTATTAGCTAGTCAGCAAATCAAATGATGCCATAATTTTCTCTTGTAGATGTTTATAAGTAAAGGGTGGTTAAATTTTAAGAGCCGATGTTGATTTTGAATAAAACACAAATTATTTAGGAAATTATTGTCATTTCTTTTTCTTTTGATAATATTGGTATGGTTCAGTTATATATGGACCTCGGCGGCACACCTCTATCCGATGCTCCAATATTTTGATGACGCTGAGGCATAATTGAGGTTCTAAGCCGTTAATGTGCCGAATTATCTGATCCTTTAGTTCTTGAATTGTTGCAGGCTTATCGACTTATCGGTGTCAAATCACTGATCTTGGCGGCCAATTGACATCGCCACCACGTAAGATAACACGGCCATTCATTTTGTCGCGCAAAAGAGCCATTGTTTCGTTAGCTGTGTGGCAAGTGGCATCGCCCTGTTAAAACCACATATCGTCCACATCCACATCTTCCAATTCGGCCCATAAAAAGTTCGTTATTATCTCACGATAGCGAACACCATTTACAGTAACTGCCAGGCCGGCCTCAGTTTGGTACAAATAGGGCCGATGATGCCGCCAACCCATAAACCGCACCAAACAGTCTCTCTTTGTGAGTGGATTGATTTTTCGACAATCACTCTTGGATTATCATTCGCCCAAATGCGGCAATTCTGCTTATTGACGAATCCACTAAGGTGAAAATGTGCCTCATCACTGAAAATGATTTTCTTCGAAAATTTTCATAATAAGCCTGAATAACTTTAACGCGTTAAGAAAACATTAATACGCCTTGATCTAAATCAACTACATTCATTAGCTTGAAGACATACAAAAAATTGAGTCTCATTATTGCCGAAAACATACCAAAAAAGTATATTTCGAGGCAGATTTAAGAAGTTATAGACAAATTTTTGATCTATACTTGCAAGACTGTAAACCAAATGTAGAAAATGGAGCTTTTCCAGTGTCATATCCGATCTTTATAAAAATATTCAAAGATGCCAATTACTCATTAAAACTTATCACATGATATATTTGATCATCACAGAAAAGAAATTAATATGATGCGAATGGAAAAGGAAAATGACACTGAAAACGCAAAATCTGGTATTGTATGCTATTCTGTGTAGACATAGCAGTTAAGCTTTTGCCTCAACTTAAGGCTTACTCTTCATACTATAAAATGATACTGCAAATCCATCATTTTACTATTTATAACAAGATTCTGATAATTATGTTTGGGATGAAACAGTAGTGTTGTAGCATCTACTTTGACGACTTGCATTGTTAATCTTCTAAAGGAAGTCATTATCTACATCATAATCTATTCCGATGTCTGTTGTTATTTAAATAAAAATGTTGTGTTATCAAATGCCTTAGTTCCGTATGAGCGGAGACAAATGTCACAATTAAATACAAGTTTTTAATAGTTGGACACACGCAAAGGGAATGTGATTAAACCACCTCTATCATAGAGAAAAAACACTAAAATCAGGTACATTAGCTTGCCGTCGCAGCTTATGGATTTGATGAAAGGCGCCAATTCAAGTTCATTATTTGAATCATATATACTTAAGATCTACAATACTTTAAGACATTTATTCCAGCGGATTGCCATATTTTCCATTCCATTCGAAAACTAATTTTTTTGGTAATATATTTGTTTCTCCATTACGATTCCAGGGGGAGTGAAAAAAGCGATGAAAATATCTATTAGTTCTATTGCGTTGCCTTAAAAGTTTTTGATTTCGTATACAGTTAACGGACATGTTCAATTTTACACAGAAAAAAATATTTGCACCAATTAAAGCTTTTAATTGATTTCAGATTAAAATTTAATTAAATAATTAATTGATTCAATTATTTGTTAAATTAGGAACGCTGTTTGTTCTGTTTTAAACAAATATATATTTGAATCAGTTAAAAAATTGTTTGAACTTTAATTAATCCTTTAGCTAGGAAACTATATTCGCTGAAATCCTTAAACTTTGTTTTTATATCTTTGATACTAAGGCCATAGTAAAAATAAGTTTGGAATAATAGGCAGAGTCAATGTAATATTTTGTATTTGCAGACACTAATAAATATGATGTAATTAAAAAAATTGCTTCTTGATTAAATGCTTCTTGATCAGAATTGAACAATATTCCAACTTCCTAGGAAGTTTCATTTCTTTTTTATCAATTTTGTTATTCAACATATTAACCGACCTTTAGTACATGTCGAAGGATCCCTAACTCCCTCTTTAACTGCTGTAACTAGACACAATTGTATGAACAATAAAAAGCATTTTTGTAATAATTCAAAAAATTTCATTCTATAATAAATTAAATGAATGCACTCATAGCTCTCCAATAGTTAGGAACGTAAAGCGTTAAAAGACGTTGAACAAAAGAGGAAAAAAGAAATAATAGAAAATCACTATTATTAAGATTTGATACCATTTGCCTAAGCATTTTATTATATTTTGGTTTTAGAGCTTTTTGTGCATTTGCTTCAACATAAAAGTAAATTGTTTTTAACAAGATAAAACATGAACTTGAGCCTTTCTTGTTTCTCTTTTTTTTATTATATTCTTGGCCTAATGCTCAGCTAAAGATAAATAAGATTGTACGGTTTGAGCCACTAATAGTGTATTTTAAGCACGTAACTTTCTATTTTTTTGTAAGAATCAGAGAAAAAAAATTCTATCTTCTTTCAAGTAATAAAAGAAGAATCTTCATGTTGAGATCAGAATAAAAAAAAATAGATCTAACAACATTTCAGTATTTCTGAACTAACTAAATACTTGAAGCACTTGATTTTTATTCGTTGGCGTTTTGTTTTCCTTTTGTGTTTGTAAATTTGTTAGAAATTAAGGCTGCTTTTTTTGCATTTTTTCATCTGCTTTTTTCTTCGATTGTTAGAATAATTGAATACCACAAGCAACAGCCCACAACAAAACGAAAACATTTGTTGAAGTAATGAATTCAGCATTTTAAAGAAACCGACATCTCCAACCTGTGACACGTTAAAATATCATTTTGCTAGAAATAAGAAAAAAACTACTTCTTGTAACATCTTAAGGCAAAATAGTAATGCACTGAGCTAAAGATATCACACTTTGGGTCAGGAAATTTGTCTAACTCAGAAAAAGAGATAGAGATATTAGGAAAGAAAATCTAAAAGAAAGTAATAAAGTGAAATTGTACAAAATCTTACTAATCTTGAATATCTTTTCCACTAAATTAGAGCTGATTTATAAGTTTCGAAAAACAAAATGTAAGTAAACTTTCGTAGGAGTCGTTCTAAAGGTGACTTTCTAGCTTTTCTTCTAAAAAATTGGTGTCACTTCATAAACTATTTTGGCAAAAATAATCAGATATTTCCAAACTCATCAAAACTCAAACCATTTGGAATCGATGATAATCGATATTTTCTTGTACCGACAAAATATGAATAATACGCTCAATCATAATTTTGCAACAATAACTAAATGGGGGGAAATAGAGCCGATTTTTACTGATATTTGGGGTACGCGCCAAATATCAGGAAACGCTGATCTGGCTTTTTAAAGTTGATTAGAAATATATTTTTGCGCACTACCATCTGTTGACATTTGCGGCCTAAGTGACAAAAATTTTCAACAAATTTTATAGTCTGGTTTTGTACTAATGTTGTTAATGCGCAATGTATGGATATGCTCCGTATTTATTTTTGCTAGTTTTATCAAGTCGTCTGTTTTGCTTTGCATATCGTTAAACGTGTGAGACTAAGCAGATGTCCTCAGATATGTGAGACTAAACAGATGCAATATCTCTAGGTCTTTTAGGTGTTTGCTAAAGTTCGGCACGGTGCGCCGCTCATTCTCACAATCTCATCTAATGCTATAGCAAAGAGCAAAGGAAAAACTTTGTTTTTCACGTACGTTTTTAGGAAAGAGATCACTTTTTGAGCCATTATGGTGAACATGTAATGAAGGGTTTGAATACGTCGAAAATTAGGCTTTAGCATTTAGCTTTTATTGTGTTGAGCAGATAATACCCAGTTGTAGCACTTTGTTAAACAAATTTTACTTGGGTGCAACTTAATGATTGCACCTGTCGTTCTTGTCGTTTTAGCCAATTGTTCATTTGGCTATATATCTCTTACGTATAGAATCACAATTTTTGCCGATGCAGAAGCGTTGGTCTCCTGGTGTCTTCCTTTAAATATTGCGT
Source organism: Phasia obesa (assembly GCA_949628195.1). Classification (NCBI taxonomy): domain Eukaryota; kingdom Metazoa; phylum Arthropoda; class Insecta; order Diptera; family Tachinidae; genus Phasia; species Phasia obesa. Next base: position 70,897,556 of record OX451216.1, on the reverse strand, counting down.
TCTTAATTTCCTGTACATTATATTGTGCTGTCAGCTGTTGCATTGGATGATAAAATGTTCAACAATTTATTGTTTTTATGATATAGCCAATTTTCCAGAATTATTGTTTTGGCCTTCGCTGTTCGCAAGTAGCCCTCCCTTAGCATTCTTAATTGCATAGTTCCGTTTAAAATTTTAATTCGACCGCATGCAAAAGAGGGCGAAGAAGCTCATCGGTGACAGTAGGGTATCCAACTCTAAAACTGGAGCATCGACGCAATGTGGGATGTGTTTTGCTGTTTTACCGGTACTTCAATGGAATGTACTTTAATGGAAAATTTTACCTTACACCGGCACATTTTTGCGTACAACACGCTTCTCATTAAAAGTTCATCCATTTGTGGTTAATTTGCCAGAGAATCACACTACGCATTATAGGGAAAATTCGTTTTTCGTCCGAATAGTTTGCATATGGAATAAACTTTCTGCGGATGTTTTTCCTGCGAACTTCGATATGAGAAAGTTCAAGTCAAACTACCACAAACACTACTCCCTCTGTCCTCCTTCCCATAACCAAATTTTCTAGTTCTAACACAATGCATTGCATGGGTCATCCCAATTAAAAAATAATTGGTAGTTACACCATATTACTAACATTACATACATTTGTATTTATTTATTTTTATTTGAAAGAGCAAACCACCAAACACTTTGTTTTGCTTTGCATATCGTTAAACGTGTGAGACTAAGCAGATGTCCTCAGATATGTGAGACTAAACAGATGCAATATCTCTAGGTCTTTTAGGTGTTTGCTAAAGTTCGGCACGGTGCGCCGCTCATTCTCACAATCTCATCTAATGCTATAGCAAAGAGCAAAGGAAAAACTTTGTTTTTCACGTACGTTTTTAGGAAAGAGATCACTTTTTGAGCCATTATGGTGAACATGTAATGAAGGGTTTGAATACGTCGAAAATTAGGCTTTAGCATTTAGCTTTTATTGTGTTGAGCAGATAATACCCAGTTGTAGCACTTTGTTAAACAAATTTTACTTGGGTGCAACTTAATGATTGCACCTGTCGTTCTTGTCGTTTTAGCCAATTGTTCATTTGGCTATATATCTCTTACGTATAGAATCACAATTTTTGCCGATGCAGAAGCGTTGGTCTCCTGGTGTCTTCCTTTAAATATTGCGTTCTTAATTTCCTGTACATTATATTGTGCTGTCAGCTGTTGCATTGGATGATAAAATGTTCAACAATTTATTGTTTTTATGATATAGCCAATTTTCCAGAATTATTGTTTTGGCCTTCGCTGTTCGCAAGTAGCCCTCCCTTAGCATTCTTAATTGCATAGTTCCGTTTAAAATTTTAATTCGACCGCATGCAAAAGAGGGCGAAGAAGCTCATCGGTGACAGTAGGGTATCCAACTCTAAAACTGGAGCATCGACGCAATGTGGGATGTGTTTTGCTGTTTTACCGGTACTTCAATGGAATGTACTTTAATGGAAAATTTTACCTTACACCGGCACATTTTTGCGTACAACACGCTTCTCATTAAAAGTTCATCCATTTGTGGTTAATTTGCCAGAGAATCACACTACGCATTATAGGGAAAATTCGTTTTTCGTCCGAATAGTTTGCATATGGAATAAACTTTCTGCGGATGTTTTTCCTGCGAACTTCGATATGAGAAAGTTCAAGTCAAACTACCACAAACACTACTCCCTCTGTCCTCCTTCCCATAACCAAATTTTCTAGTTCTAACACAATGCATTGCATGGGTCATCCCAATTAAAAAATAATTGGTAGTTACACCATATTACTAACATTACATACATTTGTATTTATTTATTTTTATTTGAAAGAGCAAACCACCAAACACTTTGTTTTGCTTTGCATATCGTTAAACGTGTGAGACTAAGCAGATGTCCTCAGATATGTGAGACTAAACAGATGCAATATCTCTAGGTCTTTTAGGTGTTTGCTAAAGTTCGGCACGGTGCGCCGCTCATTCTCACAATCTCATCTAATGCTATAGCAAAGAGCAAAGGAAAAACTTTGTTTTTCACGTACGTTTTTAGGAAAGAGATCACTTTTTGAGCCATTATGGTGAACATGTAATGAAGGGTTTGAATACGTCGAAAATTAGGCTTTAGCATTTAGCTTTTATTGTGTTGAGCAGATAATACCCAGTTGTAGCACTTTGTTAAACAAATTTTACTTGGGTGCAACTTAATGATTGCACCTGTCGTTCTTGTCGTTTTAGCCAATTGTTCATTTGGCTATATATCTCTTACGTATAGAATCACAATTTTTGCCGATGCAGAAGCGTTGGTCTCCTGGTGTCTTCCTTTAAATATTGCGTTCTTAATTTCCTGTACATTATATTGTGCTGTCAGCTGTTGCATTGGATGATAAAATGTTCAACAATTTATTGTTTTTATGATATAGCCAATTTTCCAGAATTATTGTTTTGGCCTTCGCTGTTCGCAAGTAGCCCTCCCTTAGCATTCTTAATTGCATAGTTCCGTTTAAAATTTTAATTCGACCGCATGCAAAAGAGGGCGAAGAAGCTCATCGGTGACAGTAGGGTATCCAACTCTAAAACTGGAGCATCGACGCAATGTGGGATGTGTTTTGCTGTTTTACCGGTACTTCAATGGAATGTACTTTAATGGAAAATTTTACCTTACACCGGCACATTTTTGCGTACAACACGCTTCTCATTAAAAGTTCATCCATTTGTGGTTAATTTGCCAGAGAATCACACTACGCATTATAGGGAAAATTCGTTTTTCGTCCGAATAGTTTGCATATGGAATAAACTTTCTGCGGATGTTTTTCCTGCGAACTTCGATATGAGAAAGTTCAAGTCAAACTACCACAAACACTACTCCCTCTGTCCTCCTTCCCATAACCAAATTTTCTAGTTCTAACACAATGCATTGCATGGGTCATCCCAATTAAAAAATAATTGGTAGTTACACCATATTACTAACATTACATACATTTGTATTTATTTATTTTTATTTGAAAGAGCAAACCACCAAACACTAAATCAAATGATTTCTATAAAACGTTTACTATTATCATACGTTATTCCTATGCCTTGCTTTCTCATGATGAGGGACTGGCCTTTTATGTCATCCTTCGCACTAAAATCTTCTATTAGCAAAAATAATATCGCTGGTTGGAACCATACAAATATAAAATGCATCATTTGTGGAGTCATCTGCCTGTTCCTTTCGTAGCTTTGGACTATGATGATACTTTTCGGTGAAGACTGTCGTCCCTGGCTGCTTTCGATGCGAAGACAAAGTTATCAAGCCACATTTAAGATTAAGTACTGGAGAGTTCCTATAAGTTTTTTTTAGAATAAATGATGGTGGGTTCAGGTAATTGTTAACTAGGGTGGTATCTACTTAAATGGTGCTATGCAGGTGAATTGCTTGCTACCTTACAATTTTAAGAGAAGTTAGTGTAAATTTAATATTTTCCTCATTTATTATAAGAAATGGAGGTGTGTCCGTCTGCAGGCATTTTTCCTTATTACGAGTACTTCAATAGTTTTAGTGTGGTAAAAATTGTATCTGAGATTGTATTCGTTAATAATATTTCCGTTAAAAGTTCGTGTTTTATAGAATTCCATGTTTTCAATAATGTCTAGTATTCGTCCTTTTATGCAGTGTCATACGTTCATCTATTTCCCTTGGTGCGCGTTCGTAAGTTTCAAGGTGCAGTGCGAAGTTGGAGTATTTTCTTTTCGTTTGTACGAGCGTAGGTGTTCTGTAAATATTGATTTTTAGTGTTCGTCTCGTTTGTCCTTTATATGTATGGTTGTAGGTGCAAGTTAGTCTGTATACTTCGCTATTGTTAAATATGTCGGTTGTTTATATTGATGTCTTGATGATTATGTCAGTGACGATGTTTACTGACGGAACAAATCCAATCTGCTTATTGACTTTTCTTTAGAAGTTGATGTTGTTCAATATAATATTTTATATTTAAATAACTAAATTCTTTAAAAACTTTAATTCCATAAACGCAAATAAATACATAAAATTAAATAAAATCATATATCCTTTACCTCACATACAATGAGTTTTCGCTGCGATAATCCCGATCGGTTAAAAATCAATCGGTAGAGCTCTCCGTTGACAAAGATAGTTGTTGAAACTATCAGCCCATAATCACTAGCAAATAATGATCTTTTAGACATTATTTGAACTATCCCTCATATGATGATGGTTTCAGCTTTATGGCACAGCAAGAACTATAAAAATAAAAAGTTATTTTTAAACTCGAGATTGTATACAACAATTTTCCTTCAGCTGTTAGTTATATGTGTTAAGGCTTAGTTGCCGACACAATAAATTTTGGTTCATGTGCTCGAATTTTGGTTCATGTTATCGTCGACACGAATTTGAGTTGGTTAAACGATCACGTAAAACGAAAGCAACTCCCACAAAGAATAAAAATCTGTAAAAAATCTGTAACAACTTTACCATACCTCATGGAAACAGATATGTTTATGGATATATTACATAAAGAATAAAAGTTCAAAGTATATTCGAATCAAAAGATAATTATTTCCGGTTTCGGATGTCAAGTTAACTAACTATTACCCCTCTCGATTATGCCCAAGAACTATTGAGCTCATCATCTCCAAATGCCGAAGGCACAAATTGAATTTCACTTTGATATGTCAAACGGTATGACCTGTGGAGCCTCCACAAAAATTGTGGGATACACACACACTCTCACCCACCTAAATCATCGCGAAAATAGTGAAAATGGATTCAGGAGACCTCAAAACGTAAAAATCCATTGAAATGCCTACATCAATTTTTTTCATTATAACTATATTTTACCTATGTATATGTACTACGTATGGTTAAGTAAAAAGTTAAAGAAAAAATGCAGGGCGATTTAAATTCGTTATAATATTATTTTGATAAGAAATATTAATATTAATACTACCAAGCAAACATAATATAAATAAAAAAAAGAAATAGAGTTTACAAGTGTAAAATAATTTCAAAAAGGTCTATCTTCTATGAAATATAATGTAAAATTAAATATTTCTCAGATTCTATTTCTTTGATAAGTTTGTTTAAATAGAAAATTAATAACAATTGAAACTACCGGGTAGATCGATACGAAGAGTACTGATGACGGACGTAGCTGTCTAGAAAATGCATTCTGCTTTGCAGGTATCTAATTTTTCTTTATCTCTTTATAATTAAGAACCTAAGCCTAAATAATTAATTTATTAATTCAAAAATAGTTCAAATAAAATTCATATGATAAGAAATATTTATATGAAAAAATCATTTTAGTGACTTTTAGTTTAGTTTAGTGTTAATCGTATTCAACCAGCATCAGCTTCTAAGTGCCTAACGATTTATACTATAATAACCAACATGTGTGCTAAAGTTTGGTAATATCTGCATCGTTACAAATTTTAAAGTTCATTACTCCACTTAAGGGAGCGGTTTTTTCAACAACAACAGTAACAGTAACAAAGTAATACCATTGCGACCATTAGTTTACAGTATTTTTTAAACACAGTACTTGATCAACATGAAGATGGGCATGTAATGTTATGGCTGTTTTTGGTTTCAACAACAACAATAAAATAAAAGAAACAGAAACAGAAACAGAAACAGAAACAGAAACAGAAACAAATGGTACATTACGCCAACAACTATAGTCTTTCTAAAACATAACATAACATACATACTCCCCAAACACTCATACTCGTACTCTTTACGATGGAAAGAAAAATTAAATAGAAAAAATTTAACAATTGCTGCATATGATGGGCCTTCTAGCCACAAATAATGTCTATGACTTTTAATGCAGATGATGTTGCAAATGCTCAGGCATTAAAGGTCGTCAACGTTATCGTCATCATCGTAGTTGTCGTCATTGTTAAGTTGTCGTTTTGGTCATCCTCATCGTCACAGTCGTCATCTACATGGCCATGATCATCATCATCATTATCGTTGGCCTCATCAACCAGCATCTGTGGCTGTTTTAACAACGCCAACAACAACCTTCATGATTTTATAATTTCTTAGCTTTTTCATCTATTTATTCCTTCACTTTTTATTGTTTCTTTTTGGTTTTGTCGTTATTGTTGTAATTTTTTGTAAATGTTGCATTGCACATCTTCAAATTGTTTAAAGCTTTTTAAGGAAGTTACAATTTTGCTGTTTTCTAAACTGTAAGTATTATTATTGTTGCTATTTGTTGCATTTCACGTAGCACTCATGCCTACGAGTTTGGCTACAATATGTTTATGTTTCCACTACAAAATACAAGGAGTTATATTAATCTGCACAACTCGTTTGTTGCACATCCCTATTTTTAAGTACTAATAAATACATTTTTCTTATTGTGATCACTGAAGCGATTTTCAGGAATTGATTTAAAGTGCAGACACTTCAAAAATATTCTTATAAAGTGACTGTACTAGCGATGGAAGAGTGAATATATTTCTATATATTTTAAATGTTTTTAATAACTAGCTGTGCCCGCCACTTTATCAGCGTTCTTCAAATATTTTGTTCGATTTTGCTTTGAAAGCAATCCACACCAAATACCCTTACTTTTTTAGTGCTTCAGTTATGGTTTATGTATTTACTTTATGTAAAGGGTATTATTCCTACTAAAATATGCCGCCTTAAAGTAAGCACGTGTTAATATTGCGTACTTTCACTGCCTTTTCTTCACTTTCTCTTGGAAATGAGTATTTCCATTCAGTATTTTTTACGTGATGCGAACGCATCGAATCTAAAATAAAAATTTCAAAGGAAGCAATTTGTAAAAATAAGTTTAAAAAAAATAATGCATGCACAACATATGTACTTAAATAAATCAGTCGAGTGCGAACTAGACTAGGGTTCTGTACTGTGTTCAGTACAACTTAAAAATTCAAGTTGTTAATTTTTTTTGTGTCTTATGGGGCATCCTTTAATTTTAAAATTAAAGACATATTCGCGAAAATTGCATCATTTTTAGAACACCCTTTTAATTTTAGTCATTGCTGTTTAGTAAATATCAGTAGACTACCTATTACGGTTAAAAAAATAAGGTAATATTCGTGAAAAACATGTCACTAATAGAGACCCTTCAATTTTTGCTAATTTTTATAGCGGCCGAAATAACACATCTACTGTAATTATTTCAAGAGTCTATCTATATAAAACCCAAAATGTGTTTGTTTGTATGTTTGTTTGTTTATTTGTTTGTTTGTTTGTCGGAAAGCTATAGCTGCCTACACCAATGAACCGATCTTTCTGAAATTTTCACAGTTTGTTATTAGATACACGGATATATAAAATAGGGTACTTATTTTTTTGATATTCGACGTGGGCGTGGCATCTCCCATACAAAGTAAATATTTATCATCGTGTTTCTTGCTAACAGTAATAGGTAGCACCAGTAACCTCTATATTAACGTACATAGTTAGTTAGGAGAAAGATGGACTGGATTGGAATAGCGGGAGTGGTACCTCCCATACAAAGTGAAAAATTATTATCCTGTATCTAGAGAACTGCACTAGGTAGCGCCTTGGAATTTTGCACAAATAACCACCATATTAACGTACATAGTTTAGCGAAACACAGACTGGATTGGAATAACGGGAGTGGTACCTCGCATACAAAGTGAAAAATTATTATCGTGTTCCTGGCGAACTACAATAGATAGAGCCTTGAAACTTTGCAAGAGAAACCTTTGTACTAAAGCGCATAGTCTGCCAAAATACAGAATGAATTGGGACAGTGGGTGTGGTACCTCCCATACAAAGTGAAAAATTATTATCCTGTATCTAGAGAACTGCAATAGTATGGTCTTCAAAGTGGGTACAAGTAACCCCTATACCCACGCGTGTACTCTAGAAAAACATAGGCTGAATTGGGACAGTGAACGTTGTACCCCTCATACAAAGTAAAAAATTATTATCCTGTATCTAGAGAACTGCAATAGGTAGCTCCTTGGAATTTTGCATCAGTAACCCCCTTAATAAGATACATTGTGTAGAAAAAAAAACAGACTGAATTTGAATGGAGGGCGTGATACATCCTATGCAAAGTGAAAAATTGTTATCGTGTTAATACGTATAGTCTAGCAAAAAACAGGTTAGTGGGAACATTTTTGACGCGTGCGTTTTCGCGTTAAAGGTTGGTCATACTTTTGTTCCAAATGTTTTTATTGTATTTTTTGTGGATGGGTGTAGCGAAGCGCACCGGGGATAGCTAGCTGTTTATAAAATAAGGGTATTTACGTACAAATCATGTCACTGTCGGAACACCTTTTTATTGTATAATTTGTTATAGCGGCCATGGCAATTCCCTTTTTATAAATATATCCAGAGTATAACTATTACGATTAAAAAGATTGTGCCTATTACGGTTCAAGAAATAAGGTGTTATACACCCTTTAATTTTTACTATTTTTTAAAGTTACTATGGTAATACACCTGATGTAAAAACTTCAAGATTCTACCTATTATTGTTTAAAACTTAGGCCATATACTATTTTGTATACTCGTTTATATAGCGAACTAAGTTTTATTTACTGCTTGTAATTTTTAAGTGTATGTCTCCTACAGTTCAAGAAATAAACACGTATACGTTAATAATACGTCTCTATCAGAATATTCTATAAGTTTTTGTATTTGTTGCTATAGCGACTATAGTTATACATCTTCTGTGAAAATTTCAATAGTCTACCTATTATAGTTCCTTTGGGTACGAAACCCTAAAAACAACTCTTGTATCGTACAGCCTATATTTTTTTAATTTAAAAAATTTTGACTTGTATTTACACACTTTGTGTAAATTTTAAGGATCTACCTCTTATAAGCTAAAGGATAAAGCCATCGAAAATTGGGCTTTATCTTCCTAATGACAGCAAAATTCTGTGTTCTCATGAGTTTCACGAGATTAAACAATAATAAAAATGATACTGTAAATGTAAATGTAGACGAAACAAAGAAAAAATAAAAACAACAGAATTGATCACAGTTTGTATTGAACTGCTCAGCCAGACCATCGTACTCCTTCATGCTCGCCTTTGTTAAGTAGTGCTAAGAAATTGAATGACAACAAAGGATCATCCAATACTGAACACAGTATAGCAAACAATATTAAAAAATAAAACTGACCCTCACATAAAAGAAAAATACGGACTCTAATGGACTAAACAAGTCGTTCAAACCACCTCCAATTTATTTGAGAGAACAAACTTCGAACTTTTTAATAAATAACTTGATTTCATTAATCGGCGGTTATTCCTATTAAACATGAAACAAAATAAAGGTTATTCATGAACAACATTTTCGTAAAATAGTATCCGAAGTAGAAAGCCGAAAAAACAGCTTTTACACATACCAAATAAAAAGCGGCAAAGGTTTACAGGTTATTCTCAAAGCTACACCCTCATGTGTTGATCCAGAGAAAATAAAAGCTAGCCTCCGAAAAAACAGTTTTAAGGTAAAAAGCGTAGCTAATCTCAGAAATCGAAAGCGCGTCCCTCAACCACTACTTCGAGTTGTATTGGAACCGGGCGATATCAAATTAAAAAGGACTGTAATGTATAGCCTTAAATATCTATTACACCGCAAAATTACTGTAAAAGAACCACATAAACTATCAGGACCTGTCCAGTATTTAAACTGCCAAGAATTTGGTCATTCTAGGACATATTTCAAACTACGTCCAGTTTTAATGGTGCACGCAAAGAAAAAACATGGTTGAGGTAACCATAATCTAAGAGCAACATGTTATCGTTGAATTATATGGTTATATTCAAACTATATTATTTTCAACCATAACAAAAATATTGTTGTCATTGGAAAGTATTATTGTCTGACATAAAAATAATATTGTAATATACAACCATAATTATGTTTATAATATAAACATACCATAACATAATGTAAATCGTTATATGTGAAAACGTATGAATATATGTATGTATTTATTAAATAACAAAAAACAAATACACGAATATTTCCATTTATTTTGATATTTTCTGCTTACCATTTTATATGTTTCATATTTTTAATTTAAAACTATCATTTATTATAATAAAAAACAAATTTATTTGTTGAGAACAAATGTGCATTTAATGTTTTTACGTGTTTAGATGAACCGATAGCTTTCACACATATTTCTGAAGGGAAAAAAGGTCAAAACCAAAATATGTATTTTTAAAACCAAAAATTGTTGTTTATTTTTAGTCATACTTTTTTTAATAATAATATATTATGGTTAGAAATATAATTTTAATTTTTATTTTATAATTTCTTCACAGCAAACATGTATTGTTACAGGGTCAAACATGTATTGGTTGCCGTGGCCATACAATAACCATGGTTTTTCTTTGCGTGAATGCATCCAAATCTCCAACACCCTGAATGATCGTGACCACGTTTGACAAAGAAAGAAGAATATGACTTCTCTTGGCCGTTAAAATCATGTACTTTGTATGAAAACGGTACGTTAAAATCATGTACTTTGTTCATACAAAATTTTTAATTTTTAAATTTATTATTTTTATTTTTTGTTTATATCAGTTTTTTTCAGTTCACGCACGACACACCAGCGTTTAAGACAATCTGCAATAAAAAATCTGATTAAAAAAGGGACATAATCTTAATACCAAGAGTGTTAATGTTGATATAAAATGCATGTCGCATTCAGTGCTTGATGCAAATGGTATTGCACTATGGTAAATGCACTATATCGTAGCTTTTTTTTCAAATATATTATATATGATTTAGAAATTATATTTAAGCTGCTGCAGGGTATAACATATTCTGTCAAGCCTATACTTTTTACTTTTTTAGGTGAAAGGGAAATTGTCATTAAGGTATTAAAACTGCTGAGTCCATTCATCATCATCTATAAATGTTCTCTAGTTATGGTGGTTTTTCCCTAATTTTCTGTTCTTTTGTTTGTTTGTTTGTTTATTTCTTTCACATTCATGTAGTTGTTATTGTTGTTGTGGTAGTTTCTGGTGGCTGTGGCGTATTTAGTGGGCGGTTAGGAAAGACATTTTATTAAGCTTTAGCTTAGAATAGAACACTCTTAACGAGCTTATATTTATCGTATTATATCATCGCAATCAGCCTCATTATTGTCATCATTGTCAGAACAAAATTTATTTGTTTTAAGTGAATGAAAATTACACTTTGTTTCTGCTTGCAATTTAGTTCATTAGAGGGCAAAAAAAGAGCCCATGAATGCATAATAATCAAATATACAACAAGCAAAAACAAAATTTTTCTCTCGTATATGCCTCGGTGTGTAACCCTGCGGATTTATCTCCGAATGATATTCATATTTGAATTATATCGCAAGACGACAGCATATCCCCGCTATTTACGTTTAAGCCAAAAATGTTCCATTTTCCACTTAAATTTGCCTCACTAGTAGTTTTTAAATCCAAGTGCTCTTGAAATGACCCTGTTACTTTCTGTAAATTATGGTTTGCAAATGGAAAATATAAGAATAATTATTTATCGATATGATTAACACTGCCGATATATATCGTGTGAAAACATCCATATCCCCATATATCGATATGTTTGGAAGGCATGATTATTTACAAGCAATCCCAAAAATACAACTCGTTAAAAACACTTTCTTTATAAAAAAACTAATAATTTATTTTCAAAACGGCATTTCCCAATTGTAGTCGATATTTAGGGGCATCTAGAAAGTCAGTAAGCACAGGTACTGACATATAGAATACCTTCTTTGCCTGTCAAATGGTTTCTATTGTCGCGTCCTGACAGATTTACTGCTGATTCAAGTTTTTCGAAGGACACCGAATAAGCCAACAAACCGAGTATTTATGGACGGCTTGCAATATATCTAAAGTATATTGGATTAGCTTTGTCTTAATTGCAGGTTGAAATAGAAGACACTCTGAAACATACGATGCAATCAAATTATATACAACTAACTTATCGTTATCTGATTACGTGGGAATTATTAAATTTCACATGGATGTTGACCCCAAAGTTGTTTTTAGAAATACTTTATCTGATAAGGTACCAGAGTTAAAATTCCATTAATTTATGATAAATACTATAAAAAATTGATACATTTAAAATGCCACCGACACATCAATTATTTTAAATTAATCTCTCGTTTTTGTCCAGGCCTTGAGATTGAAAGAAAATCTTTGACCGGACGCCTGATTTTTTTAAGCTTTTCCCAATTGTCAACCCACGTGTTTCTTCAGTTTGCTTTATCTAAGAATTCTAATAGTCACCATTCTTTATCTTAGTTTATTATTATTAGTTTTCACTTTGAAAATTTCTTACTTTAAAATAGGTTTGACTTATTTATGACACTCAGGCCCATTATTATAACTTGCCATTAGGTGAAGTTAAGATTTTAGTAGTTTTTCTTTATTATAAGCTAGAAAACACTGAAAAACTAAAGGAAAGATCATCTTGCCTTTAACTTTTAACATTAGATATAAGAATTTGAAATTGACATATTTTGTCATTTACAAAGTTGCCGTATTTTTTAATCTATGAAGAAAAATAAATTCATGTTAATTTAATTTGACATTGAAAAATAAAAAGGGAAAACAGATCTCGTTTGTTGTATATAAAATATTTTCGTATAAATAAATTAAAGGTATGATGTTGCCACTACGCTTTTAGAACGTAATATATTTTGTCAAAAGTAGTCGGTGTTTTTTTGAACTACCATATTTTCAAAAATATTAATTTTATTTTACAACGAATAGTTATTGTTCACTTTATTGCTCACTTCAGCAAAAGTGAAATTTAAGTAAAACGTACTTTAAAGGCAAGTTATAATACTGGGCCTGAATAAGTTAAATAGGACTATTAATAAGGTACTAAACGTGGCAAAGCCTTCTCAATTAACTTTTCCTGTTTTCATAAAACTATGATTTTAATTATACTATATACCAAACTAATGTATATGATACTCAGTAAAAAGTAGATTTGTTTTTTAATTTTATTTATTGCATCTTTAATATAACTGAACTTACAAACGTGTAAAAAATATACCTAATTAAAACCGGCCAGTGCCTGACAAAAAAAATTGTTCTCATAATTGCTATTATAATTTCGTATGTAGATTTATAGACAGCAGCCTTACTTATTCCCCGTACCAACTTGCTTATAAGCGAGATTTTTTATTTCAATGGGTAATCGAAGCAGTTAATTTATATATTACTAGCTTTCCCCGATGCGCTTCGCTACTCCCTTTTTAAAAAAATAAAATAAACACTTGGAAGGAAAAGTAAAGCTTAAACTTGAAAACAAGCTTTGTTTGGAGGTTACGCGGAAATCCCTTCTTAATTCCGAGCTTTAAATTGAAAACACACGTTATTTTCAGTACAAAATTTCAAGGCTGTGCTTCTAATAGTTTCCCGGATTCACGACAATAATTTTTGACATTGTATGAGAGGTACGACGCCCAATATTCCAATCCAGACAGTTTATTGCTACACTATGCTCAATAATAAATATAATAAAACAGTATCTTTTGTCCTATCTGTGTGTCTGTGTTCGCATCACATAAAAACTACTGAATGGATTTTAATAAAATTATTTAATAAAATTATATGAGTTCTTTTAGATATATCGTGAAAATTGCGTAATAGAAATGGGATATTTTTAAGGTACTGTATACTTTAAAGCGCCTTTTATTTTTTTTTTAGTTCATTTATTATTTATTGTGTCTTCAATATTCTTGAACTAACAATAATTACTCATATCTTAAATCTAAAATAAAAATATACTTTTTAATCCCAGCCAGTGCTAGACAAAAATAATGTTTGTTTCACGGTTGTTGCAATAATTTGCGGGTTATCCCTCTGATTTTCGGCCAAGAAAAGCAGTATCTCCTCTTTTATTTATATATATATTTTATATATTATAAACACCTTTTACAGAACTTTACAATAATTTTTAGAATTTGGAATAGGGAATAGGGAGTTACCACAAATTAAGTAAATTTTTTGTGGGGCAATGCACATTAATAGTTTTTTCTTTGTGTCGGATATGCCATGCCTATTGTTTCAATACTGCCTGTGTACACTAATATAAGAGTTACTTGGCACTCAAATTAATTTTCACTTTGCACCCTACCCATTTTCCAATGCAGTCTCTGTTTGGTTAGACTATAATTATGATGATTACTTCTGCAAAATTTTAAAACTCTAGCTATTACAGTTCTTCAGGCACACGATAATAATTTTAACTTTTTTTGAGAGGTACCACAGCCACTATTCCAATCCATGCGGTTTTTTTCTGAACTATACATAATAAGAAGGGAGTTGCACGAAATTTTAAAATTCTACCTATTACAGTTTCCAAGTAATGGAAGAGCTACGCCCACTTAAAATATACGAAAATATATTGTAACAAACTGTGAAAATTTCGGGAAGATCGGTTCACTGGCGTAGGGAGCTATAGTTTTCCGACAAACAAACACATTTTGTGCTTTATATATAATAAAATAGTAACTCATTTCCTGTCTGTCTGTCTGCCTTTCTTTCTTTTTGATATTCGCATTACGAAAAAACTACTGGATGGATTGTAAAAAAATTTGTGAGGAGGTACCTTAGCATCCTGATTCCGCAAATATATCGTATTTCCAAGAAAAACTGGAGAAAAATCAGTGAAAGTACGCCGATTTTTTTTTACCGATTTAAAGATACTGCATACTTTAAGGCATCTTTTATTTTTGAAAGCAGTATATTTTAAGCAATGTTACGCAACAGATGACGCTGTTTTGAGTAATGAGTAACTCATTTCCTGTCTGTCTTTTACAGAGCTTTACAATAATTTTTAGAATTTTAGAATTGTATATAAATTTTATCTAGGGATGGGTACCTTTATATAAAGAAAAAAGGAAATAGTCTTGAAATTTTGTGTGGATTACTTTCAAAGCAAAATCGAACAATATATTGTGACGACGCACTCAACGTGTGTGAACACAGCTAGTATAATAATAGTTTCCTTCACTCATTGCAGACTCTTGCCCAACAACGTTTATTTTCATTTCAGTTACTTCCGGTTGCCAACTTTCTTTCTTATTTCCTCATCCGCGTTATCGCTATCCCATAATCTGCCTACTATGTAGCTAGAGCCGACAACCTTTTGTAAAAGTATTTGACTCGCAAATGTCTAATATTTTTTTTTAATTATAAATATTAGTGACATTATATTATTTAAGAACACTATTTTATTAATTATATGTGTATAAATGGGGTTTGAAAGAATCTCTTTCAAAAAAACTTTAAAATAATTTAATAATTTTTTAAACCTTCGCCTATCCCTCTTGACCGCTATGCTCAAACGTTCGCCTTTTCAAGTAAAACAATTGATTTATTGTTGCTGTTAATTCTCATTATTAGCATAAAATTAATACCTTTTCAATAAATTATATTTTTATATCTAACACTATAATTTTAAAATCGCAATTAATGATTTTAATATCTGCTTGGCATTAAATTGCAAACTAATGAAATAATATCTTTGCAGGTACAGAAATGTTTTCAATTAAAACTGTTCTTTCTATTTTGGTAATGAACAGTTTATGCATAAAGGGAAAAATGTCAATTATACGAGGGCAGTTTGATAATTCCGTGATTTTTTTTTTGTAAAAAAATATCATCGAAAATAAACAAAAAATTTACAAATACTAAAGAAACTGTGCGCTTTTACTGAATTCAGTTGTGGTTGTACCAACATAAATGACACCAAACGTTCAGACCGCCCATAAGAGGTCTTCACGACAAAATATTAAATAAATTCCATGAAATTATATTAAACGATCCGAAAATAAATGTGCATGATGTGACTCTTGCCGTACATCCCATTTTGCATGAATATTTGGATATGAAAAATCTCTGCGCGTGATTAGTGACGCAATAAATACAATTCACACAAATACAAGTATGTAGTAACTATCGCAAAAACCCATGAATTGGACTCCAAACTGCTACCCCATCTAGTATCCTCTCAAATTAGCTTCCTTGCAACTATTTTCTGTTTCTAAGTTTAAAGAAATAGATTGGTGTTAAGAGCTTTGGGTTAAATGTAGAGGTCATCATTAAAACAAACGTGTTTTTGCGGGCCTTGAGAAATCATATTATTTCGAGAGAATGAAAAAAACTATAAATAAACTAAACGTATTGAACATAGGTCCCTATAAATATATAGGAGGCTATGTTCAGAAATAAAACAATTTATTTGGCGAAGTAAAAAATATCTTCTATCCAAAAGTTCACGAAATTATCAGATTGCTCTCGTATGTTAGCAGGTAACTATTGCTTTCAAGTAACTACTTCGCATAATAAAAAATATATGGGGTGTTTTATTTTGAAACATATCAAAAGATGTTTAAAGGAATTCGCGAAATGGCCATAGTAACTAAATAACCTCTTCACAGCTAAATTAAGTTCATTTATTATTATAATATGTACTAATCACACGCTATGAAATTCAACTAAATTTATAAAAATTAAATGTTATATTTCAAAATTATTTATGAAAAAATCAAATCATTTGCATAAAAAAAATTAATTAATCTTTCTTTGAAGGAGGACACTCATTTTTAAAAACTTAACTGATTCCATTTCTAAGAATCTTCAGATTTAATGAAAAGAAAGAATCGTATGTATTTAACTTTGAACGACTTAACCTTACTTGTTAACAATTATAATTTTAAAGGGAGATACTAAGAGAGTCCACTACTGTGTTACCCTACTTGCCTGAGACGTTAAGGTGTATTGTAACTATTCCCGCTACATGACTGGGCACCTTCTCACTCTAGGTTGCTTCCAGAGGAATCTGAAAAGCCATTGCCCGGGATATAATGGGTGATTTTTTTGAGGTTAGGATTTTCATGCATTAGTATTTGACAGATCACGTGAGATTTCAGACATGGTGCCAAAGAGAAAGATGCTCAGTATGCTTTGACATTTCATCATGAATAGACTTACTAACGAGCAACGCTTGCAAATCATTGAATTTTATTACCAAAATCAGTGTTCGGTTCGAAATGTTCAAATGTGACAAATTTTGTTCAGCGATGAGGCTCATTTCTGGTTGAATGGCTACGTAAATAAGCAAAATTGCTGCATTTGGAGTGAAGAGCAACCAGAAGCCGTTCAAGAACTGCCCATGCATCCCGAAAAATGCACTGTTTGGTGTGGTTTGTACGCTGGTGGAATCATTGGACCGTATTTTTTAAAGATGCTGTTGGACGCAACGTTACGGTGAATGGCGATCGCTATCGTTCGATGCTAACAAACTTTTTGTTGCCAAAAATGGAACAACTGAACTTGGTTGACATGTGGTTTCAACAAGATGGCGCTACATGCCACACAGCTCGCGATTCTATGGCCATTTTGAGGGAAAACTTCGGAGAACAATTCATCTCAAGAAATGGACCGGTAAGTTGGCCACCAAGATCATGCGATTTGACGCCTTTAGACTATTTTTTGTGGGGCTACGTCAAGTCTAAAGTCTACAGAAATAAGCCAGCAACTATTCCAGCTTTGGAAGACAACATTTCCGAAGAAATTCGGGCTATTCCGGCCGAAATGCTCGAAAAAGTTGCCCAAAATTGGACTTTCCGAATGGACCACCTAAGACGCAGCCGCGGTCAACATTTAAATGAAATTATCTTCAAAAAGTAAATGTCATGGACCAATCTAACGTTTCAAATAAAGAACCGATGAGATTTTGCAAATTTTATGCGTTTTTTTTTTTAAAAAGTTCTCAAGCTCTTAAAAAATCACTCGTTACTTGGTCTAGAACCGGAAGTAGTGAGCTGCTTGGACATTCTAACAGAGGAATCGTTACTGGTCACTCCCAAGTGAATGACAGTCAGAGAACTTTCCATACTACATGCATCTCTGGTGAAAGTCCCATATCCCCAGGCGCCCTAAGCTACAGTGGGAGTTAGGGGAATAAACATAATATATATATAGCCAATTTAATTTATTTAAAAAGCTTGTTATTGTAATCTGTTCTGTGATATCAATAACATACTCATATTTGTTTACAGTTGTAGCGATCCAGAAAACGCATTCCCATCTGCTAGAATATAATTTTTCTATATATCTTTAAAATAAAGATCTTAAGCCTGAAATATTGTCTATACTAAACAATATTTGGATACCCCTGCAGGTTTGTAGGTAGGTAGTGTGCTAGTTCACAAGATAGGGGGTTGTGAATTCGTTTCTTGCCAAAGTCTCTGGGTATTTGATTACAACGAGTCAAAGTCTGAATTACTATGCTCAATAATTAAGTTAGAATAAAATTTGTATTTGTATTGTAACGTTTACTAATTAAATAAATAATATATTTATATTTATATTTATATTATTATTATAATTATAAAACTATTTTATATTTATAATTTAAAATGAAATATTATTTTTATATTTTGTTATAATATTATTATATGTAAATATTATAAGAAAATTTAAATAAATAAATAAATAAAAACAAAACCAAACCAAACAAAACAGCTCTTAAATACAAACTACTTTTAGCCAAAAAAACTGATCGTCAGCTGGCAGATAATATTTCCTCAGTATGGCGAGCGGAAGCAGGCTCCTAGTGGGGGTGCTGAAAAGTGTAAACTTTTTAAAAAATCTACTCTAATGCATAGTGAAGCAGCTAGGTTACTAATGTACGGACACTGGGTAGCAATCGACAATCACTTTTAATTAAAAAATTCTTATACTGTAAAGTGAAATCAAATGAAAATGAAGCCTAGCTAGTGGTAGATAGTTTAGTATCGAAAAAATTGCAGCGGTAAGAATTATGAAAAAATAACTTCGGAAGTCGGAGAGTTTATAAAGAGGATTTTTCTTGTTTTTTATAATTAAATTAATCATCAATTGTATCTGAACTAACAATAGTGTATTCATATATTCAATTATTAGGTTAGGATAAACGCGATTTATGCTTAACCCATATGCAAATTTAGATCTTTTTAATTCAAATATTACTTAGGTAAATTTCCGCTTTCATTTTTTGAAATTTTCCACTCTGGGGAAAGGCAATCAAAAGAAGTTTAGGGTTGAATATTCTGGCAACTTCGATGCTGGTTAAAACCGAAATGGGAAGAAATCTCACGTGAATTAGAAGAACCGGATAAGGTTTTATAAGTTAAGCTTAGTTAAGTAAATTTTACTCCAGCCCAACTAAGGAAATAAATCTCTCGAGTGACGACACTGCAAAAATATATCCTGCTGTGTCTTTTCCGTTTCTGTAACTAAAGTGAGAAGTTTTCCACATGAAAATATAATAGTCATTCTGTTAAGCTAGGAGTCATTCTGTCTCCTAGCTAATTCTACAATTTTTAAAATAATATAATAAAAGAGTTTGTCTTTATGTCACCCTGTGTAAAACATAATGACAATAATAATTTCATGCGAAAAATTTTCTCACATAAGTTACAGAAACGAGGCACTGAACACTAAGGTATTTACATTCAATTTGAGCTTATAGGTAGTTGACGAACAAGACACCACTTTACGACTTCAAAACTTATCTGTTCAAAATAAATATCGAAAAAGATAGTGTTTCTTGGTTAAGCAAGTTAGACACTGTGCTGAAGATGTGGACTTAAGCACAGTCCACTGCAATATTATTGTGCAATATCTGATATTGTACAATAAAATTGTATATGTTTATATTATATTAGTAAATGACACAATATATTGAACTTAATACAAAGAGTCTTCACTTAAACTGCACAAAAATATATATTTTGTAATGTGTTGACAACACTGTGCAATGATGATTTCTAGACATTCTAATCTCTGTATTTAATTAAATTATTTAATTCCAAATTGTTTAATTTTTATTTTTAATCTAAAATAATTTTACAGACATACATGCATATGTAAATGCCAGGAGAAATTCGCCATTTTTTTTTTTTTTTCTTAAAAATATTGTTTCAATTATTTAGTAGCGACAATAATTAAAGCAATAAAGTACTCAATATTATTGTGTAGTTTATGGGTATTTTTAGTGATGAGAAATGGAGAATGATAACGATGTCCAAGAATCACTTAAGGCAAAAGTTAATGTTTTTATTGTTCGATACAAATACATACAGTAGTGGACTCTCTTAGTATCTCCCTTTAAAATTATAATTGTTAACAAGTAAGGTTAAGTCGTTCAAAGTTAAATACATACGATTCTTTCTTTTCATTAAATCTGAAGATTCTTAGAAATGGATCAGTTAAGTTTTTAAAAATGAGTGTCCTCCTTCAAAGAAAGATTAGTGAGTTTTTTTATGCAAATGATTTGATTTTTTCATAAATAATTTTGAAATATAACATTTAATTTTTATAAACTTAGTTGAATTTCATAGCGTGTGATTAGTACATATTATAATAATAAATGAAGTTAATTTAGCTGTGAAGAGGTTATTTAGTTACTATGGCCATTTCGCGAATTCCTTTAAACATTTTTTGATATGTTTCAAAATAAAACACCCCATATATTTATTATTATGCGAAATAGTTACCTGCTAACATACGAGGGCAATCTGATAATTTAGTGAACTTTGGGATAGAAGATATTTTTTTATATATATTCATAGGGACCTATGTGCAATACGTTTAATTCAGTATATTTATAGCTTTTTTCATTCTCTCGAAATAATATGATTTCTCAAGGCCCGCAAAAATACGTTTGTTTTAATGATGACCTCTACATTTGACCCAAAGCTCTTAACACCCATCTATTTCTTTAAACTTAGAAACAGAAAATAGTTGCAAGGAAGCTAATCTGAGAGGATACTAGATGTGAATTGTATTGATTGCGGCACTAATCACGCGCAGAGATTTTGCACATCCAAATATTCATGCAAAATGTTATGTACAGCAAGAGTCATATATATATATTGAGTTAGACCACTTTCGAAGTTTAAAAAAGAGATGATCTGCTTTAACAGTTCAATACTATTGACTAGCGTCAATAATTATAATAAATAAGTCAATAATTATAATAAAATTGTTTATATAAGTCCTTAAGGTAAATATCAATTCATCTTAATATGAAACTCTCCCTAAGCCTCAAATATCAAACTGATCACTTAATTTATTCAACTTGGAGATAGATTAAAATGAACAAACATCTTGTAACAACACAATAAACAGTGATTGACTAGACGTTAGTCTACTACGTAAGTCCCCCTTCTACGCCGACCGCAAGGTCGTTTAATAGAAAGAAAAAAAACGACTCAACCCTATCATAGAGCCAGACACAGATGTGTGGATGATGTCACGTCTAAACTCAAGCATTGCTAAAAACATGTACTCGTATGTAATTAATAAATTTATTTATTTTTAGAATATTTTACAATATTTAATGGAAACTGTAGAAATAGAAATCATTAAAACAATCAAACATTTCAGTGAATAAACATGCACATATCGATACCTTAATATAGAAAGGCCCTAACTAACAATTTACAGGAGAAGGAAAAAACTTAATAAAAATTATAGTTTTGTAGTCGCGAATTATTTTTTATTAAATTCTCCTAGCATTTTAATGCTGTAACATATTTTTTTTTATTATAAAATCATCTATCTAAATATGCAAAAGAACTCGATTTAAAAAAAACGAGTTAAAGCCTTTCTATATTAAGGTAACGATATGTAGTATATACTCGTACAATTACATACTGATTATTGCTTGAAATATTATTTTATTTTTTTTTTTTTGCTTTTGTGAAGGCATGTGCCACTACAGCTAGTACGGTGTACTTAAATGCAAGTATTTACAGGAACGTGTGTCACATTAATTCGAAATGATGCGATTATTTGAATAGCAGCTTAGGTGAATTTCAGCAATATCTGACGCTTTTTTTATATTATTATTTTTATGATCGATAGATTATTGTTAGGTATGAACGAGAATATTTTTGTTTTCTTTATTCCAATCAATGTATAAGTTTATAATTGTGCTGTGTGTAAACATGTCAGGGCACTTTAAATACTTTATTTTTATTATAAGTATTGAAAAGAAAAAGAAACAAAAACAAAATAAAAAGATGCGATGTTTGTTTGCTAACATGTCATGGCTGTAGTTTATTTTTATCACACATACGACATTTGGGTATTGCGCATAATTCATTGCATTACATTGCATGATTCAATGTCTTATTCATGACATTAGATAAAGAGTAATTTATGCTATGAAAGGCATGGTTAATAAAATGCTAAATAAACTTAGACAAAATATAGATGCTTCCATCTGAATAATAAATGAAAAACAATAGACTTAAGACACATACACCACAAGGAGACTAAAAAATTTTAAAAACCGGCTTGAGTGAAAGGGTATAGTTGCATGCAAAAAAATCGACACTGATTTCAATGATCCTTTGGTACAATTCATCTTTCAGTTTGTATTCTGTACAGTTGTGGCAAACAAGCTTAAGTAAACAAGGTAAATTAAATTAATAAAATTTAAAAATTTTTTGTAACAATTTTATTATTTTTTTTTTATTCATTTTATTGAATATATTTTGTTATATTTTATTGAAAATTTTTTGTAAAAATTTTATCTGAAACATTTTTTTTTAATTGTAATCAAAATATTTTCTAAATTTTATAGAAAATTTATTGTAAAATTTTATATAAAATTTTTAGTAAAAATTTTATAGAAAGTTTTTTGTAAAAATGTCTACAGAAATAAATTTTGTAAAAATTTTAAAACGTTTTTTGTTAAAGTTATAACCTTCCCCCAATCTATTTTGCAATAGATTGGTAATTATAAAGCACATTGGGGTGGTCAATGTGACCCTATTGCCTATTGACTGCTCCTGGGTCTATCTCTATGTGTATTGATTTCTATAAAGTTCTTTTATACAAATCAAAGCAGAAAAACCATACCAACCTAAAAACAAAAAAAAATCGCAGGGATTTGTTAATCTCCCGAGATTGGTATACACTCCATGCGATCTACTGGTCGCGGTCTGATATTTTTTTAACAAAAGAAATGCAAAAGAGAAACATTAAAATCGAAGAAAAATAAAAACAACGTGAAAAATATAAGTAGGCCTGGTTTTTTGCCCACAGCCTCGAACGGAGGGGTCTGATGTTGCTGAATTGCATTAGTGATATTTTCGAAACCATGCCTGGCTTAAATTTTCTGTATCTTTTCAGGTGCCTTGTCAAAGTTGATTTCAACCCGAACACAGACGGACAGACATACATCTCTTAAGCAACTCCTCTATGTATAAGGATTCAGAATATATATACTTTATGGGATCGGAAATTAATATTGTATTATACTCGTATACTCTTTTCCACCTGTGGTAAAGGGTAGAAAAAGATACTGGGGTTAGTTTGGCAGGTTAAGTAAATAAAAAATACCATTCAAAGTAGACGTAAGCGTGTTAAGATCTTGTGAAATATTTCGTTCGAAAAAATCGTTTCTTTATTATAACAAGGAGAAACTCCCGATAAGAAGCTGCTTACAAATTATGTACGGAAAATTATTCAGTTTTCAGTTTTTTTTTTTTTTTTAATAAATTGTTCCTATTATATTAACCTAATTTGAAGGTAGGCCAGGTCAGCCTTATGATTTTAGCCAAGAATCGCTGGTGGAAACCCTATTTGCTGCTTAGTCGCTAAGAGTAGGATAGGTCCCATGCTCATATACATATGCATATTTAATTATATTTATAACCACACGCAAAGATAAACATGGTTGAGGTAACCATATTCTAAGAGAAACAGGTTATGATTGAATTATATGGTTATATTGAAACCATATTATTTTAAACCATAATAATAATATTGTTGTCATTGGACCATATTGTATTCTTACATAAAAATAACGTTGTAAAATACAACCATAATTATGTTTATAATATAAACATACTATAAAATAATGTGAAACATGTAAATGGTTATATGTGACAAAGTATGAATATATGTATTTATTAAATAACAAAAAACAAATGCACGGATATTTCCATTTAGACTTACATACATATTTTGATATTTTCTGCTTACCTTTTTATATGTTTGATATTTTTAATTTAAAACTTGTTTATTTTTATTCATACTTAACATACTATGTTTAACAATAATATATTATGGTTATAAATATAATTTTATTTTTAAATATTAAAAAATTTTTGGTTGTGGTTTGAATTTTAATATGGTTCAAAACAACCATGTTGGTTTTTTAGTCCGTATAACCATTGAATGATTAACCGTTAACAAAAACTTGTTTATCGTGACCAAAGCATTGTTTAAAATAACTATAATTTGTTTACAGCAAACATGTATTGTTACAGAGATAGTGTGGTTGCCCTGACCATACAGTAACCATGTTTTTTCTTTGCGTGTATATTCTCTACAAATGAAAATCAAGAAAACAAATAATTTTAAATGTAATAATAAAGATTGCAACGAAATAATCTGTAATTTTTGTTCAATATAAAAGTACAATATTAATATTTGATTTGGCATCCTTGGTATAAATACTGGTTAGTTCATGTATATTAAATATGCAACAAATAGTATGAGAAAAAGAGATATTTGATTTAATTATACTACTTGAGTTTCCAATCGTTCAAATTTGCATTAAAATTTATTTGTTTTATTATTAGTTTTCCACTCGAAATATTATTAAAACAAACCTTTTCCATTTATTTGATTTATCGAATTCATCTTATAAACCTTAACGTTACTCTGAAATAATTTGGAATTTTAAAGTCTTTAATTTATTGATACAAAAAATTGTAACCGACAATATTTTGTAAAAATCATTTAAATTCAGATTTCCTTTGTGGCAACAGAAAATTATTTACGGTGGAATTGAGTATTAAATACCAAACGTACCATAAATTTTCTTTTATAAGAATAGCTTTATATCGGTTTAAGTTGTATTATTTTTTTATATATCGTGAGCTGAAGACTTCCTTAATATTGCAAAATGAAATTCCCATTGTCATCACCTTTAGGAAAATACTATAATTTAAATTTTTTCTGTTGCTCTTCTCTAACTATTTTATTATATGTTTTACAATTCTTGTATTGGGGATAGAAAAAAAAACAAAATCTAACAGATATAAAAGTTGTGAAAATTTATGATTCTTTTCTTTTAACTGTCAAATATATTTCTTTTTTTTTTTTGCTACAAAGACTACAACTATTTACTACATTTAGTAAAGTTCTTCCTTATTTCCACTCTACTCTACACTATTCCATTCCATTCAGTTTTGTTTTTGGGTTGACTTCTGGCTAATACGAGTACTTTTGCTAAGCAGTTTCTCGCTCCATTTCATTCTGAACAATTTTATTCTGTTTTTGTAAACAATTTTGTGCTTTTGTTGTTTTTTTTTTCTTTTTTTCTAGTGTTTCTTCTACTAAAATAGCATGACGCAAAAATTTGTTGCATTACACTTCCATAGCAGCTCAGTACATGTGACTCCAGCTGCCAGATTGTTAACCACATTTTCACAATTGTTACACAAAGTCTTCGTTTGTCCCACAAACAAGCAAACAAATAAACAAACAAACAAACAAGCAAAATAACCATCCAATGAACTTGTAGAAGAAAAAAAAAATAAGTTTAATAACCCTATAAAATACTTTTAAGGAAAAAAATTTTCTTTAGAAAATCTACTCTTAGAAGTTAAACAATTCCAGCACAATCAAACAGAATTTTAGAAAAAAAATAATTCTACCACTGAGTTTTCGTTGCCTTCCTATTGTATTAACACTTTTCCGAATACTGACCTCAAATACAGTTGGTGTTTGCGGCTCATTGGTTATGTTACACATTTTACTAATTTTCTTTAATAATAAAATATTACGCTTTCAAGGAAAGGAATGTATTGCAAGAATAAGGAAAATGTTTACTATTTGAACTAGATTTTTAAATATTTCTATAATAAACTTAAACTTTTTCTCTTGAGCACTAAATTCCTTATTTTATGTGGTGCAAATGTTGCAACTACACCACAATAATGATACAGACACATATACATATGTATATGAGCACAGAGGCAATTTTGTCATAAGTCAGTCAAGCTTAATGAATAAATGTTATTTTGTTACTTAACCCTATTGTTACCAATAGGTGTCATGGAAACAATTTAACAAACTAAAACTACACTCTATGACTTTTTTACTGATATTCTGAATTGTTTTGTCAAACAAAAAATATAACACAAAGCCAAAAATGGAACAAATATTTTAAAATGATCCCTGCAGGAAATCTCAATAGTAAATCTGTACTGACTTACTATTGACACAGTCACCAGTACTAGTGTGATTATACCCCAGACAATGCTATTTACTATAGAAATTTAACATGTGCATGTCATTGAAAATCCACTACTGACATTGGTACTATTGACTAGGTAGTTCTTTTGGGACCATAAGTAGACATTGGAACTAGTAATTCACTAGTACATTTTAGTAATTCTAGTCTACACTTTTGGTACTTTTCTGAAATAGATTGGACAATGAAAATGCATATTTTCTTAACTTTTGTGGGTTTATTAAAAAATAAATAAATGACTAAAAAGTACTAATTCATAACAGTTTTCTAACATAAAATCTAAGAATTTAAATTTTTCGAATGCTAATATGAACAATTCAAGACTATGATTATACAAAATTTAAGTTAAAATTAATTATTACGAACAATTCAATAAGATTGTTAAGAGTATGATTATAAATAATTTCAGTTAAAAATTTTTAAAAATTAATCTTTGTTTGAAGTGTTTTCATCCATTTGTTTTCCGTTTGATTTTGCTTTGTCTCGACCTATTTGTTTAAAAAGTTTCCCTTTTTGCCGCTGAAATGCTGCTCGAAGAGTTTTATCCAAAAATTCACTAAAAGTTGAAATAACATCTAAATATTATGAAAAAAATAATTGTCAAAATATTACCAAACTTAAAACAAACAACAAACTGTTTACCTATTAAAACTTTAAAACATATGGATAATCACGCAATCTCTTTTTTTTCTAATGGTTAAAATAGCGTCCAGTTCTTTTAATTTTTACTCACTCCTACTTGGGAAAAATAAGGTTTGTAGCAACCATATTTTACTTAACAATTTTGTCTAGCAAAATTTATACTCCGCCAGAATGTCGAGTAAGGTGTTATGCCGTTTTGATGATTTGAAACACAATTTATATTGATTTTTTGAATATTTAAAATAAACATATTTTTTTCAAATATAAAAATGTAGACGATTTGTTGACCATGTCGCCAAAGAGTCACCATAGTAGTTGACAAAAGTGGTGGCATGGGGGCAATTGCCCCAAATTTCCTTCAGGGATATTTTTATTTTATTATATATTATACATACATACATACATACATACATACATACATACATACATACATACATACATACATACATACATACATACATACATACATACATACATACATACATATGTATTTATATTTAAACAATTTTTGGTTATTTTTAACAATGTTGATATTGGGTTGACAATAGGATTTGGGATATTCGGGACTTTTTCACTTCCCGGGAAACGGGAAAAAAATATTCCCCGGATTCCCGTAAAAAACAGCTCTTAAGGAAAATAACCTTATTTACTGAAACAGTATTTAAAAATTCATACTTTTATTAGTATAAAAGTATGAATTATAAAACTTAAAAACAATTCAGGTGACAAAAATAACAAATATTTATGAATACAGAAAAAGTATTTCAATAATTATTTTTTTATAAAATATGATTTTAGAACTGTTAATGCGTTTAACAAATCACTGGACATTATTTTCCTTGCTTTTGTTGCGAAAATCTCTCTTTAAAAGTTGGTTCCATTTCGTTAACAACACAACTGCTAGTTGCGGTTCTACAGATTCGAGTGGCTTGCTTGAATAACCTGTTAAACAATTGTGCTGAATAAAGTTTTATGACATTTTTTGGCACATTAGGAATTTCACCACATTTTAAATACTTAATTAACGCAAACGTTTTATCATCCCTTTCGTTCATTTATTTTTCTATTCAACCATCGGTATTAAAAGAGTAGAAATAATAGCCGAAAGCTGCTCTTAGCGCGTCTGAATAATAACATCCGTTACTAACAAATTTGTGCCCCTGCTGCTCAAGGCCTCTACTGCCTCTTAACTGGCATTTAAAGCGGCCACTTAATTTTCTAAAATCTGAACATATTCTTGAACCCACAACTCTGCGCAATTGAAATCTATCACACTTTTTTTAATTGCGTTTTTCGATCTAAGAAACGAGTTAATCGTTTTAACCATACTTATCTTGTTTTTACATCATCAATTGTTTCTTATTTTTCTCCAGACAGGCTGTTTTTAGAGGACTTTTTTCAAGTGGTTTTACAATTTGTATTGCACGATCTATAACATATTTGTAAGTTTCTAAAAATATTACAATTTTAAAAATGCTTGTTTTTTATTTAGCACAATAATGATCAAATATTTGTGTGAGAACCACTGAATTTTCTTTAAAATGCTCATGATTTTAAATTTCCCGTTTCCCGGGAAATTAGCAAAAATTTTCCTGCGAAATTGTTTTTAGCTTTTCCCGGGAACTCCTGGGCAGGAATTCGCGTTTCCCAAACCCTAGTTGACAATAATAACATAACAATATTGTTGTTATGTTTAATAATTCTATGGTTTGACTACAACCATATAATTTGGTGATAATATGTTTCTCTGATATTATGGTTACTCCACCCATGTTTTTTTCTATGCCTGCAATCTATTATTTTGGAATAGTTATAAAACTTTCGTTGTGGTTTGAATTTCAACACAAATTATTTGTTCAAACCAACCATGTTGCATTTTATAAGTGTTAGTTATAACCATATAATGATCAAATTTTAACAAAAACTTTTTTATCGTAAATACTATAATTTTTTCACCGCGACCATATATTGTTACCCAGAACATAGTATGGTTCTTGTGACCACACCACTACTATGTGTATTCGTCGTATGTGCTCTGTAAGTTAGACTCGATGAAAACATTCCTAGGGCGCAGGCACCTGTCATAACTGCAAGTAAGTCAATCCTTTAATGTTTCTAATAACGGAAATCAGGGAAGGCAAAGTATCTAAAACGATCATAGTAGGGTGAAGGGGATCGTCTGTGTGAGCATAAGTGGAGTAATTCTTAGCATTGCTTCCAATGCTGACATTATACCTATTTATAAGGGCAACAGCGAAAATGAAAGCTCTCCATATGAAAAGAGAAGGGATATAGAAGTACCCCGAACCTCATACATAACGAAGTTAAGGAAACTTAAATGCCCTTAGAAAGAATGTGCTAATTTTGGGTGGCACGATGAATGTATGCATGATGACTTCAGTGTTTTTACTGATGGTTCATTGATCGATTGTGACTGAAAGAGGCTGGAACGCCAACACACATAATGAGTGCATGTCCAGCACTGTAGGGTTTAAGACTGAGACTATCTATAACGGTTTCAAAAATAAAGCCATATACATCAACATCATTATTTAATTATTTTTTTTAAATTTATTACTTATTATTATTTAACCTTCGTAGTGAGGAAATCTGATCAATGTGCTTTCATAGTGAGGATACCTGATGAATGAGCCTTGGTTTGATTTTTCTGACTCAATCAAGGCGAAATAATACCAGGTTATTGCGCGGGCCAAGGCGAATATATATGTATAAGGTGGCATCGCCGCGAAAACAAATACAACATGCATTTTGTTGTTGGTTGAATGTTCAGGAAACGCCAAGAACACTAATTAAAATATCACAATCAAGTACTACAAGCACTTCTGTCATCTTATTTTTGTTATATACCCTTTCCACCTGTGGTGAAGGGTATAAAAAAGCTACAGAAAGAAAAGTGCTTATCTGTTTATCAAGTTCTCATTATATTTTGAATTGGAATTATCTGTTCTGAATAATAACACTCGACATTGCGTAGTTATGAAAATAAATGTATCTACTTGTAAAACAATGCCCACCCTAGCATTATTAACACTTTGTCGCTACATAAACATTTCGCACCATTAGTGGTCAGTTGATTAATATAAAAATTTAATTATTTATTGAGTCCCAAGATTTCTGAAAGGCTTCAATTACCTTAAAAATTAATTAGGCTTGACTTCATTTGGTTTCCCATACTCACACACTTTTTGAGCCAACGCATTTTTTAATAATGGGTAAATAACACGCTATTAAATCCATTAAAGTTGATCTCAATGCAACCGCAACAAAACCCAACAGTTATTTTCTTGAAACTTTGCTGGGTCAAGGTTACTTTTCCTAATCGTTGCATATTACAGAAGTTAGAAAAATAATGAAGGTTAGGTTAGGTTAGGTTAAACGGGCCGCCCGCAAAAACGCGAGTTCACTCGGAGGCCAATAAGGCCCATTGTGATGCCCCAACGATCGTCAACCCCCACGATTCCCTAAAGAACTCCGATACCGGTGGTTCTTGTAAACCACCCGGAGCTTTTCACAAAGCCTAATAGGCTACTCAGTGTCACATCCCTGAGACAGTCCAGGTCCTGGAAGAATCTTTGACCCAGAAATTTGAGCCTACGCTCTTTAAGAGCCGGACAGTCGCAGAGAAGGTGTTGAACTGATTTCTCCTCTTCCTCATCCATACAGCTTCTGCAGCACCCTCCACGAGAGATTCCCATACGCTCCGACATACGTCCGATCATACAGTGTCCCGTTATAACACCAACCAGAAGTGCTAACGAGCTTTTCTCGAGGATCAGTAGTGCCTTTGTCCTTTTTTATCAATTGAGGGCCAAAGGATTCTAGATAATCTGCAAGTGGTTAGTATAGACCACCTGCGAGCCGTTTCCTTCAGCGACCATTCTCCCAGTATGTTAGACATTTCGGCCAATGGGATATTGATTTCCCCTTGGGCAACTGTCACATCCAGGTTCGAACCGTTCCTCGCACATTGATCGGCCATCTCGTTTCCACGAATGCCCTCATGTCCTGGAACCCACACTATCATTATACGATGTCGTTCAAGCAGGGCTAAAGATTGTATGCAAGCTAACACACATTTAGATTTCACTATTTTTGAGTTAAGGGCCTTAATGGCGGCTAGACTATCTACGTAAATATCGATAGTCGACGCCTCCATCGCAAGTTCCTCAATTTTCCTTGCCGCTACTGATATAGCATATATTTCAGCCTGGAACACGGTGCAGGTATCGGGAAGCCTAAGTGAAATTGAAAGATCAAGATCCTCAGAGAAGACCCCCAATCCGGTCCCCATGTCTATCTTGGAGCCATCCGTAAATATTAAAACCGCATTGTTCCGAATTACAGAGTTCTCCTTCCATTCATCCCTGGTAGGAATTTTCACGACAAACGATTTGTCGAGGTCCATAACAGGGGTTAAGTAATCAGTCTGCTCCCTCAAGATATTGCCACCCACCTGTCGTAGGACAGGTGCCAGGTCGGCCCGACTCCCTGAGTCTTAAGGCCGACCTGGCAGCGACGTGTTTGATATAGACATCAAGAGGGGTCAGATACAGCATTGTCCCCAAACTGGCCTGTGGAGTTGACCTCATCATACCAGTAATGGAGAGACTCGCTAACCTTTGCACCTTATCCAGAAGAGAGAGGTGAACTTTAGTGTCCACCATTCTCCACCAGACGAGTGCTCCATAGGTGAGGATGGGCCTAATCACTGCCGTGTACATCCAGTGTACCATGTACGGTTTTAGGCCCCATCTCCTGCCAAAGGTCCTTTTGCATGCGTAAAATGCACATAGGGCCTTATTCATCCTGCTCTCAGCATTACGTTTCCACGAGAGCTTTGAGTCTAGGATGACGCCGAGGTACTTCGCTTCTTTTGATAATTCCAGAGTAATGCTACCCATTTTTGGAAGTTTAAATTCCGGAATTTTATATCTTCTGGTGAAGAGAACAAGTTCGGTCTTTTCAGGGTTTAGGCCCAGACCGTTGTCCTTCGCCCAAGCGAGTAGTTGGCCTAATGCCGATTCCATAAGGTCACTTATCGTGGATAAAAATTTACCCCTGATAAGGATTACAACGTCATCTGCATACGCGACCACCTTAACGCCTCCGTTGCCTAGTCTGAAGAGGATTTTATTTACAACAAGGTTCCAAAGGAGTGGGGACATGACTCCCCCCTGCGGTGTTCCCCTTGTCACAACTTTCCTCATCGTACTAGGGCCAAGACTGGAGATAATGCTTCTACTTCGAAGCATATTCTCCGTCCACTCTATAATTTTCTGTTCAGCCCCCACATATTGTAGGGCGTCCAGTATCGAGGATATATTCAGATTGTTGAAAGCGCCCTCTATATCCAAAAAGGCTGCTAGCACATACTCCTTCCTGTCCAGTGTATCCTCTATTGTACCGACTACATCATGCAGTGCCGTTTCCACCGACCTTCCCTTTAGGTATGCGTGTTGTGCCCTGCAGAAATTACTTGACGATAGAAGACCTTTGACATACACGTCCACCAGTCTCTCCAGTGTTTTCAATAAAAACGATGACAGACTTATTGGCCTGTAGTCCTTTGCAGTTCCATGGTTTATTCTTCCAGCCTTAGGAATGAATACCACAGTAACCTCTTTCCATTCTTTGGGGATATACCCATACAACAGGCTACCCCTAAAAATAGAAATCAGCCACGGCATGATAACCTTTATCGATTGCTGTAGTAACGCTGGGAAAATGCCGTCCGGCCCTGCGGATTTATAGGGCTTAAAAGAACTGACAGCCCACGCTACCCTGGCTTCATCTACAATGGAATCCACTAAATCATTACTATGGACAGCTGATGAGAAGATAGCCGCAGAAGAAACCGGCTCTTCTTCGACATCCTTACAGTCCGGGAAGTGAGTTTCCATTAGTAGATTCAAGGTTTCAACACTGCTTTCAGTGAAGTTTCCGTCTGGCTTAGTTAAGAATCCTGGCATACCGGGATCCTTAGAGAGCACCTTTCTTAGACGGGACGCCTCAGTGGTACTTTCCAAGTCTCCATAAAAGCGCTGCCAAGTTTCTCGCTTCGCTCTTCTGGTCTCCTTTTTGAAGTTATTGAAACTCCGGCGGTATTTGGCCCCATCAGAGGGTCCTTTGTCCCGCTTCGCTTTATTGAAAAGTCTCCTACAATCAGTACGTAACTGCCTGAGCCCTGGAGTCCACCATGGCTGGTGAAGTCTCTTAGACGGATGCCGTTCAGTGCACGTTGAGTGAAAAGCTTCAATTAGTGTCCTAGATAGAAAGGATGTGGAGTCATCCAGCTCTCGTGTGCCTGCCAACATTCCCTCAGTGGGAGGTGGCATATGTTCAACGCGAGTTCTGAACTTCCCCCAATCCGTGTTCCTAGGATTCCTGAAGGGTTTACTTACAGCGAGGGTAAGTTGCACCCTAAAAACAATTCTATTGTGATCAGAGAAAGAACAGTCTAGCCGAACCCCCCAATCAATTATCTTAACTGAGTCCCTATCGCTTACCAATGTTATATCAATGAATCAGAATCAGCCGAAGCTGATTAAGCCCATATTTTATGACGCCTTTGGAGGGACGTAGGAGACAGAGGGATTCTGAATCGATTTTGATCCAGAGATCTTTTCCTTCCCCTTTGTCCCTTGCGCGTCCAATTTCAATCGTCCAGCTCTCGGTGCCAAGGCCCTTATTCTGACGCTTGATCAGTGTAAGGATGGCCTCATCTTCCAAAATAGGAGGAGGAACCCATTCCTTCACTGTCGCCTGAAACGGAACCTGGTCCAAGGGGACGATTTCTATTTTGGCACATGGCCATAGTTCGCCAACATCACGGATGCAGTCTTTGAGGAAGCTTAAGGCCTTTTCATTACCGCATCCGATGATCTTGACGCCCTTTGACCACTTAGCGCCGTCAAACGCAGTGAACGAGTCGTCGTCATTATGAGCGAGTTCGTCGACCAATCTGCGTAGGATCTTTTCTTCTAAGAGCAGCCATCTTTCATTAGTAATCTTACCACCGGGGTGGTTACGATCAATAACGGCTACTTGTAGCTCAGGAGCTGACGTTAAGCTAGTTGAAGGCTTCAACCGCTTACCGTCAGGTACCTGCGTTTCACGCGACCTTTGCCGTTTATCGCTAGGTCTATTAGCGGGGCCCTTTGAGACTGGTGCTTGACCTTTAGAGGTTTGTGCAACCAGCATCTTGGAGCCTTTGCTAGCAGACTTCACTTTACCGCATTGGTCATCGCCCTTCCTGGATCCAGATGAGGCTCCTCTAGAAGTAGAAGGGCGTTCATCCAGAATCGCGGAGGTGACGATCGTGTTCGGTCCAGGAGTAGCATGGGGCACGGTTATTACCTTCTTCACATGCTTGTCCTGGTTACTATCCGTCCTGTTAGGCTTGACCTCCACGACGGTTGTATTAAGGATAGCCTCATACTTCCGAACGTGGTAGGTGTGCTTCCGCTTCAAACTCTTCTCCCGAGCAGTTGAGGACGCTGGATCGCGAGATTCCAGTGACCTTAAGTACCTAAGAGAACGTTTGTAGCCAGCTAGCCTTTTTCGTTCGTCCTGTCCGGTCCTGTTCGAGTTGTCTTTTTCCTTGTCACCATTTTCAGGGCCATGGGCCTCCGGTTTTCCGTCCGTTTTCGCAATTGGCGACACGGAGGTGACCTTGCTAAGGTCCTCCTCATCGGTCTCGTAGAGGTGTAACCCTTCGAGTCCCGATAAGTGGTCAGACTCGTCCGTGCTTAGACTGAATTGTCGGTCTAAGCGTTTGTCACGCCCAGAAATAGAAGAACGACTAACCGAACCTGGGTTACCTATCCGGTCAGTCGTGGGCACAGAAACATCAGTGGCACTCAGGCCTGTGGCCTCCACCTGAGTACTCACGTTATTACCCTTGGAGATTTTAGCACCCTCGACCAAGGACATAGGGCCATTATTTTCATTGTTCATTTTCATTTTGGGGGGTGGGGGGGTGGTGGTTTTATACCTCCACCAGAGGTGTACTGAAAAACTGCCGCTCCACTGGGGACAGACGCAGACCAAGATGCCGCTCACTATGAGTCAGACACATCTTGGATTTAATAAAAACCCCTACGGACCGACAAAAAGACGGACGAATAAAGTCTCCAGTAGTCGCCCTTAACCTAGGGAACAGACGCTACCAGAGCGGTATTGACCGACCAAGTCGACCAGAAGGAGAAGTTTACCCACGGCCGCCCCTAACCTGGAGTACAGACGCCGTGAGCTATGGGTGGGTGGTTCTTAGTTCACATCAACTTGATGTTTAAGCCCCTGCACCGTGTCTGAAGACTCAAGGTGACCACCCATCGCAGGGGAGAAAAATAATGAAAAAATCAGCATATCCGGTTAGTTCAATTGCGTTCTTTCACTGCTTTTTCTCCACTTTCTCTTGGAAATAAGATATTTTTGTAGGAAAAAAATGTCACAAAATTTTTTTAAAATCCATCGAGTTCTTTTTATGTGATGCGAACATAAATGAAAAGAAGACAGACAGGCGGAAATGAGTTACTACTTTTTTATATGTATAGATAATACTTAGAACGGCACTTCTAATATAAAAATACCTTAAAGAAAAATACTATTTTGTTAACAAATTTTTTATAATTTAAAATATGCCTAAAATTTTTTGCAAAAGAAATTACAAATATGTTATATTTTAAATTTGATCGCAACATCAAGCGGTCCACTTTAAGTCAGCAATTAGACATTAAGTGAAAGATTATAAAAAATCAAAAGTTGCAGTACAATCCAATCTTCCTGCTATACTAGTTATTCCTAAAAATAAATATATTTCTAAAGATGAAAAGT
The DNA here is from genome assembly GCA_949628195.1 of Phasia obesa. NCBI lineage: Eukaryota > Metazoa > Arthropoda > Insecta > Diptera > Tachinidae > Phasia > Phasia obesa. The sequence goes on along the minus strand of OX451216.1, from coordinate 70,861,728 downwards.
CTTTTAAATTCTAAAATGATGAGAAAATGTTTGTGAACATAACTCCACAAAGTCTTGAGCTAGAACAATATAAATAAACTGCCTCTCAAGTTCAATAGCCACTTGTACATGCAATCGTTTAAAGAAATAGTTTCAGATCAGTTAACAAAGAAATGAGAATAAAATCACAACTTGCCTTAGTTTCTATTTGCTATAAATATTTTGTTTTTTGTCTTCGTATTCTCAAGAAATGTCATTAGGAATGGTTTGTATTAATACACTTCCTTGATGGCAATCATTTTCAAAACATTTGAATTTATTTTTTGAAAGCAAAAACATCATTGTCAGAGACACATGTTATGCAAAATGTTTTTATTAAAAGTAACATTTAAATTTAGCATTTTTAGCATTTAACATTTCTTCATCACGAACAAACTTGGAAATAATCAAACATTTAAACACAATTGTGCACATACATGTATAACGTATATTTTGTAGCATAAATTCAACAATAACAACAAACAACCGACAAACGTCCTCTAAGAATGACACATGATCCAGGTAAATGTGAGCAATAACAGCAACAACAACAACAGCAAGCAAATAAAAAAAGAAAGGAAAGACGACTAGAATCATGCAAAATAGATGACAAGACCACCTCGGAAGACATGAAGTGAATTTCATTAGAAATAAAACAACAACAAAAGCAAAACACACACATATTTTTAACAAGTTTGTTTCTTAGGTCTTTTGTTTTGTTTTGCTAACGATAAACACGCCAAAGGGTTTTGTGATACATTTAATATTGAAATTTAATTATTTCCATTAAGAACATATCTGAGATCAATATCATATTTTTACTGTGAATGCAACGAAAATTAAAAGGCACAAGAACATTAAAAAGAGGGCGATTTTAAAGAAAAAGAAAAAAAAACGTTCTTTAATACCGTTAAATTGACCGAATTTCACGTAAGAAATACTAACTTGATTATACTTTTATTACCAAACAACAACAAATTATTTGAAATTTATTTTATTTGCAACAAAAGGGTGACCTGGTTAACTCCTCCATTTCCGAACAACAACTCCTACCATTTCACCACAACTCTAAAACAATACAGAAAGGTCTTGATTCATGCTTGCTGTGAGGCGGCATATTTTATATGCTGCATTAAAGTAACTAACCAAACAAACTCCAAACAATCTCACGTAATTTCTGTTCAAATGTAAACTAAAATATGGTGTTACCTACACCAACAACATCACCATCGCTGCTATTATTGCCAACCAAAAAAAAAAAAAAAATCCTGTATGTCCCTGTTATGTGTTCAGGCAATAAAGTAACACAAAGTACACACATATTTGCACATGAAATAAATTTAATGCTTACAATTTCTTTCTCTGTTATTGGTGTTGTTGCTGGGTTGATTAACGTAAAAAAACACACACAAAAACAATATAGAAACTTATTGTTAAACCTTTAAACTTGAACTCATGCTGACAGTCGTGCTTTTGTCATTACAGCAAAATTAAGAATTAAAAATTAAGAATTCTTAAGCTGAACTTTCTTTTTTTATTTTATTATTACTGTCGATTAGACTAAAAGTAGCTCCTATTTGATTCACATTTATTTAGACTTGTACACATAGTTTATTTCTCTGCCTTTAAATATCTTTTTCTGCAATCAGTTTTATAATAGCGGAGTTCAGTGTTCGATGCAAATGGTCTTGCAAAAGTGCAAGTGCATAATATCATAGTTTGTGAAATCCAACAACAAAATACCTATTGCTTGTCTTAAATTTGCATTTGCACTTTCACAAGACTATTTGCATTAAACACTGAATACCGCTATTCTATTACAAATTAAAATAAATTTATATTTAATTAGAAAAAAAATGTATTAAATATTGCAAATACTTTTCAAACCTGTCTTGACATAAATCTGAAAATAAAAGAAAAATTGAACGCAACACATAACAAATGTTAAATTAATTAAAACTTTTCTAAAACACACACTAATAACACTGTGCTCGAATTTGGCACTTCTTTTTAAGAAGCTGGGCACCCTACTGGTAAATCTAATTCGAGTACACTTAATTCAATGGCATTAGCCGTTTTTAGAAGTTAGCGCTCGTATTTGCGATATTCGCGATTCAAAATTTGTAAGCTAAAGTACAAAAAAGTGGTATTTTTATACTTTTGGGATAATTTTTTAATTTAAATTAATTCAATTCTGTTGAATAAACACAAGAATACATGACATTCTTATTTTTGTATCCAAAAATCTATTTTTTTCGCGAAAAATTTATACAAAATTATAAAAACACAGTAATTTTTGTTTGCGCAAAGTCATTAATTTGCGAAATTTTTTTATTGTTTATTTTTTATTTTGCTATTAATTTATCAAATGTGCTTTACTGTCACAACGTTTAATCATTTCTTTATGATTCTTCTGTACCAGTGTTCAAGTCATGCTCGTCAGACTCAGCTGGTGATTGTTCAGCAAACTTGTTTGTATGAAAATGCAAATAAATCAGTCAAGTGCGAGTTAGACTCACACACGTAGGGTTCCGTACTATGTTTAGTACACCTTTAAAAATTCAAGTTTTTATTTATTTCATGTCTTATGAGTCTCCCTTTAATTTTAAAATTATAGTCGTAATAGCGAAAATTGCATCACTGTTGAAACACCCTTTAAATTTTAGCAATTTTTGTTATAGCGGCTATGGTAATACACTATCTATACATGCGCCTACCTATTTCTGCTCAAAAAATTAGGTAATATACGTGAAAAAACATGTTACTGATGGAACACCCTTTAAATATTAGTAATTATTACAGCGGCCGAAATACAACATCTACTGTAAACATTTAAAGAGTCTACCTATTACGGTTCAAAAAATAAGGCTATTTACATTCAAATCATGTCTCTTTCGGAACACCCTTTAATTTCGTTATTTGCTATGGCGGCCATGGCAATTCTCCTTCTATGAATATATCAAGAGTCTACCTATTACTATTAAGAAAATAAGTTACTATACCTGAAAAACATGTCATTGTCAGAACACCCTTTAATTTTTAGTAATTGTCATAACGGCCATGGCAACACATCTTCTATACAAATTGGCAGAGTCTATCTATTACGGTTCAAAAAACATGTCGTTGTACATGCAAAAGACGTCACTGTTGGAAAACCCTTTAAATTTTTATTGGTTTTATAGGGGTCATAGTAATATACCATTTGCGAAAATTTCAAGCATCTATCTATTATGGGTAAAAAATTAGTCAATGTTCATGCAAATCATGCCACTGTCGGCACACTCTTTAATCTTTACTATTTCTTATAGTGGCTATAGTAATACACCTCCTGTAAAAACTTCAAGAGTCAAATATTATGCCATATACATGCAAATCACGTCACTATAGGAACACCCGTTATTTTGTAGGCTTAATATTGTATACTTGCTTATAATGCAAAAATAGTTTAAATCACTGCAAATTTTAAGTGGTTGCCTCCTATAGCTCACGAAATAAATAAATAAAGTCAAATAACACGTCACTTTCGGAACACCCTATAAGTTTTAGTATTTGTTGCTACAGTAGCCACAGTTATACGCCTTCTGTGAAAATGTTAAGAGTCTACCTATTACGGTTCAAAACTTAGGCTTTATACATGCAGATAACACCACTATCAGAACACCCTTTAATTTTTAGGTTTATTTTTTTAGACTTGTTTATAAAGCGAATTAAGTTTTAATTACATTTGTAAATTTTTAGTGTAATCCTCCTACAGTTCAAGAAATAAACACATATTCGTGAATAACACCTCTCTATCGGAACACCCTATAAGTTTTAATTTTTGTTGCTATATCGGCCACCGCTATACACCTTTTGTAAAAATTTCAAGAGTCTACCTATTATGGTTCCAAACTTAGGCCTTATACACGCAAATCACACCACTATCGGAACACCCTTTAATTTTTAGTTTTATGTTTTTATACTTGCTTATATAGTGAACTAAGTTTTAATTACTGTTTGTAAATTTCAAGTGTATCCCTCCTACAGTTCAAGAAATAAACACATTTTCGTGAATAACACCTCTCTATTGGAACACCCTATAAGTTTTAATATTTGTAGCTATAGCAGCAACAGCTATACATCATCTGTGAAAATTTCAAGAGTCTACCTATTACGGTTCCAGAGATAAAAGGCGCTGACAAACGGACAGACATTGTAGCGAAAACAATAGGGTTACGTTTTTACACTTTGTGTACGGAACCCTAAAAATGAATCTTTAAAGCCATTTTAACATTAATGCAATGAAAAGCGGTAAGCATTTTTTCTATATGAATGCGCCAGTTGTCGGACCGATTAATTCCTAAAACGTTGTCAATAATCGCTTTTATACAGTTCCTTGCCTCAAGCTCATCCATACTCTCAGGGCATCTTCAAATAACTTATCCTTCATCAAGCGACAGATATCCGGCCCATTAAGTATTCCTGTAAAAAACGAAATATGAATTTAATTTTTCAACATATTAGTATAAGATAAATTAATACAAACCTTTTATTTTCATACTACTTAATCTTGGAAAAATACGACATAATTCGTTAAACGAATTTCCATCCAGATTAAGTAATTTAATAAAGTTTTTCACAATGCCCAGTTGCCTGTAGCGGCGGTTACAAAACTTTATCAATTGATACAAGTGGATTTTCAACAATTTTATTTTTTCGCAATTTAACTGTTTCACGTTGAGGCCAGTCATGTTTGTTGTACTGATCACCACTATATCGTGTATCCCATAGACACATAAAACACATATTCTGAGTGTAAACCGTTTGCATACCTCTTAAAAGAGTTATCACTTTTAAAGCAGCACAAATTTTTCAATTATGATCGTTGTATTTAACTACATCGAGGATTTTTTTCAATGATAAATAAGTCTCTTTTGTGTTAGTTAAATCGTCAAAACAGTATAAAAATATCGGTTTTAATAGTACTTCAGCGTACAAATTTTAAATCGCGAATATCGCGAATACGAGCGCTAACTTCGAAAAACGGCTAATGCCATTGAATTCTGCGTACTCGAATTGGCTTTACCAGCATGGCACCGCATGGTGCCCAGCTTGTTAAAATTTGCGACTAGCACAGTGTAATTATTTTCCCGAATACGCAGGAGTTACACTGTACTTCTAATAACATCGGTTGTTTCAATTTGGGTAGGTCCCAATACCTACGGAAGTATATACAACAAAGTTGTTTTTCTTAGTTTCTTATAATTTATATCGTGAATAACACAACATTAGGTTATCTAAGGAAAACACTCGATAAATGGCCATCAAATTACAAAAGGTTGTGGGCATAAGCCCAATAAGTCTTTCAAATAACCCTAAAGAAATAAACCCAAAGGTATAAAATTACACTATCTAGGCTGACAAATCTAATCACCGATACCAGAAACGTGTAGTAATTACGTTATGTCAGCGGATGTATGTCAAATTTTTTAAACCATATGTAGTCCACATTAAAAACATCTAATATAGGCAGAAAAACCGCTGGTATCACATCGCGATAAAGCCATTTTCACACCATTACACTGAGTATTAAGACTTGTCAAAAACTTAAATCCAATGAAAATATTTCATCAAAATATAATAATACGGAAAGAAGAAATTTGATATCCCGTAATACCAACCCTTTTTAAAAAATTATCTGAACGATAACATTTTTTTAAAGCAAATAACCAAGCTGAGTAAGTCGCCGATAGTTCGCTGCCGCCGATGATATTTTATCTTTGTTCTGCAACTGCCATAAATTGCCATCAGTATTATCGCTTACATTTGTACTTTTTTCTGCCATATCTAGAAATTGTTAAATGTACGTATTATTTTTTTTTTTTTTGTTTTGTGAATCTTATGCTATCCAGTGCTCAACATTCACACACAGTCTCTTCCAGGCACAGTCTGCAAGTGTCATCTTCTTCGATTTTCGTCTTGGCGAGATGATTTAATATAGGGTCTTTCATTAAATTTAAACAAAACAAAGTGTGTCTGTTTGAAAGGCCTATCGATGCCAATGTGTATGCAATATAACATCATGCAAATGTCCAAAGCGGCTCCGCTGGATGGCACGTATCCGAAAAGTCCAATTTTTTAAATATCAGGCAAAATTTTATCGTTAGAGAAAGACAACAAAAATGCCCTTATAGACAAGCAAAAGTCTAACAGGCTCAGGTCGCACGATCTTGATGGCCAGTTCACATCACCTCCAGGATATCAAATGTGACATGAGCTGTTTGGCCTGTAGCGCGGTCCTTTCGAAACCACATGCCGGTGGTATCCATACCATCAAACTCTGCCCAAAAAAAGTAGGTAATCATGGACCTAAAGGGCTCGCCGTTGACGGTGATGGCCTGGCCAATGTAGTTATTTAAGAAATAAACCGATAATGCCGCCAACCCCAAATCTACAGCAAACATCGACTGTTTTGGGACGTTCTTAGTTCTCATCTGGATTGGTATCATTCTAAATCCAACAATTTTGTTTGTTTATATAATAGCTTCAAGAATATAACCGTCATGAACTGTCAAATGATTTCTGCTGCAACTAGCCTTTATTCTCGACCGAAGAAATTTCACCAGAGTCTCTCAGAATTCCAGAAAAAAACTAAGAATAAGGGCGCCTATAGCATTCTCATTTTAGATATCCCAAATATATTCAAACATCTCTCTATCATGCCTACCGAGGAGCTCTTTGAGTACCATTCTGGCATGCCTACACGTGGTGGCATTCTTCCACCTCTTCAGGTTCTAAGAGTTCACTCATGACATATCGCAGTGCAACTCTAGATTCTGGTCCACAATAATTCATAGTTGACTCATTTTTCAGTCCATGTGCTGCATATTTCCAGTTGTACTTATATGTCATTAGCCCCCATTGACTTTACTTCATCCCTTAGGATTATTTTCTCAAAAAAAAAAAAAAAAAATGATTACCTTAGCAATAGTAATTTAGTAATTTAATGAAATTTTGATTTTCCTTAGCTAAACTTCTTTTATAGTTTTTAGCCCTTGATACTGCGTACAATCCACCTTTTTTTTAATTTAAATTAAAACGACTAAAAAACTATTTTCGTTACCATACAAATTACGTTTTTTTAATCTATAACAAATGCAATTTTCAAGACTTTGTAAGCCATCAGAAATGCGTAAAATATGTGTTTGTAAATGGTATTTTATAAGAAAATTCATTGCCACCATGAAATCTTTGATAGAGGAAACACCCGTGAACAGAAAACCTTAAATGAATAAAAGACTGCATTAAATAACATGAAGGTCATGACAGCAAACAGTTTCCTCATGCTGCGTATAAATGTTGTGCGTAAAACTAAAAACTTTGCAATACATCAGCTATTAAGCAGAACAGTATCTAAAAGAATTTATTCTTTACTTGCCAAAGAAAAGTAGCAAATTTCACCGAATACATTTACTAACTGCCACCAAAAATATTTAAAGTTTTAGATCAAGTTTATCTGAGATATTGAATGCAGAATTGTACATGCATTTACTACAACTACACCTACAAACTAAATACATAATGCGAAAAATTCCAAAGACGGAATTATATCTTGGACATTGCCGTATATAGTAGTTCTCGCTCGGCTGGCAGGCACAAAAAATTGTCAGAAGAATTATACCTCTTTACGGCAGTGACCGGTAACAACCTAGTTGGCTTTTCACTCTGCTTGGATGCTGACTAAATAAAATCGGCCGGAGAGAAGTTTACTGTCTATAGAATACGACGAAGATTCTTGGTCATGATGAAGGATGGATGGGGGAGTCTCGCAAGAGATGGAGAGGTTAGTTTCTAAAGGAACTCCGGTTTATTTTACCAATAATTGAATCTTGAAAGTATGGATAAAAATTCCGCTCAAAAGGACGGGTTAATCTCTAAAGGCACTTCTGAAGGAATAGACCCTTGTCAGGAAGTCCGGAAAATGTCTTGTATATAATCGCTGAATCTTAAGCTGGATAACTGCGTCCCTAACGCAGGTCTTGAAAACTTCAAGTATCAATTGGTCTCCATGGGCGTACTATTGTGTTGTTGACTTCTCGACGCCAATGCTTCCGTATTATATGAGAGCAGTAGTAGCAGCATTTCCCTAGACTAAAAGGGTCTAATAGCCTGTTCAGGCTGCCACGAAATTAAGTAATTTCGAGCTGAAATTACGAACGAAATCTAAGGTGTTCATACTGGGTTTTTGACATTTGAGTTAATTTCGCAAACAGCTGATCATGTTTAGTTACATCTGTATAATTTTTGTTTTTTGCAAAAAGCTTTTGCACAACACTTTCGTATTAATTTAAAATATACACGAATATTAAAAAAAATACTACAACAAAATTAATCTATAATTATGTATTTATTTCTATTTTTTATTTAGCTTTAAAATTTTTTCTGACAAAAGCGCACTTTCAAGGTTGTAAATATGTTCATGGTTGCAAATAAAGTAGCTTTTTCTACAAAACCAGCGTTGTCTATCGTAATTTCAAGTTAATTTATACGAAATTAAGTAGAATGAGTTAATTTGGGCAATAGTAAAATGTATGCGAAATTACGTAATTTCAAGTTGATTTCGGCCGAAATCACAAATGACTTAATTTCGTGGCAGCCTTAATGGGCTATAAAACTGGAAGATAAGAACGTTAGAGGTCAAACGACTGGTCGCAGGGAAATCGGTAGCCCAAACCGGTATGATGTTGCACTTCAAAAGAGGCACTAATAGAGTGTCAGGAGTTTAGATAGTCTCCAAATCCTAATCAAGGGGTATGACCATTGCCACACATGTTCGAAAATAGCTACTTGTCGCTATGAGCAACAAAGACGTTTGTAGACGGATTGTTTTTTTTTTTTTTTTTTTTTTTTTTTGGTCAGAGGTAAGACGATAATGAGACAGTAAGACGGTAATGAACTTATTATAAAAACAACCACAAAACTTCGAGTTCAAATGTTATCAATACGTATACTTTAAAAAGCAATACCTTATCAACTTTCTTATTATATTATAGTAACTGGCGAGAAAGTACTTTAATACTTTTCTGTTTTTGCATTTACCTGGTCCTTGATAAACGACGATAATGAAAGGTACTTTACTGGTGATGCTGCATTAGCGAACAGTCCATCTTTACATTTGCGGGAGAAACCAAATAAAAGTGACAACGTGTTTACATTTATTGCGGAGGATCTATCAAGTACAACATTACTGACAGTTATCGATTTCATACTTAAATAGATAAAAGTAAGTGTGTGTTTCCATCCACCAAAATCAACTATCAAAATATAACCCAACTACTCATGGCATCCAAAAATGCATTATTTTCATCAGTTAAAAAATGACACACTTTAAAAAGAGGTTAGCGGACCTCACTGACGATCCATAGGCTTCCTTCAAAACGACTCGAAATATATTTTTTTATATATAGCCGCACTTATATTATACTAGATGTCTTAAAACTTTTAACTTTAAAAGAATCCACTCTTTTAGTGTCTATGCTACATCAAAATGCAATTCTTATACACAATTTTGTGGTTCACTGAATACGCTTAAATATTTTTTGCTTCAATTTTAACTTTTTTTTTTGTGGGCTTTTTCAGCTTGTGCCATTGTTGCTACTAACAGCCACTTGTTGTTGCTACAGTTGATGTTTTTTATTGTTGCTGATGTTAATATTAGTAGAGATACGTTATCTATCGACATCTGCACAATTTTTAACCACAGCCACACACACACACTTTCTCGCTGGTATTGATAATCTGATTGCGCAGCAATTTTATGTTTAATTCAATTTTAAAGGTGATTTAAAACTCATGTAGCCATACATCTTTTCATTTATTCTTTACTTGTATACCGCTCTTGTTTGTACTTCAATGTTCTATAACGCTTTTTTACTTCTTTAAAGGGGCGGCTCTATTAATGTGTTTTATTTTGCGTTAAAATGAATTCTATTTCAACTCAAGCATTAACAAACAATTTTAAACTTAAACAAATGCCAATGTGACTAGCAACGAGAGAAGTTTGTTTTAATTTAAAAGTCAGATTAAAAACGCTTCTTTAACAATTTGTAACGAGATCATTTCTTGAGATAAACTACTCGATATTGTTGGCAGAAAAGGTTTTTACAAAAACACAAATATTACTTTTTTGTTTTAAAGAAAAAAAATATACTTAACGCAAAATGGGATAGTCCTAAATGAAACTTATTTATTTGGAGTTGTCTGTTTTGGGTTGTTGTCGGCAATAATTATACTTTACAATCCACATGCGGTTTTTGTATTTACTAGTTAGAAGTAATGAACATTCCACACCGGTTGTTGTACCAGCTAACAGGGCTCATATTTGTAGTAAATATAAATTTAGTTAAATTCCAATTTTAACAGGGTACACGGATATTTTATAATTTCACATAAATTCTTACTTTTTTAATTTATGCACAGTGGGTGATTATAAAGAAGTTTAATTTAATCAGGCAGTATAAAAAAACATATAATAAAAGTCATTCATAATAGCCAAACCTTAATAAGCGCGCTGATCGCTAACTAACTGTCAAAAATTCTCATCTACATACATAGCACAGTTGGCGGTAGTGCACTAATTCTGCAATCTTCATTCACACTGAGTGATATTGCAACATTAATGCATTCTTTTTTTTTATTTCCAATGATGATTTTAAAATTTCCAGCCTCAATCAACATTAGTGATAGTGAGTTAAAAAGTCTTTGCACTAAAACTTAATTATTTTGATTTCAAAAAATGCAATCAGCAATATATTGCAACTTTTTGTTCTTCACTCAAGTTGATTGCAAGAAGAAATTTTGCATTTAATTTGAGGGTCAATTTGATTTATTGTTATTTTTGTTCACTAATTCAAAATTGAAGACTAATACTTCATTAAAAATATAATTCAATTTATTTTATATTTATTAATGATTATATAAAACAGTAAATTAATTTATATATGTAACATAAATATAGGAGTATGACCATCTAGACCTTCAAAAATTAATTAAATTAATTTTTAGTTTATCAAACTTTTTTTTTATTTCAATAAACAAAATGGATACATAATAAAAGTAAAATTCAAAAAATTATTTGCAACAAACTTTTCAAACTGTTACCACCAAATTTTTTTTCTTCTGAGTGTCTACCATTCCACTAAAGAAAAATAAAGGCCTCACAGGTGCAAAAGAAGTCAAATGCGTGTTGAATTTTAAAAATATTTGCCTAATTACTGGATATTTGTTAAGACAACCCAATTCAGTCTCTAAATCCAGTAGAGAAGTATTTAATTCTATTCATATGCTATCATTTTGTTCTACTGTTGAATTATCTAATATCAAAGATATGAGAAGACTCGTGATTTAAACAATCGTTTTATTTACTTCGTCAATTGCACTAAAATCTAGAAATCTAACTTACCTAGTAATGTTCGAACTGACTTTGAAAATTTTTATGTAACTGTTATTTTTATATAGTATTATATAGTATTAATAATTAATTTGTTACCATTATGTACCTTGTTTCAATAATGCATAACAAATTCATTACGTTTCATCACTTTTTTTATTTTGGTGTAAAATATTCAAAAAAAAACGAATTTATTTCAAAATTCTCATGATTATTGATTGCAAGTAAAAATTTTGCAATCACTTGATTATTTTTTTTTTTTTTTTGATTGCAAGTAATAATTTTGCAATCAATTGAGGGAGTGAAGAATTCTTGCACTAAATCTGCGTTGAGTGGTAGTGCAAACATTTGCACTACCACAAAATTCTTTTGATTGCTAGTGCAGCTTTGCAGTTTATCACTAAGCTGCAAAAAGAAATAGTGCAATAATTTCTTTTGCAATATGATTTAGTGGTAGTGCAATGCTGATTTCAATCAAAATTTAGTGCACTACCCCCATCTATGATACATAGGCACAAGATGTATGAAGCATCCTAAACTCTGACATTGTTGTAGAAATACTTATTTTGCTTCTATAAAATTAAATAACTTTTTCAAAAAATTATAAATATTTCCTCCAATACTTTTTGTTTGTATATGAATCTGTAATTTACAATTTTGTGACATTTTCTTTTGTTGAATAAAATACAAATTAGCCTAAGTTGACGACAGCCACAACGGTGGTCGTGTAACCATGTAGCTTTGCTGGCTTCAAAATAATCGTTTACCTATAAACGTGTGTATTTTATTTTTGACAGTTTGGAGTCGGTATCCTGATGATGTCTATGTGTTTAATGCACCTAGGTTTTAAAACAGAGATATCATCTATTTAAAAATCAAACGCAATTAAAAAAATATGTCACTCTATATACATATGTAATATGTCACTCTATATACATATGTAATATTAAATATATGTTATGTAACAGTCATGATTTTCATTTTCAAAGAAATATTGAAATTTTTTTTAATTTTTCGAAAATTATTTGTAAAAATAATTTTTTGAAAATTTTTTGTAAAATTTTATTCAAAAATATTTAAAATTTTTTTTTTTCGAAAAATTTTCTGTGGAAATATCGTTTTGAAAACGGTTTGTAAAGTTTTTTGTAAATATTTAAAAAAAAGAATTTTTTTACCAGTGCACATTGGTCAATTCCGGCCAAAAACGATTTTTATTTTTTATTTAATTTTAATGAAATTTTAAAGGATAATTAAAGCCAACACTTAAAAAAATACAATTTGATTCTTATTTTCATTATTGGATAAACATGTTATTGTTTATACTTGTGCAAAGTAAAAAATATTCTGCCTATTATTTTAAGGTTTTTAAATTTGATTATTTTGCTTTCAAATAAAAGTAGGCTATGATTTTTTCTTCATAGTTTTTTTTTGGAAATTTGCACGTGTTACTAAAAAGTGTTAGTCATTAAACATTCTATGTGGTTAATGCAATTTTGTGCGCGTTATTTTTGTTGATAAGTGAAGTGATTGCGAATAAGTTAAAAAATAAATAAAAGGTATGCAAAATCAATTTTTGAAAGACAAGAACTAATTAGAAGGGGTTAGTAGAGGTTAAGTGTAAATAACATTTGCTAGTGTATAGTATCAAGAGTAAGTATTATAAATTTTAGCCGCCATTGCGTGCCTTCCTATTAACCAGAGCTTTTTTAGTGACTCCAGCTATTACAAATGGTGAACTTTTTGAAATATTTCAACTTCACCAAAATAAAAAATGGGATGAAATTTTGTTAATAATGCTGAAACACATAGAGGAGCGATCAAAAAAAATGTTTAAAAAAGACGAAATAAAAAGTAAAATTAAAGGTTTAATTAGTACCGGTCAAAAAAAATGGGGTTTGTGCAAAAGAACTAGGAATATATTTGAAAATCGGGAATCAATGTGGTTAAAATTAAATTTTAATTACTTGGAATGTGAAGATTGTGTAAGTTTGTAATAAAAATATATACATAAAAATAAAAATATTTAATACTTTTTTTATAATAAAGGATGCCGGAACTAGTAAACAGTTAAATAGAGGAAGGCCAGTTATTTCCTTTGAAGAATGTTCAGAGAGAAGCAAACGACGAAAAATTGCTGAAATTTGTACCACATATGACTCATCATTACTTCATAATCTTCATCTGTTCGTTTCTGTCGACCAATTCAATTTGAATTTGTTAAAGAAAATAAAAAAACCGTCGAAAAGGAGTACAAAAATATTTGTGAACAAATTAAACATTTAGTGCCATCAGAAATTGAATTCCTTGACAACCGTAAATTTGTAGTCAACTATACTCTCCTTTGTACAATGGTTGATGGCAAAGTCGTTAACATTCTTACAAACCAGATGTCAACCAGATCCTGCAATATATGCAATGCAAACCCTAACAATATGAATAAACTAACATATGTTAAATCACTAAAACCCATTGAAACCAATTACAAATTCGTCTTAAGCACTCTGCATTGCTGGATAAGATTTATGGAGTGTCTTCTCCATATAGCGTATAATATGGATTTTAAGAAATCGTTTGCTTCCAAAGATAACAAGACCAAAAAACAAAACAGAAAGAAACAAATTCAGAATGAAATGAGATCAAGACTCGGAATATGTGTTGACGTCGTAAGACCAGATTCAGCAAATTCAAATAATGGTAATATTGCTCGGAAATTCTTCAAAAATTATAATATAGTTGCTGAAATATTAAACATTGACCCGCGTTTAATTAAAAACTTTGCAATTATTCTCCAAGTTTTAGCTTCAGGCTATGAAATCATCATTAATAAATTTAAAATATTTTGTTATAAAACAGCAGAACTATTTGTGTGCCTTTATGGATGGTACAACATGCCGCCGACTGTACATAAAGTCCTCATTCATGGTGCTGAAATAATTCAATATATTGGAATACCAATAGGCACATTATCAGAGGAGGCTCAGGAAGCATCCAACAAAATTTTTAAATCGGCCAGGAAGAATCACAGCAGAGGATTTTCTAGAACCCTGAACAATGAAGACGTCATTCATTACCTTTTAATATCCTCTGATCCATTGATTAGTACAATAAGAATAAAAAGTGATAAGAAAGAACAAGACATGATGGATGAAGCCTTAGAACTTATTTATTAATTTAATTATAAAACATTAAATTTGTGTATGTATAAAAAAATAAAATTTTGAATAAACCAATCAAATGTGTTTAATTTTCCATTAGGTATGTTTTAAAATTAAGTAAGTTTGAAGAAAATGTATATATTAATTTAAGAATTAAAAACGCTTACAGTCAAAAATAAGAGGTTTGTGACGGAAAAAGATATCTCAAAAACAACTAATAGAATCTTTACAAAACGTTCATCGATATGACCCTTAATTAATTAAATAAATTACTTAAATAAATATAGAAGTTATGTATTTATGGCCGGATTTGACCACTGTGCAGTGGGTCAATTGACTACCTATATGTGTATTGCTTTCTATAAAGGTCTTTAATACAAATCAAAGCAGAAAACCCCTGCTAACCTAAAAACAAGCAAAAGTCGCCCCTCGAGGGGGTTATTGACCCCCCGAGATCTGTATGCATACCTTGTGATCTACCTGTCGCGGTCTTATATATATTTGACAAAAAAAAAACAAAAGAGAATCATTAAGCCGAAAAAATTAAAAAAAAACGTGAAAAATATAGGTGGGCGTGGTTTTTGGCCCGCAGCCTCCAAAGGATTCATCCGATGTTGCTGAATTGCAATACGAAAATTTTAAAACTATGCCTGACAGATTGGTGTGCTTAAATTTTTTGTATCTCTTCTGGTGCCTTGGCAAATGACATTGCAACCCGAACACGGACAGACGGACATCGCTTAATCAACTTCCCTTTGTATAAGGATCCAGAATATATATACTTTATGGGGTCGGAAATGAATATTGTAAAAATTACAAATGGAATGACAAACTTATATATACCCTTTCCACCTGTGGTAAGGGGTATAAAAATATCTTACTCTATATATGTATGTACATACATATATTCTTAATATTAAAAAATGTTATGTTAAAGTCATGATTTTCATTTTCACAGAAATATTGAAATTTTTTAATTTTTCGAAAATTGTTTGTAAAAATATAAAAAAAATAACTTTTTTTTTAATTTCCAAAAATTTTTTTTGATTTTTTATATTTAGGACCTTCCGCAGTCTATATTATGTTAGAATGGTTAAATTTAAGCAAAAAAAATCTTTAAAAAATATTTCCTCATATTGACCAAATTCAAATTTAAGCAAAATGGTCAAATTTAGGCAAAAAAAATTTCCTCATATTGACCACCTATGTGCCCTTTAACTGCTCCTATTTACCAGTGGGTACCGTGGGTCAATTGGCTACCTCTATGTGTACTGCTTTCTATAAAGGTCTTTAATACAAATCAAAGCAGAAAAACCCTAGGAACCTAAAAACAAACAAAATTCGACCCACGCAGGGGGTTATTAACCACCGAGATCTGTGTGTACCCTTTGCGATCTAACTGTCGCGGTTTACTATTTATTTGACAAAAAACAAAAGAGAATCATTGAAGCCGAAAAAAACGTGAAAAAATATAGGTGGGCGTGGTTTTTGGCCCGCAGCCTCCAAAGGAACGATCCGATGTTGCTGAATTGCAATCCGAAAATTTTCGAAACTATGCCTGACAGATTGGTGTTCTTAAATTTTTTCTATCTCTTCTAATGCCTTGGCATATGACATTACTACCGGAACACGGACAGACGGACAACGCTTAATAAACTTCTCTATGTATAAGAATCCAGAATATATATACTTTATGGGGTCGGAAATGAATATTGTAGAAATTACACATGAAATGACAAACTTATATGTATGTATATACCCTTCCACATGTGGTGAAGGGTATAAAAAAAGCTGGCCAAGTGGCTCCGGGCAATATGCTAGTTCCATACTACGCATAGAATGTCCAACAGGTGCCACAATATAAGCAGGTAGTGCCGTAAGCAACACAACCATTACCGCTGGCTTTTGTTCTAAAAACATTAAATGTTTGTTTAAGAATTTATTTGTTGTTCTGCTAAAAAAAAACTTATTTATTTCTTTGTTTGTCTATGGAAATATTTCTTAGAGACACTAAAAGTATGTACTTATATACATATGTATGTACATTAGGGTGTCCCTTATTTTTGGACGTCATTTTTTTTTTGCGCAAAAAAATTGTAAGAAAAGTCTCGATATTTATAGGACCCGTGAAAGTAATTTTGAAAGTGATCTTGATAACCTATTTGATATTGCTCATGCTGCTGCCCTTCAAATTATCAAAATAGAAGAGGATAAAGCATTTTTGAAGCTACAGAGAGAGCCGGGTAGACCGGGTTGCTTTACTGGCATAGATAAAAACTTGGCAGACAAAGAGGAAAGATCTAGAAAAAGGTTATTACTCGAAGAAACAAGAAAATTAAGGCAACAAGAATTTTCGGAAGTTGCATCGACTTCTACATCATATGCTGAATGCAGACAAGTTTTAGACGTGGAAGAAATATTAAATTCTGATACCGAAGATTCACAATATTCCCACGACGACGAAATCCAGCCAGAGGCAAGCACAAGTTTGCAGAGCGACAGTTCAAAAAGAGGAAGAAAAAATCTGATAACACCAAAGGTAGTCGCAGTTTTAGACAGGTGCCAGCTAAGTATAAGAGATTCTGTCTATATTATTCAGGCTATCCTAGAGGCATTGGATCTGAAATGCCACGATTTTGCATTAAATAAATCTTCCATTCAGCGAATTCGTACACAAATGAGAAAATCACGTGCAGAAACTATAAAAAGTGACTTTAAGAACAACGTACCTGATATCATAACCGTCCATTGGGATGGCAAACTTTTACCCGGCTTAGACGTGAGAAGCTCCAAAGAGGAGAGGTTACCAATTATAATTTCTTATAGCGACAAGGAACAACTTCTTGCAGTACCAAAATTGGAGAGTTCGTCTGGTAAACACCAAGAAACAGCTATTAGAACAGCTCTATATGACTGGAATCTCATTGACAAGGTGCAAATAATCTGTTGTGATACAACATCAACGAACATTGGCCGTTTTAATGGCGCTTGTGCTCTTTTGGAGAAAAGTTTGGGCAGAGACCTGGTGCTTTTCGCTTGTCGTCATCATATTTATGAGTTAGTGCTTAAAAGTGTATTTGAAGCCAAAATTAAGCAAAATGTTCGATCTCCAGAAATACCACTTTTAAAAAAACTAGAGACAATTGGAAAAATATAGATTCGAATAAGATTGAACCATGCATCGATTTCGTTAGAAAGCACATTCCTGATGAACAAATTTTATCCATCTTAAGGTATTACAAAGCGGCATTGGAAAAAACTTTTATAAGAGAAGATTATCGTGAATTAGTAGAACTCTGCGTTGTGTTTTTGAATGGCGATCCAGAAAAGAAAATAAAAATCAAGCCCCCCGGAGCCTTACACCAAGCACGATGGATGGCCAGAGCCATTTATTCATTAAAAATATGTTTGCTCCAGTCCCAGATCAACATAGATGCAAATGATAAAAGTGCTCTGCAGGACATTTGCTTATTTGTTGCGATAATTTACGTAAAGCCATGGCTCGAGTGTACAGAAGCTGTAAAAGCACCTAATCAGGATTTGGGTTTTTTGAAAGCTGTCAAAGGCTATAATGAAATAGACGAAACAATTTCGAATGCTGCTCTAAGTAAGTTTTGTAAGCACTTATGGTATTTAAGTGAAGAGGCAGTCATTTTATCACTTTTTGATGACGAAGTGGATGCCAAAACAAAAACAAATATGGTTGTTAACTTAAACAGGGAGGAAATATCGGATTTTAACAAACGATATATTCCAAACAGCGATGAAATGTCAGGATCGTTGTTTGGTGGGTCAAATTTATTTTTTTTTTAATGTTATCTTTGTGTTAAATCATATTTTTTGAAAAATTAGTACTGAATGCTTTTATAACAACTTTTATTACAACCTTTCTTTATTTCAGCTAAAACACTTGATTGCTTTGTATCAGGTAAAAGCAAAGTATTTCTTGCAAGATTACAGATCGATGATAGTTTTCTTCGCACAAATGTGGCGTCTTGGATAAACAACGCTGCATTTCTGGAAGCCAAACGAAAAGTAAGTCTTTTACGAGTGGTAAACGATGCTGCTGAAAGAGCAGTCAAACTTGTGGAAGATTTTCACGGACTTATTACTGCTGATGAAGAGCAAAAACAGTTTTTGTTGCGCTGTGTTGAGGAACACAGAAACCTGTATCCAGACTACAGAAAAAACACTTTAAAAAGAAGTTACCCCATATAATTTGGAATATCAAAATATTTTTAATAAAATATTCTTAATGCATCTTTTCATTTTTTCATTGTTCTCATTTACTGTATTATGTAAAACTTCTTGCCTTAGTCGCCACGGGTTACAATCATGATAGAAGAGTAAAATTTCATATTTAGGTATAATTTTCTATATATAAAAAAATTATAGGGTATGCGTTTCGAAATTCGAAAAAAAAAATTTTTTTGTCTTATAAGGGACACCCTAATGTACATGTGTATGTAAATATTAAAATGCATGTGTAAAAGAAAATAGATAACAGGTATAAATAACAAAGAACACCAATTATGAATTTAAATAGACAATAATAGAATAGTTTACAACATTAATATTTATTTTTTGCTTTGAATGTAATCCACTCCAAATTTTAAGACACTTACTTTTATAGTACGTATACGCATTTTCTTTATATAAAGGTACCCATCCATCCCTGCATAAAATTGGAAAATTTATATAAAATTCTAAAAATTAATGTAAAGGTCTGTAAAAGGTGTTTAAAATATCCCGCATTCAAAAATAAAAGGTGCCTTAAAGTATGCCCATCGGTAAAATTGCGTACATACTTTCACAACCCTTTATCCACTTTCTTTTGTAAAAACAGTTGCTGATTTTTCCCATGGAAACTGTGATACTCCAGAACTATATTAATTATTTTTTTAGTTACTTAAAAATCGCTATTCTGAACCAATATAATTAAGCGACAACTTGTCAACACACTTCTGTAAATACAGCAATGTTAAAAAGCGGTTGATTTTTTAATAATTTCAACCGCTATCTATAATTATTTCCATTTTACAAAACCACCACCCAAATTAGAAAATGTCGACATTAAAAATCAAAACATTTTGTGGTTTAAATTTTTATTTGGTATTAAATCATTAATAAGCGATGCAGGTGTTGGTCATACTATAGAGGAGAAAATCCTTACGCCCGACCGAAGGCCAGCCATGCAGGACAACTTTAGTATGCGAGGCAGGTGTTGGTCATCCTATAGAGGAGAAAATCACTGCGCCCGGCCGAAGGCCAGCTATGCAGAAAATCTTTAGTCATACCATAGAGGAGAAAATCCTTGCGCCCGTCCGGTGGCCGTCTGTGCAGAAAATTTTTAGTAAGCGAAGCCGGTGTTGGTCATACCATAGAGAAGAAACTCCTCTATACTATAGCACGTTTCCACGGAGGCCAATATTCATTTTCGCTCTCTCATTCGTGCTTCACACTCCAATCATGCTTCGCCACACAAAATTTTGAGAGCGAAGTACTTTGTTTTGAGATGATTCAGTTTGAATCTACTTGCGAAGAATGAATAATTTCTATTTTCTCTAATTTTTATCGCAAGTTTATCTGAACTAGCTCTCTTTTTTACATAAAAATGTAAACAAATAAAAAAATAGAATTAAAGGTGATGTTTAAATATAAATAAATAAGCAAATAATTCAAATACAACTTAAAATAATTCTTGCAAAAAAAACCGACTACAAAACAAATATATGTGTTTGGCCATATGCATCAATTTACATCAACTATTGAGACACCCTTTAAAATTTTAAATATTTATAAATGTTATTATACGGGACACAGTAGTGGAGATTCTGTCTAATTTTCAACTGTTTGTCTATAACGGTTCAAAAGATAGGGCTAGATAGGTTAAATTATATCAATTATGGGGACACCCTTTAGTTTCCAAATTTAAATTATATACTTGATGTTATAAAGGACTTAGATATACAGGTTCTTTGTAAATTTCAACCGTCTCTCTGTAACGGTTCAAAAGTTTGGCAATATACATCAAATTACATCAACTATTGGGACACCCTTTAACTTCTAATTATAAATATTTAATTTCTGATTATAAATATTGGACATTCTGTCCAATTTTCAAGTGATTGTCTACAATGGTTCAAATGGTTCATATATTTAAATTGACGTCACATATGGGGACACCCTTTAATTTTTAAGTTTATTTTTTTATTAATTAGTGTTATTGGCAGCTATAGTGATATGCAGTTTTTTAAAATTATAAAAGGGTGCCCTTTACGGTTCATAATACACGTAAAAAACACGTATGTTGTATGGGGACACCCTTTAATTTTAAAAATTCTGAACTTCTTTTAAAATAGGACCAATCTGTAAGCATTTCCTTTCTAATAAAGAAAAAATTAAATTATAAATATAAAATAAAATTAAATCGGTTCAGAAATGACTGAGTTCTGCGGGCACAAACATAAAAAAAAGCAACATTCAGACGAATTGATAACCTCCTTCTTTTTTTGAAGTCGGTTAATTAATAAATAAAACAAAAACAAAAGTATATCAAGTGGTAGAAAACAAAATCGTGCAATAAATTTTAAAATCCAAACAAAACGAAGCACGTATGCGTCGTGGAAACGGTATGATTCGCAATCATGATTCAGAGAGCGAAGCAAGTGCTTCGTTTTGTCCTGTAAACATGGTATAAAAGAAAAATTACATATATATGTAGATGAATGATATTTTAAATATAGGGTCTCCATTTAGGTATCTGAAATGTGTTCAGTTTATAACTAACTACAAAATAGATAACTTTTAGCTAACTACTAAGTAGTCAGTTAATCAACTGACTTCTGCCTAGGACATCACAATGTTAAAGAAGTAATTTATTTTTTAAAAAAATAATCCAAGTATCAACTACTACAGGTTGCAAAGCAGTTAGCTTAAAGTGCACTAAAAGTTAGTTGAGTTGCTTGTAGGGTATGTAAATACATATGCATAATAAAACCATAACAGGGCCATTTCCAAAAAGAACCCCCATTTCTGTACATGAAATATTTTTTTGAAAATTTTATTATAATAATGATTGAGAGAAATCGTATATTTAATTTCGATATTAAATTATCTTTTTTTGTTAACTATCGTTTCGTTTTGATTTTATCATTAGGATACAAAATTTTTCTTTCGTGAACTTATGTGTATCTTTACTTGAATTAATGAATGAATGAATTTCATTAAAAAGTTAGTTTTATTTTATTTTTTGTTTAGTTTTATTTTTTTAATTGGAATTATCGTTTCATTTTGATTTTATCATTAAGATTAGAGTTGGGTTTATTAGCTCTTTAAAGTGAGCGCTCTTTTCAGCTCAGCTCATTAAAACGAACTAGTTCGTTCATTTAGTTCAATAGCTCACTTAGTGAGCTAAAATCAAATGATTCGCTCAATTGTATTTAGTTCATGAGATTTTTAGTGTTAATTCATGTATATAGTTGTATAAATTATGGATTATCTATTTCGCTGTAGTTGTAAAAAACCATAACTTAGTTTAATAAGAGTTAAATAATATATTTCAAATAAAACCTAGTATAAATTTTTGGTATAAAAATTTTTAATTAGTAATTTTTTTTATAGTATGTATATAAGTAAGTAGTAAAAAAATATTAAATTAAAAAGTAAATAATATCAACACTAAGGGCCTTATTCATAAAAATTTTTTTTATTTATAAAAATTATATAAAACAAATTTCCATACAAAATTTGTTTATTAAACCTTTTTATTAAATATTTTATTAAATATTTTTTTTATGAATTTGAGCCTAATAAACTAAAATATAAAAACATAAAGATACATAAGTAGAAAAAAAAACAGGCGAGCAGCTCGTCTAAAAAATTTGTATAGGAATTATTAAAAAAATTTAGTTCTTTTCATAACGAGTGATTTTTTAAGAGCTTGAGAACTTTTTTTTTAAAAAAAACGCATAAAATTTGCAAAATCTCATCGGTTCTTTATTTGAAACGTTATATTGGTCCATGACATTTACTTTTTGAAGATAATTTCATTTAAATGTTGACCGCG
This sequence comes from Phasia obesa, assembly GCA_949628195.1. Classification (NCBI taxonomy): domain Eukaryota; kingdom Metazoa; phylum Arthropoda; class Insecta; order Diptera; family Tachinidae; genus Phasia; species Phasia obesa. The sequence goes on along the minus strand of OX451216.1, from coordinate 70,839,059 downwards.
GCTGCGTCTTTGGTGGTCCATTCGGAAAGTCCAATTTTGGGCAACTTTTTCGAGCATTTCGGCCGGAATAGCCCGAATTTCTTCGGAAATGTTGTCTTCCAAAGCTGGAATAGTTGCTGGCTTATTTCTGTAGACTTTAGACCTGACGTAGCCCCACAAAAAATAGTCTAAAGGCGTCAAATCGCATGATCTTGGTGGCCAACTTACTGGTCCATTTCTTGAGATGAATTGTTCTCCGAAGTTTTCCCTCAAAATGGCCATAGAATCGCGAGCTGTGTGGCATGTAGCGCCATCTTGTTGAAACCACATGTCAACCAAGTTCAGTTGTTCCATTTTTGGCAACAAAAAGTTTGTTAGCATCGAACGATAGCGATCGCCATTCACCGTAACGTTGCGTCCAACAGCATCTTTGAAAAAATACGGTCCAATGATTCCACCAGCGTACAAACCACACCAAACAGTGCATTTTTCGGGATGCATGGGCAGTTCTTGAACAGCTTCTGGTTGCTCTTCACTCCAAATGCGGCAATTTTGCTTATTTACGTAGCCATTCAACCAGAAATGAGCCTCATCGCTGAACAAAATTTGTCACATTTGAACATTTCGAACCGAACACTAATTTTGGTAATAAAATTCAATGATTTGCAAGCGTTGCTCGTTAGTAAGTCTATTCATGATGAAATGTCAAAGCATACTGAGCATCTTTCTCTTTGGCACCATGTCTGAAATCTCACGTGATCTGTCAAATACTAATGCATGAAAATCCTAACCTCAAAAAAATCACCCATTACAAATTTAATACAGAAACCGCACATAAGATTATTATAAAAAAAACTTCAGAGTTTATATACATACATGTATCAGCACAAAATGAATTTGACTTCGTCAATATGATAGATATAAACCAAAGCTGAATGTCATAAAACAAAAATTTGAACAATGAACAAAGCGCTCAGTAACTGAGCTAAAAGAGCTCAGTACAAAGAGAGTTTCATCTAGTTCAATTGAGCGAATAGTTCAATTGAACTAGTTCGTTCGCGAACTACATAAGTCTAATAAGCATTTGTGTTTGCTGGAATCGGAATCGCAGTCTCAAATTCAATTTTCACATCAATAGGCCCGCTCTTAACCATTTCATTCTGATAGCTTAGATAAATAACGACAATTGGGTTGTCCATAAATTTTTCACAGCAAAGAAGTGGTTGTGCAGACTTCATATAGTAATTTCGTTGAACTTTTGCATACATATCATGCAAAATAGTATAGCGGTTCTCTGCAATCTTCAAAATTAAATCATCGTACGGATAAGAATCTGAATTTAAATGTAATTTTATATTTTTTAAGTCAGAATGAATATATTTCTTGTTGTTTTGTAAAGCAAATAATATAAATCTAGGCCTTTCTCTGTTTACTGATAGCTTTACATTCCAAATGTGGTTTCTTGCACCAGAGAATGTAGGATTAAAATAACAGTCCCAACACCGAAATGCAATGGGTAAAGTCATACCATCTTTAATAATGTTCATTATTTGTAGTGTTTTAGAGTCTGAAAGTTGTACGTGTGGAATTCTCCATGTTATGTTTGTAATCGATAAACTAAGATTTTCATTTTCGTTTGTTGAGTAGAGAACACATTCTCATCATTTGAACTCCGTAAAAGAATGAGTTCATGTTTACTATTTAATATTATTTTATTAAAGTCCACGGCAAATCCCAACAGTGATTTTAGGGGTAAACAAAAATTAAATGTTTGCATATTTAAATCTCCAGAAACATTCCAACCGGCATTTCTCATCATATTGCTTTCAAATTCATTAAGTGAAACATAGTTTTTAATAGTACTAGACATCCCCAAGTATCGGGTACGATCAATTTCAACACCATTAATTTCATAACGTATTTCATCAAATAAGTAGGCAACGCAGTTATTCCTTAGTCTGATATTTGGAGAGCCCTCACCTTTAGTATTTTTTATATTTCCCTCCAAATATAAATAGATTTCACTAGGAAGAACATATAAGTCTTGATTTTGCAGAGTAATTCGAATCTCATCATTATTTTTAAATGATTGAATGTAGGGTACATAACTATGATAATCCTTTTTTATTATATTCTCATCCGTAATAGGAGTTAACGTTTTTTAGTTCGGTTTTATTGTAAATTATCATATTTCCCTTGGTCTCAAATGTAATCTAAGTGTTATTTTTTCAGCTCTAAAGTTTATTAAACGATCCTCTTGACCAACAATACAAACTTTGAGATAAGTTATTTCTTTCACATTCACTGGTAAATAGATTAGATTATTAGGGATAACGTCTAATGTATAACCTGGAGGAACGTCCACTGCAAACTCACGAAGTAAATGTGCTGGCAAACTATTCATTAATGTATGCTCCCCTTATTATGTTACATTTAACTTGTATGGCGTTAACTTTTAAAATATTTACTGGTTGATTCGATAATTGTTTTATACTAGGATTTAAAGAACCGCCATTAAAACCAAATAATCTACCAATAGATCTTTTACGATCAAAGAAAATTGTATCATGGGAGGATGTTATTTCAATCTATAGAGTGTTATTAGTGGCTTCAATCACTATTGATTTATTAACATTTTTTTCATTATATTGTGTGATTTTATCAGTTATGTATATCTGTAACTCATAAGAACCTATAGGAATTTCAATTACTTCATTTCCAATATGAAAAAGATTGTTATCATAGTCTACGTTGGGAAACGAATTGTATGAATGAAAATCAATTAGAGAACATTCATATTCCGCCCCCAATTTTGTTGGTGGAAAGAAATTTACCGTTAAAATTGAAGATTTTCCGCTTAGTGCTAATGTTATTGACATAGCAAATGATGGAATGTAAATAAAACAAAAAATGCAATGAGTAGTTTTTTTATTTAACATATTTATTTTAATAATTAAATTACATATTACTAATTATTACAATACTTCAGTTTTGTTTAGCCAAGAATTATGCTGACTTGGAAATCCTAACCATTTCACATATGGTCTATCATTCTTGGTTTTTAATATTTTTTCAACCAAGAATGTATTAGGAAAACGGGTGTAAAATCCACCTTTTATTTCATTTCCTTTGTAGTCTTCTAGTATAAAAGTGATTGGATAAGTATATTGTATCGACCTTATTTTAAATATTTCTGTGGTCCAATTAGGTGTATACAAGGGGTATACACCTAATTAATACATGCTTGTATTTACTAATACGTACATAGTCTCCAACTTTAAACCGTGAAGCTTTAAACAGTTTTAAATGATTGTATATAGTATTCAGCAAGTGTTTTTCGTGTTTATGAGTTACATAAATAGGAACCATTTTGATCGTTCTATGTATTTTCTTATTATATTGATTAATCAAACGTTTATAGATACTAATCCATCTATAAGATCCATTGTTACTAAACTCTTTCCACATCATTTCTTTCAATGTCCTATTAAAGCGTTCTACAATTGAAGCTTCCATAACACTATATGTAGAGTTATTATTTATTACATGTTTTCTCATTAATGATCCAAACTCTTTATTAAAAAATTCTTTGCCATCATCTGTCTGCAAATTTTTAGGTATACGCCCCATACGAAATATTTTTTCAAATGTTTTACGAACTTCTAACGCAATTTTTTACTTAAGTGATTCGGCCCACGCATATTTTGAAAATGTATCAATTACCGTTAGCATATATTTATATCCATTATTTCTTGTTGAATAATTGCCCATTTCAACCAAATTAGCTTGCCAGAGATCGTCAATCCCCTTCATTACAACTCGACGACGTAAAAAATTTTTGCGCGCTCGTGAATGAAGTTCATTTACTATTTCTCTCTGGTCAGTATTCATGTCTATATATATTGCGTGAATTTTTAAATTAGGTTGCTTATATTATGATAACTTAATTGTGATTCCATCAAGAGCTTTAACCGATCTACTAATTCATTGGGATCATCGCAGTATATATAGTTTGGTTTATTAAGGTTTACTTTCATTAAACCTTTACGAATGTGAGTAGTAGCAAATAGTCTATTAATTATTTCCTTATATTTATAACATCTATTTCCTTTTAGTTGATTATTAGGATCAAAGTTTCTTCTGTGTGCATTTGTATCAAGCAAAATTAGACCAGGAGTTAAAGCCCAAGATTTACTTCCTATAATTATTTTTTCATTACTTAGCTTTAGATCCGAATTTCCAAATTTCCAGTCACCATTTTGATTTTTGTAAGGTCCAAATATAGTATCAAATTTTTTGCTATCATGTAAGTCTGATAAATCAAATTGCCAATCATCAGATTGTGAATTAACGGATTCATTATCTAAATCAAAATCTTCTTCTTCTGTAGTACTACTCTTTTTTGGCAATGAATCAAGATGGTATTTTTTCTTTGGAGTGCTAGTTACAACATCATGTTTAAACTCATGGTTTACACTTGGAATTTCTCTTGGTTTCAATGACCTTACGCTAGATAACTTAACTAGTTTTTTTAAAGGTTCTGTTAGAGGTTTAAATGTATTTTCTAACTTGTTGACTGTTTCTGATTCCCCAAGCTTAATAGCTTTAAATTTCTTTTTTAAAATGTTTCTTGGTTTGCTTGACTTCCTCCATGCTCAAAATGTAATGGATCTATTAATAGCTTCTAATAAGAGATAAACAACCTTTTTAAACAGCTAAACAGCTTCGCCAAACAGCTCAACAGCTTCCTCAAACAACTAAACAGCTTACTTAAACGATTAAAAAGTCATTTTGAATAGCTAAACAGTTATAAATATTGTACGAGCATAAAAATATCTCTTATTTAAATTTAAACATAAACTAACATTAGTATTAATTTTTATACGTCTGAAGCAGTTTAATTACCAATTATGACTAAATTATGATCATTACATATTTCATCATCTTTGTTTATTACAATAAATCCATATTTATCTTTCCAACATTCTTTACATATGTGTTGAAACGTTTCGAAACTCATATCACTTCCAACACGATCTTTATATATATGCTTAGGTTTAGTTCATCTTGCTTAAACATTATAATAAAGTTTGCATTATCACGTACTAAATGTTTTGGAATATGTGTATATGTTTGACATAGATAAAATGAATCGATATCTTTGTGTCTCCCCATGCAAAAATATGATCTTATATTATTTTGCTTTTCAGATGCAACATCATCAAATATCATTACTGAATTTAGTTTAGCATCATCAGGCGATAAAACATCTTCATTTTCTGAAAATGTATGTAAACCCATACCCTTTACCGATGAAATTAGTTTCCTTAGATATTGATATTTAGGTTGATGTAGAGATTTAAAATAAATGTAAATATTTTTGAATTTTAATCCATTAGGGCTTTCAATCAAACTGAGCGTAACGTTAGTTTTTCCGCAACTGGATAGTCCTACTATTAATGCTCTTATAGACTTTGGTAAAAGACAGCTATGTTTAGTTACATTATTTTTTTCATTAAAATCCAAATTTCTCACTAAAATGTTTGAATGCTGTTTAATCAAACGCATCTTTGCAAATGCGAAGTGAAAAATGAACATCTTTTTCTTTATATTAATAAGTATTCACCTACTTACATATTTTCAGAAACAAAATATTATAAATGAAGTTGTACATATAGAAAAATGTTATTGATAAACAGGTAGTTAGTGGAGAAGGACGAGTAAATAAGCTCATTAATTCGCTGCCAATTGAGCTTCACTTACCTGGTTATGAATTTTGTGGATCTGGAACGAAACTGAATAAACGTATTCAAAAAGGAGATAAAGGAATCAATCCCTTAGATGCTGCTTGCAGAATTCATGATATTACATATTCACAGAACGCTGATATTAGTTAGCGGTTAGAGAATTAGCCAATAGAGCTTGGTAAAGAGTAAAAGCTAAAGATAGCACACTTGGGGAACAAATAAATACATACCTTGTTACTAAGTCTAAAGTAAAATTTGGTTTAGCTGTTAAAATGTATACTCTTAAAAAAACTTGTAAGCGAAACCTTTTTCGCAATTCAATTAAATCAGCAAATAAGGTATTAAAGAAAGAAAAACCTTTAAATATTAAAAAGGCAATAAAAACTGCAAAAGAAGTTATTGATGAATCATTTATTGGGAAAAAATCTGAAATTAAAATTCCAAGAGTTATTGCCGTTCCTAAAATTGGAGGTATTCTACCCCTTGTGCCTACATTTACAGCTCTTGGAGCATTATGTGCTTTAACTTCTGGTGGCTCGTCAATTGCTAAGGTTATTACTACAGCTAAAAATGGGAAGCAGCAGTTCGAGGAGAATAAACGTCATAATAGAACATTAGCAATGGGTAAAGGTCTCTATCTAAAACCTTATAAAAAGGTATATGGAATATTTTATAACAAAACAAAAGCATCAAAAAACTAATACAGCAGCACCCAACAGACCTCTCACCGATGAGGATTTGAAAACGTTTGGTAAGAAGCATATTCCTTGTTTTAGGGGAGTTTATATGAGAGATACACTCCCTAAAACTCCACGCAAAACTGAATGTGGAATAATCAATTTAGACTCTCACAGAGCAGATGGTACACATTGGGTAGCCTACTACAAAAATAATGATTATGTGGAATCTTTTGACAACCACATCTAGAAAATTTAAGATATTTAGGATATAATATAAAATATAACTATAAAAGATATCAGAAAAGTAATTGTGGACACTTATGTTTACAGTTTCTAATGCATTTTTAAATAAAGTAATAATAAAAATAAAATTACACATTCAATTTGTTTTCATTTATTTTCCATTCTTAAATATAATCTATGAATTTTTACATCAGTAATTATTTTTCTTTGCATTTTTTTACCAATCTCATAACAGAGGCGGGTTAAATCTATTATGATATCGCTTTCATGAGTTCCTTTAATGTTACCCAATACAATTTCAGTTTTTTTTCATTTTGGAGCAAGTTGGTATATAGTAGTTATAATAAAAATGTAATTACTGTTTCCTTAGAATTCCATTCCAACACAGTATCGAAGTTAAAAATACTCCTATCCTAATTATTGATTTCCACGTTTCAGGATCAATTTTTATTCTGAATTTTCCTTGCTGGACTATCAAATAGCATACACCCTTTTTATATTTGAAGGTATACTACGTAGCTTCCTCACTTGTATTTTCAACTAAGTTGATTGAATATAAAAATTCACGCTGGGAGAGCGTGTTGGTGATATACTCCTTATAGCTCAATCTACTCGGCTGAATCCAATAAAATGTTTATCCTTATAGTGAAACCTCATCATTGGCTTAAATCCATGAAAAGTTGAAAATCCGCAAACAACTTTTAATTTTATAAAATATTCCAATTCAAAAACCACGTCATATATTTGAGGCTGACGTTCTGGACTACGTTGTAAAGTATTTTTTATTATTTTATACATTCTCTACGAAGCTCAATTGTTGACTGTAGAATTTTAAATTCGAAATACGCCTACCCCCGGGGGTTCCAATTGTCACTGCAGGAATATGGCAAATGCTTTGACGCGGTCCACTCGGGGAAAATAGGGGCACCAGACGCTAGGGTTCCTAGAGCCTAAATCTGAAAGAAAAGGTCTGTGAGTAAAATCACGGGTCCTCTTCGAGGCCCAACCAGTGCCCAAAGGACTGGTACCACGGGAATCGGTGGCCCCACAGAGAGCCTATCCTCTCTGTGACCGGTTATTGGTGAGGTCTCCTTCGGGGGTACACGTGGTGGTTGTGGCTTAAGATCGATTAAGTAGGTAAGGTGCAAGGTCGATCAAGTGTGCTGTTGCACTCTCAACAGACGTAATTTGGATAGTCTCCAAACCCCTAAGCAAGAGGTTATAATGTGGATCTAGGCTTGCCTTGGAAAGGCTTGCCATATTATATAAATTGCTACTTATTGTGACTGTATCACACACAAAAAGCGATTGGTGGCAATCGTAAAGTGTTGTTATACTACACAATGGGGGCGCTAGTCTACGCCTAAGTTTCACTCGGTGGTAAGACCACCGCGAGGTTAGGCCGAGTAGGCAGGTACTCACGTTAATCTTGTTCCACAATTCGAAATTCGCCTGGATTGCGTAAATGTAAATGTAGTTTTTAAATACATACACAGAAAAAATTATTACCGAAATATTTTCAAACAAATGGGTTTTTCATATTTTTTTTTTTTATTTTCAAAAATTTTTTTGTTTGAATCTAATAATACTTTTGTCTGATTTTTAATTTTTGCTATTAGTGTTGCCGTAAAAAAATTATTTATCAAACTAAATTTACTAATATTGAAAAGTTGTTCTTCTTTAAAAAATAAAAATAAATTTAAAGAACATTTAAATTTTAAAAAGCCTCTAATTTTATTTGGGTAAAAACCAAAAAAATTAGTTTATTAATAATATGTTTTATTGTATTTACATACATCGGTTTTATACAAAACATTGCACGAGTGTCGTAGGAATACGCAGTTATTTTTACAGCCAAATAATCAAACTTATTAAGATATAAACTAAAAATCATTTTGATGTTATCGAATAAGTTTGTTTTTTAGTATCTCTTTTTTTTTGTGTTGGACTTCCTATAGAGTTATCATAATTTTTATAAATAATTTTCTCTATTTTTAAAATGTTGTGAAAACTTTAATGATGATCTGCTTAAGGGACCAGAGAAATATGTTTAAATAATAAATTGGTTTATTATAAAATAGTATAGGTTATTAGCATTATATTATTGAAATAATAGATGAATTCGGAAAATTGTTTTATAATTACATACATATATGTACCTATGTATGTATGTATGTATAATATACATTGTATATACCCTACAAGCAATATGGTAGTCCACTACGAAAATAACTCACTTAAAATTAACTTTTATGGCCTAACTATAAGCTAACTACAATATCAATGCAAAACCTCCTCAATAAAACTATTTTTGACAATTTTGTTTTAAATATTTTTCATTTCTTTTTTAAAAGAGGTATGCGTCAAATTAAGTCATCTATGGGAACATCGTTTAATTTTGAGTTTTATTAATTATTTCGGATATAGTAATATGAAGGCTGTGTTAATATCAAGTGTCTGCCTATAATGGTTCAAAAGATAATGCCATATACATAAAATAACATCACATATCGGGATAATTTTTAATTTGTAAATCCGATGAAGTAATTTAATATGCTGTTGTTGACAACATGGTTTTATCTGTAACTTTCTACAAAAATAGATAAGAATTTTATTTATCATAAATTTAAGAACCAATATTTAAACAAACTTTTTTTTTTGCATTGGACAATCTCAATTTTTATAGTTGGAACCACTTTTTCTGCTTTTAATGAAATAACATTAACGGTTTGATAGCTGGTAGAATTTGCTCTTGGTCCTTGAAATAAGTAAAGCATGTATAAAATTTTATTTTTACCAAATATTACATTTACATACTTCATAAAAATAGAATCCGAATCGTAATCATTTGAATCGAATTCATTCGGAAGCCAGTCACTTATATCGCTTCCGGATTGCTGGTTCTCCACCTCCAGTTTGTGCTTTTAGACGAAAATCTGACATTTCTTTTTTGTCTTGAATCTTAATTGATGTCCAGTGCGACTTTAACTGGCAAACTGGTCGTTTCTCACAGGAGCACAGACTGTTGAAGCTAAAAAAATTATATATCAAACAATTATCCAAAAATATTTTTTTAGGAAAAACAAATACACAACTCACTCTTTTTCAATATCTAACCAAGCTTTCTTTTTTGTTTGGTTAGTGTTTGTGTCAGTATTTTTATTTTCAACATCTTTTATCTTCTTTTCACTTAACTCCTTCAGTAGTTCCTGTAAAAAGTAAATTTTAGCAATTTTCCGATCTCTGACTCTTTGAAGTAGTTTTTTCAACCTTTGCATCCTACAAAATATAAAAATTGTATTAAAAAATACATTCATAATTTAAAGGACAGATTTCTAAAGTAATGTCTTACTTAAAGTGGTTTTACACAACGTGTATTTGTCATATGACTTATCAGTTTTCCATGTGTAAATTCTAAACACGTCGTGAAACATAACATGTGTATTTTCCATGTGTACAATACATATGACATTTTTCATTTAGAACGTGTTCTATTTTGATGCGACAAAGCATCTGACATCCTGTAATTCCAACTTCATATTTTACTATTTTAGCACTAAAAAGCTGGGGTTGGCAATACAATACTGTGTGGCGGACAAATTATATATTATAGGTTATGTCAGATGTAATTACACATGTACGTTTGAAAGAAAAAATTATAAAAATTATCAAACTGACAAGTCATATGACAAACACACGTCGTGTAAAACCACTTTTACATATATACATATGTACATGTATTTATAAAGTTTAATTTTCAAGTTTAATTTTTCCATTAAATATATGTAATGAGATTTTTTTAAAAAAAGAATGTCACAGGTTCAAAACAAAAAATCACAGAAATAAGTTAAAACTAGCAAATCATTATAGCGATGAAAATAAAACTTATTATTCGTATTATCTGTTGCAAAAACAGATTTATAAATAATTTTTATAAAGTAGTGTGGTTTAGTTTTTGCCAGTGAGTAAGAATAAATATTTTTCATCAAAATTTATTTTTTAGTTTTCGCAAAATTTGTATTTAAAAAATGTTTTATTAGACCAAATAAATTGTAATATGACTTTAAACAACACTAACCACAAGAAATTTTTAGAATTTATCACTATTTTACGTATAAACATCAAAATGCTCGGCAAAATTAATGGTCTGCATTGATAAAAGGTTTTGATCTTGTAATTAATGTTTTTCTGAATCCATTTTATTTTTACTTAATGTATTAAATTGTTTATAACTGTTAATTATTTTGTTGGCAAGTATAAGTATTTGCAACCTCTTTCCTACTTTCCTTTACAATTTACATAAATAACTTTAACAATTTTTATTAACAATAATAAAGTTTTTGTGTGAAAATTGTTTGCGGTTCCATAAAGTTTTTTATTTACACAATTCAGGCAATACAACTTATTATAAATTGTGTGTCATATTTCGACCAATGGCGAAATTCCCTTTGCCACCACCTGAAAAGTTTAAATAAAAATATTTTTTTCTACAAATAAAAGAAATATACATATGTATGTATGTACACACCCATCAAACCAAATGTTTCGATCTTTTCTAAAGTCAGACTTGTCGTGACGAATTCGTTAAGACATTTCAGTTATTTGTCTTTACAAATAAAAATACATGAAACTTGTATTACATAAATAAAAAAGAATAGTAAATATGAAAAATGGAATAAATACATGCAAGATGGAGAATTGAAATCGAATTGATTACGGTAAAGTATTGCCTTGAATTGCAAATTTTTAACTTATCACTATATTCACTTTCAGAGAACGAAGTTCTAGATAATACGCGGGGAAAACAAATCATTGTGATTTTGTACCTACATGTCGTTACGATTTCGTACCTACATATCGTTACGATTTTGTTACTACATATCGTTGTGATTTCGTTCCTACATATCGTTGCGAAGTCGTGTCAACCCTTTCATATAAAAATCGTTACGATTTCGGTAATATTTCGTTTCCGAAATCGAAACATTTTGTCGAACAGTCGTTACGAATTCCTTACGTGCAGTCATTTTCAATGGACACTGCTCCCGTTAATGTTATTTGGTACTAGACCACTTTCGATTCTTTTACATGAACCCTAATCCGGTGACCTTTTGTGTTTGCAGCTTTCGATGGAACACTGTTCCCTCTCGTTATCAGTTATCTTTTACTTGACTATTGACGAATTTTGGACAATGTACGCTTGGCTTGCAATTAAATGTATATTTGCTTATTTTCAAAGTGGGTAAGAAATACCCTCGTTGAAAACAACTACTTCAGCAGTTTTATCTATTAAAGAATATGTACTTTCCTTCAACGAAAATATTATTGTTGTGAAAATTCCAATAGGAAATTTTTTGTTTTGCAATAAGTGTTGCAAACTGAAATAAAAATCCGTTCACAATTCATGAGAAATTTGTACAATTGCATAAATTTACAATATCAAATCCTCAAGATTGTGAATTGGGCTATTAATTTAAAATGGTTACCATAGTTTTTTGTTTAGAAATTTTGATTTTTCTTGCTTTCTAGACTTCTCATTTGGTTTTTAAAATTTTGGGCATAAGAATCTGGGTTTTTATTCGGAAAGTTTGAAAAATCTGGTCAAGCAACAGTGAAAGAGCTGTGTGGATATGCTTTCCACATAGTAATCCGTTTGGATTGTTATATTTTTTGAAAACAAATATTTTATGACTCTTTCTTAAAATAAAATTTTTTAAAAACATAGCACTTTTGAGTTTGAGTGAAAACCAGAGTACCGAAATGTTCACCCACTGTTCATTCAGGTATGAATGAACATTTTACTTTTTAGCTGCATATTCTCATACATGTGTGAGAGTCCACAAAATATTTTGTGTTTTTTCATTTATGAATGCGATGATTTATTTTTTTGTTTCTGTTCAAAACTGAATAAATGAGAAAAAATTTTGATGTGCACGCAAGTGAACTCATATTTGAGTATTTACAATTTTGATAATATTACATAAGTGAAAAGATCGTAGAAAAATGTGCGCTATGTATTCGCATACATAAATGTACGCACATATTTTGTAATGTGCATCTGCCGGCGTATCCAGTAAAAAATGTTTTCTTTATTTCTTTCTTCTGTATGTACATCGGAGGCAGAAAATTCTGTTATGTTCATTTATGATAAATTTTCTTTGAAAAAGAACATTAATGAGAAGTAGCTAATTTATCAGTATTCATGTATGTATATTACAAAAACCAAACAGGTACACGCATTCATGTATGAACATGGAAGAAATTTGTTTCTTGTTCGTTATGAGCATGAAAAATAAATATGAAATTGTAGATATCTCATTTATGACAAATATCATGAGTGTTAATTTTTAAACGTTCTTCAATGAAAAGTTCTGAACCCTGACAAAAACCAGCGGACAACAGGCAGTAGACAAAATACTAAAGACGAATACGCATTTTTAAGAAGTAAAACTCATACGCAGTGTACGACAACAAGGAACGTCTAAGAAAAAAATGTTAGCGGAATGTAAACTTTGTTTACTGTTATTTTAATAAAACATTGCAAGAGATTTCGTCAGTATGAATGTATATTTTAGCTTCTGCGCTTTACAAAAAGCGCTTATGTCTAAATAACAGCTGGCAATTGTTCCTAACGAAAAATTACTTCCAGTCTCACGTGTAGTTTCAAGACATTCAATACAAAACTGTTTAAAGCGGGAACTTTTTATGAATATTTTCTTTTAATGAAGCTATTTGACTAAAACAAGCGTAACACGTTTGCTTTTGTAACTTAAATAAAGATTGTCTTGTTTGGCAATTAAATTTGAACCGTTTTTGTTTTTATTTAATTATTTATTCCATTTGTTAATAAATTATGAACTGGGCTTTTAAATTTAAGTAAATTTAAAGCTTTTAGGCATAGTTCAAACTAGGCAAATATTTGGCGTGAAAAGAGTTTCCATTAAAACAATTTATCGATCTAAGCAAATATATATTAAATTATACAAATTCCAACTCAATTGAAAATTAAACACATCCATCACGGTTTTGTTAATCGTCATTTGTAAAACATTTGCCAATAATCATGGTTACGCGTCTTTCGCCAAGAATGTTTCTAGTCTGAACTAATCTTTGGCAATATACAAAATCTAGGTTTAATTTAAAATTAATAAACATAATTGAAATTACAGCTGCAAGAATAAAAACATTTCGAGATACATATTTCAAATTTATTCATAAGCAGCTTTTTAATATTTTGTATTTAAATAAGCTTCAAGCAACACATATATAAATTGCTACTTTAATACAATATATTCATATCTCAAAAAACACAAATTTTAAAGTAGTTAAAGAATAAGTGCTCCTGCAGTCCTGGAGCACAGTTCCCCCACAGTGCAGTATTAGAGGTGTTAGTATGTTAGTTATTAGTAACGCAGTAAACAAGCCATCACGGCATCAGTTTTGAAGTTGATGCATTGTTTCGGAACTTTGCATTTGTGCATGATTTAAATACTTTGTATTGATACATTTTGGAAGTCAGTCAGAAGTATCAATAATTACTCATATCTTATGTTAAATCCAGCCTGTGCTAGACAAAAAAAATATATATATATATATAAATATATATATCACGGTTGCTGTTTTTTAAGGGTCATACCTCTGATGTACGGATGAGAGAAGCAATGTCTCTCCTTCTTAGTCGAGTGTAACAGGTTCATTTAGTACGTTGCGGATTCTGATGAGTTTCGCTATTTCTGCTTTAACTGATGGAATGTTCCGATCTTTGTGGATGTTCGAGTTTTTTTTTTATATACCAAGGAGCAACTGTGATCATTCGTAGAATATTTTTTTGACATCTTTGAATTTGTTCAAAATTGCTAGCTGAGGCAGTGCCTCATAATTGAACGTTAAAACACCAAATTAGTTTGAGGATCGACTTGTATAGTAGAAGGTTTTTCTAAGCTGAGATTACACCATTAGTTTAAGATTAGACACGAAATCATTTGGAAGGGAAACATTTAGTTTGGTAGGATCTTACGTATAGTAATCGACGAGACGCATTGTTGAAATTTACCTTTTGGCATTGACTTTGCATTTTGTATTGGTAAAAGTGAAACCAATTGTTCTATGTCATTAATATTGTATTCGGTATTTGGGAACGTATGATTAATATTTTATTTCAGAAAACATAACATTAAATATTGATAATACGCATTCCTAATATGACCTACGAAGGCACTACACGCCTTGAGTTACACTACACACTTAATAGATTTTTTCTTGTTTTTTAAACCAGTTGTTAAAATTTTTTCTTAACAATGAAACAGCTTGCATCAAGATTTTTTTTCATATTTATTTATTGTATCTTCAGTATGTTTGAACTAACAATAATTACTCATATCTTAAGTCTAAAATAAAATATACTTTTTAAGTCCAGGCAGTGCAAGACAAAAAAATGTATGTTCCACGATTGCTGAAATTATTTACGGGTCATCCCTCTATTGTACGGCCAAGAAAAGCAGTATCTCTTCTTTTTAGTCTAATGTAACCAGGAGCATTAAGAATGTTACGAGCCAGTGGATTTGTATGAGTTTCAAGCTTTTTCAAATACGTTACCGCATGTTCCGCTATTTCTGATTTAACTGTTGCCACGTTTAGATCTTTGTGAATATTAGACTTTTTGATATACCAGGGAGCAACTGTGATCATTCGAAGAATCTTATTTTGACGCCTTTGAATTTGCTAGCTGAGGCAGTGCCCCATAATTGCATCCCATAGCACCAAATTGGTTTAAGTATCGACTTGTAGAGTAGTAATTTGCAATCTAAGCTGAGAGTAGAGTTTCTGCCAATAAGCCATTTTAGTTGAACGGCTTTCAACTTCATTTGCGTTAACTTGGATTTTATGTAGTTTTTCCAGGTAAGGCACCGACCAAGTTGTATACCGAGGTATTTGACGTCTGATAGCTGATATATCATTCACCTTTATTCTCCATTTCTTCACCCATTTTTCCAAATGGAGTATGTGGTCTTGTAAAAGTTTTGACGCTACTTGGGCTTTTTCATGAATATTTGTGCAACTCCGTCTTCAATGAGCTGAGGCGAGCTTAAAACATCTCCTTCTTTTAGTATAAACTTTCGATCAGGTAAATAATGTTTACGCAGCTTATAAAGGTTTCCAATTTCAGCTTTAAGTTATATATTAGGCCGTCGTACCATACCTTATCGAATGCTTGAGAAACGTCTAAAACAGAGAAAAAAAATGTTTCACCAATTAAAGGTTTTAATTAGTTTTACAGTTTAATAAATTTTTTAATTGATTCAAAATTATATTTGTTTAAAACAGAACAAAAGAATTTCATAATTGAACAAATAATTCAATCAATTAATTATTTAACTAAATTTTAATTCGAAACCAAATAAAATCTTTAATTGGTGAAAATTTTTGTTCCTGTAAAAAAGTGCCGAGCAGTATTTTCTTTCTTTGAAGGTATTTCTAAATGCATTTACTTATCCGTGAGTTTGTTCGATCGTACTGTGTTGTCTTCTAACGCCGAATTTATGACGCTTAGAATTGGGTTCAGCTTACACGCAGTCTTGACGAGCCATTGATTTGTTCAACCATTGAACAAATTCATGTGCGCACATCAAAACCTCTTGTGAAGACCGTCGTTGTCGATGTCATGTTCTTGTTCAAACAGCATTGTTCGAAAATTTGTTCGCACAAAGATGTCTGCCATCAAATGTTGTTTTTAGTAGGAAAGTTTGACATTTAAAGAATGCCATCTGTTGATCCAGCGTGCAAATGCTATTTGCTGAACTATAAGCATTCAAACAACATTGACGACAAACAGAAAATTATGTTTAGTCGGAACATACACATCGTACATTTTCTCCACACAGAAAAAAGTAAACCAATTATTGTTCCTTATTCTGCCGACGCTTTGTTCATGTGCAAACAAATCAATGGCTCGTCAAGACTGCGTGTTATTAACTAATGCCAAACAGCTTCGAAATATTTCATAAAAGGCTTATAGGTATATATAGGAAAGTACTCAAGACGTAAAATGGCAACAAAAAAAAAATTCATATAGCAAAATATAATTGAAACATTATTATAAAGTACAAAACACTAATTAAACGTAGATTATTCGTTGAATAGAACACGATTATCGATTTTGGCTCTTTTCGCTAATAAATAAATTTTAGCTTATTAGAAAGCAATTTTGTCTCATACGAGCTGAAAATTGCATTTTTTTTTTGTGTTTTTAGAAAATAACTTTTCAGGTTGTTGTTATTTTCGTAGTTTTAAAATTTTAATGTTGTTGCTATTTTTATAGTATTAAGAAAATGTTCTTTTCGTTGGAAGTAAAATTTAAGTTGGCGACAAAAATTTAAAAAGTTGTGGCTCACTAAAAACAGAAATTTATGTGGTTCTAAATATCTGATCGATAGTGTACGTTATGATTTAAATTTAAATTTCCTATGTAGTTTCCGTCTCACTTATTTCTCCTTTTGTTTATAATGATAAAATAATATTATCACAAAGGATGTTGCCTTGTGACAATGATAGTCATACTTCCCAATCGACATTTCAAAGTTTGGTAGCAGAATTTCAGTGACTGTTTTGACGAATAATCAGTCTACACTACCACATAAAAAACAATTTTACGCAACTTTTGTAAATAATTTTTATTGCTTAAAGTTCATATTTTTTAAATATATATTAATTAAGTTAAAATTAAAGCTTCATTAAATTTTCTTATTAAACATAAAGAATCTTTAACATGGTTGTTTTGGATGATGTTTTTCATTCATCTCTTTTGTTAATAAACTTTAATACTCCTGTCTGTTGTTCTTTCTCGCTTTTCCTTCATGAAAGCCTTACAAACTTTATTATTTATTATTTTTGTTAGACTTTACTTTTCATACTCTACTATATTATTCCAACATCATACCTGCCAACAAGAAAGTAATCATCCAAAGTTGAGAAGTAAAATCAACGCCAGCATAAACACAAACAAGTTGTTACTTAGATGTTGTTATTAAAGATGGCCATGCTGTTTAAGAATCAATTTCCTTTTTTAGTTTTTGGAATATAATTTTAGTTTTAAACAGGGCATATAAAAAATATAAGAAATATATATAAAACATTTATTGCCATAAATTTTGATGCTGATAACGTTTAAAATTCTATTGGCACGAACAAAAGTGAATCTGGTAAAGGCTTATAAAAACAATAAGTTTTGATATAAAAAATATCTAGGAAAACTTCTCCTTGTCCACCAAATGATTTTAGGCTAAACAATCCTATAGACTAATAACATAAGAAAAACAAAAACCTAGATAAAAGTAAAAATGTAAATTATGCAGCCGTCATACGGTTTCGTACACCAACTATATAAATTACTTTCAGCCTCCTTTCCTCTTTTCTTTTATTAGGTTTATCCTTTATAAACTAAATAACTGAAAAAACGTTATTTTTTTGTTTTTTGCTGGTGCACAGTGATTTGTTTCAATATAAAGTCTATGTGAAATATGAATTATTCATTCTAGACATATTAAATTTGTTAATTGAATATTTAATTTTATTAGTAGAACTATTTATAAAGTTCTTTATATTCTATCTAGGTTGAAGCAATATTTTTTTCAAATTAGGTGATTAATTTTGAAGAAAAATGGGATAAATTTAATTTAGACACTAACAATATGTAATGCATTTTCTGGACAGCTACATCCTTATACTGTTTCCTAGCCTAAAGCGTGTACATACACCTACTTCAATGATCCTTTAACACTGACAGCAGCCTAGATATGTTCTTGCTATTCCTATTTATCAATTGAGTTAAACACACGCGCATTATAACGCGGGTTAATTTTCATAGCGATTCTACAATTGTCCAGTTTACACTATCTTTGTTCTCTGAAGATACTACGTCAAACTACTGTTCCTAATATTGCCAATTGGTATAACCACCGATTCTGCCTAGGAGATTCCATAGTTAATCTTGCTCTGGCCAGTCCATGTTCATTGCGGGAGATGCGCAGGTACCCACAATAGGGAATTGTAGTTGTATGACCCAAACAGAATAAAGAGTGCTTGAATTGGCCTACTCTACTCGAAGAGGTAGCTCGTAATCTCAGTGACAGGAAAGTCGGCTCACTATCAACAGAAATGCCGTCAATCCCTCTTACATTTTCATCTATAAAATACCCAAATTTTCTAACTAACAAATATTCGCCCCATTGAGACGACGAAATGAGAGACTGTAATCGAGTACCTGTAGAAAGATTCTATAGTTTCTAACTTTAGCCTTGCCATAAATAGCAATCTAGTTTCAATAAAGTGTTGAATTACAAACAGTTTTATATTTGTCTTTTTTATTTACAAATAATTAAACGATGGAAAGATTGATTCATTGTAATACTAGTTTATATTTGTTCTTTAAATACATATGAAAGTTAACACCCCTAATATTTAAGTATGACACTAAATTAAGAACATTGAACTTGTATGAACTTGTATTGCGAAATCATATTGCAACTCAAGCAGTTTATGTCTGCATGTGTGGTAATATGATCGCACTCAAAATTATTAATAATACGAATTTATGTATACCTGCAGAGTAGGCATTTTCCCATAGAATAAAATATTTTAATAATACAAATTTATGTAAAGCTGCAGAGTAAGCATTTTCCCATAAAAATAATTATTAAATTAAGAACTATAATTAAGCAAAATTGAATCAGAGAAATTAATTCAATCCCTGGCTTGCAATAAAGAAGTCGTGTGTTTTAAAAATCGTCTTTTAATCAAATTGTGGTGTGAGTACACCAGCAGTCAGGAGCCTTTGGCTGCCTGACTGCAAACCCATTTTTTATAACAAGGAGAAGTCCTTGTTTAACTGGCGCCCGAGCAGGGACCGGCCAGTCGCGTAAAAGGATGTGCCGGATCCTTCAACTTGGCTCGTGTGTAAAAAGAAAATATAATAAATGAAAAATGATTAAATTTTCGAGAAAAATTTTTTGTTTGTGAGAATTGATTTTGTTGTGGAAGTGTTTTAATTTAAATACATGGGAAACATATAAAATATGTTTTTTTTTTTTTTTTTTTTTTTTTGGTTAAAGAAAATAAGATGTTAACCAGATAAAATTGCTCCTAAAGAAAGGAGAAAAATTAAAGATAATATTACATAAAAAATATTAATGAAAATTTAATTAAATAAGCATAGTTAAAAGTATAAAATAAAATATGGTTAATATTTAGTGATGAAGGAATAAATTCAAAGT
This sequence comes from Phasia obesa, assembly GCA_949628195.1. NCBI lineage: Eukaryota > Metazoa > Arthropoda > Insecta > Diptera > Tachinidae > Phasia > Phasia obesa. Next base: position 70,819,145 of record OX451216.1, on the reverse strand, counting down.
TAAAAATAAAATTTTTAAATGATAAGCATATTTCTAAATATTGAAAAATGGTTAAGTTAAATAAACTTCTAACCAAATAAATTACTCCTAAAAAGGAATGAGTATATTTAAAGTTTTTTGTGTTGACAACGTAAGTGCAAAATTTTATAACATAATAAAAGTGACCAATATGAAGTATATGACTTCAGCGTGCTGCGACCCCGAACTCCGGGCCCTCCAGTGCGTAAAAAATTTATTTTTACTGTCACAATATAACAAATATAACCAATCCTTTTGGGAAAATGTGCAATTCTCCTTCGTAGCACCCTTTTCACGAACGTGAGATTACAAAGGCTAAAGAAGGCTTCTTCTGCAAGTCGTAGTTAACATAAGAACCTGCGCTACTTAGTGGAAAATTCTCGTAAGTTGTAGTTAACATAAGAACCTACACTACTTAATGGGAATTAAGCCTTACTTTTTGCCCGGTAATAAAGGGTCATGGTTGGTAGATTCACAGGGTGAGACAAATCGTGCCTTAGTACGTTGGCAGCTGCCATTCGAAAAAGGACCACACGACCCTCCGTCCAAAGGATTATAAAATAAAAATAATATATAAAATAATAAAAGGCACAGCACAATAGAATCTAGTTTTAAAGAAAATGAAAATTAACATCTGAAATAAGCGAAGAAATATCAGATGAAAATCCAAAGGATTATAAAATAAAAATATTATATAAAATAATAAAAGCACATCACAATATAATCTAGTTTTAAAGAAAATGAAAATTAACAGCTGAAATAAGCGAAAAAAAAATATGAAATGAATAAAAAGATAAAATAATTTTAATTCCCACAAATAAATGAAAAAATTAATTTCCGCAACAAAATAAATTAAAAAATATATCCTCCAATCACGAGCCAAGTCTGTAAAAAAATTAATACTAATTTCGTGCTAATTTTTTGATTTTCGTTTTTAGGCAATCTATCAACTCTAACAGCATTAAATGATTCATCAGCTCAGGTAAGTGCTTGGATATTCCCTTTTCGAAAATATATTTCCTATTTGAAGAAAATAATAAGGTGCGAATTTCGCGGAAAACTTGTGCAAAAAATTTGTAGAAAAAAAAGAAATTGTTAATTAAGAAAGTAAAGATCACGGAAGTTACCTAGTAGTTTTCTGAAATAAAAAGTTAAGCAAAAAATGGAGGCTTTACAGAAAAAAGTTACTGAGATGGATGGCGCTCTTAACGCAGCCCTTGTCCAAGTCAGAATCTTGGAGGCCAAATTAAAAAATATGGAGGGTTCACCTTCAGCCGACGTTTCCCACCAACCGCCTCCTGCTCCTCGCAACGAATTCGAGCTTAAGGAAATTTGTCAGCTTCCTGACCGTGTAAAGGAGCTTCAGCCATTTGATGGCAACCCAACGCAATATGTATCCGGGATACATAGCGTGGAATCCATTTTGAACGACTACGAAATCGTTCGTAATAAGCCTATATATAGAGCTATTCTCCAAAGCATAAGGCAAAAGGTTAGGGGGAGCGCTGACACGGCATTAGTATCATATAATATATTCGACCCAGACTGGGTAAAAATTAAAGAATGTTTGTCACTGCATTATGCAGATAAAAGGGACGTAAGAACTCTTGAACATCAATTAACTCAATTGGTACAAAGAAATTCAAGACTCGATGAATTCTACGCAACCGTTAATCATTAGTTCTCCCTTATAATAAATAAAATAAAAACCGAAACCTATTCTAAAGAAACTGTAGATGCCCTTATCGAGACTTACCGGAATAGAGCATTAGATGTTTTCATCCGCGGGGTAAACGGTGATCTATCTAGATTACTGATCGTCCAGAAACCAAAGACCTTACCAGAGGCTTATGCAATGTGCCTGGAAATGCAGAATTTAAACTTAAGGAATACCAATCTGCATCCATCTGTTCGAAACCAGGTAACTGTCCCCATGAACATGATTCCACGAATGGACCCAAGACCTCCAGTGCCACCAAAACACTTTAACAATTTCCAAGGTAGGGTACAACATAATTCCAGACCATGGACTCATTATCCAGGACCTCGATCATTGCCGCCAAGACCACTGGGGCCGAAACCAGCCGAAAGAATGGAGGTTGATGAATCCATGCAATCTAAAACCATTAACTACATGAATAGGCCCGGAGGTTTCAAAAGGGGTGCAAGATCTGATCATTTTAGAAATCCATTTAAACAACAGAAATTATTTAATACTTATACAGAATACTACGGCCCCTCTTCTGCTTCAACAGCGACCGAGGACCCAGGATATGACTGTGACGAACCGGAAGGCTGCGATGTCGCTTCCCCTGAAGTAAATTTTTTAACAGAGGCCTCCCTTCCAGCGTTCCATACTTAAAAATCATTACGAAAGCCGGCGTGCCATTGAAGTTTCTCGTAGACACTGGAGCCAACAAAAATTTCGTTGGATCGCATTTATGTGAAACAGGCACCCAACTTAAGAAACCATTCCCCGTAAGAACAGCTGGCGGACCAATAGAGATATGCAAAAAAATTCATGGAAGATTTTTTGAATCAATAGGAATTAAGGATATTATTACATTTTTCATACTTCCAGAACTAAAATCTTTTGATGGTATTATCGGCGATGATACTCTCAAAGCTCTCGGTGCTATTATAAACAGAGAAAATAACACCTTAACCTTGAATACATGCGCGGTCTTGCCCCTGAAAGAGAAATTTTCTCAAGAAGTGAATTTTACCTCTGGAGACTTCCCCGAGGAGGTGGCTCATAAACTAGAAGGCTTGATTAATAAATATAATCCTCTGTTCGGTCCACTAGAAGCCGGCGAAATGGTTACTACTTCTATTCGAGCCGAAATTAAGACAAGCACCGACGAACCTATTTACACCAAAAGCTATCCGTATCCTGCCAACATGCGACCAATCGTAGAGGAACAAATATCCGAGTTGTTAGACCAGAATATAATTAGACCATCAAAGAGTCCCTATAACTCCCCAATATGGGTAGTGCCAAAAAAACCTAAACCTAACGGAGAGAAACAGTACAGGATGGTGATTGATTTCAAGAGACTGAACTCAGTAACCATCTCCGACACTTACCCGATACCTGATATCAACGCGACTCTAGCCAGCCTAGGCAAGGCTAAATACTTTACAACATTAGATTTGACATCCGGCTTCCACCAGATACCGATGAAAGATTCCGATATACACAAAACTGCGTTTTCCACCTTAAACGGGAAATTTGAATTTTTGCGCCTTCCCTTTGGGTTAAAGAATGCTCCGTCTATCTTCCAAAGGATGATTGATGACGTATTAAAGGAACACATAGGCAAAATATGCTACGTGTATATCGACGATATTATAGTCTATGGTTGTGACGTCGATGATCATTTGAAAAATGTTGAGACTATATTTCAGAAGCTTTTGGAATCCCAACTTAGGGTTAACTTAGAAAAAACCAAGTTTCTTCAAACAAAAGTATCTCTCCTGTTGTCTCAGAAGATGGAATATGCGCGGATCCCCAGAAAATTGAGGCTATTCAGAATTTGGCCGTTCCTGGTACACTAAAGGACTTAAAAAGTTTCCTCGGTATGACTTCATATTACAGAAAGTTTATTAGAGATTACGCAAAAGTTGCCAAGCCATTAACTAATCTAACAAGAGGAGAAAATGCTCAAGTTAAGGCAAACTCTTCTAGGAAGGTACCGGTTACATTGACAGAAGAGGCACTAAAGGCTTTTAATGAATTAAAACTCTTGTTGATGTCGTCCGAAGTCTTGACATTTCCAGATTTTGACCAACCCTTTAACTTAACCACCGATGCGTCCAACTATGCCATCGGAGCGGTATTATCTCAGGATTTTACAGGGGCAGACAAACCTATAGCATATATTTCGCGTTCGCTTAGGAAAGCAGAAGAAAATTATGCGACTAACGAGAAGGAAATGCTAGCTATCGTTTGGGCATTAGATAATTTACGGCTGTACCTATATGGCGCTAAGAAAATAAAAATCTTTACAGATCACCAACCCCTAACTTACGCTCTGGGAAACCAAAATCACAACGCTAAGCTGAAAAGATGGAAGGCCAGGATCGAAGAATATAATTACGAGCTTGTGTATAAGCCTGGCAAGTCGAATGTTGTTGCCGACGCATTGTCCCGATTAGAAACAACCCTTCACCAAATTGATATGCCTAGTGACGAAGAAACGATTACAGCTTCGGAGGGTGATTCAGAAACCGTAACGGCTGAAGAGGGACGAGAGCAAGATGATGCGACTGTTCATAGTGCACAACAGGACTCTAGCGATTTAATCTCGCATGTTGAGTTCCCTCTAAACGTCTTTAAAAACCAATTAATAATACGACAGGGTAAAGAATTACTTAGTAGTATTGAGCCACATCCAGGCTTTACTAGACATCATGTTACTCTTGACAATATCACTTCCCAAACCTTAACAGAAACATTGAAACGATGCCTTAACCCAAATTGTGTTAATGGTGTCAAGATTCCTGAATGTTTTATTGCACTGCTTAACAATGTGTATTTAGCTCATTTCATCTCATATAAGGTAAGAATCACTCAGAGATTGGTAGAAGATATCACTAACCCAGATAAAGTTTGTGAAATTATAGAAAATGAGCACAAACGGGCTCATCGTAATGACAAAGAAAATAGCCTTCAAATACTGGAAAATTACTACTTCCCCCATATGAGAAACCTTATCCGTAATTACACTAAAAATTGTGAAATATGCAAGTTAAATAAGTATGAAAGACACCCTAGCAAACCTAAGATACAATCCACACCAATTCCTTCGTATCCTTGCGAAATTCTGCATGTCGACATTTTTGAAATTCAAGGTTACAAGTTCATAAGCTGCATTGATAAATTCTCAAAATTTTCTAAGCTCTTCCATATCAAAAATCGGTCTGCTACTCACCTAAGGACTAAATTAGCCAAGGTTCTCCATTACTTTACAGTACCACGTATAATCGTGTCAGACAATGAAAGGGGATTTCTTACCCCAATAATACTAAACTTCCTTAGATCCCTAAACATTGAATTTTATTTAACTCCCACGCAGAAAAGTGAAGTTAACGGACCAATTGAGAGATTTCATTCAACGCTACTAGAAATCTATCGTTGCGTATCCAAAGAAATACAAAATCTGAGTCCCAAAGACATGGTGAATATTGCTGTCGACCGCTACAATAATACCATACACTCGGTTATCAAGAAAAAACCTGCTGATATATTCTTTAACAGATCAGAAAGATTTAATTATCAACAATTAGTTAATTTCCGTGATCAAGTAAACCAAGATATCCGTGGCCTCATTGAAAGTAACCAAAAAGCCACTAATGAACGTTTAAATAAAAACAGATCTGTCCCAATCAATTTAGAGGAAAATCAAGAAGTATTTGTCAGGGACAAACAAATTAAATCTAAGCACAAACCTCTATATAAAAAACACAAGGTTTCCGCTAATAATCGCGTAACGTTTTATAATAACAAGGGGAGGAAATACCATAAGTCCCATATAAAAAAACCGGAATAATCCTTGCACTTGCTGACGAGCATTTAAGTTAAGAAAGATTTTTATATATAAGAAAAAAACCGAAAGTCCATAAGACTAATAATAAATATTTCAATGTCAAAATAAATAATCAAAAAAATATTAAATAATCATGAACATAAAGCTACATATAATTGTCATATAAAAAAAGAAGTGGCTACCTAGAATAAAAATATATTTTGAACACATAAAAAATTAAATTGGAAAATGCGTTAATTATACCTATTCATTTTTGATTGTTTTAACCACATATAACTGCTCTATAAATCTTTTTTTGCTTAAAATAAAAGTATATTTTAAATTTATAAAAGAAAAAAAAAGTTTAAAAAAATCATTGGGAAAATGTGTATGCGTATATCTACTCACCTTTTTATTGTTTTAATAGATTATTAAATCATTATTGAATTTTAAAAAAATAAACTTATACTAACTAATATTTGTTACCTAAGCTTGTGTTTACTACTCCCCATCATTGGTGCCTACCAGATCTTCGAATACCGAACGCCATTAGTAACAGTAAAAAATGGAGACGGCTGGATAATTGATGGGTATCTTAACTTTGTGCATGTGATAAATCTGGAGAGACTAGAAGAATTGCTTCATACTACTGAAGAAGTTTTTTCATCTATTGAAAACAACGAACTGAACAAAAAAACATTCGAATTCTATCTTCAGAAGTCTTATGATCGAATAAATTCTATTAAAGGTATCACAAGGAACAAGAGATCTATAGATTGGATTGGTTCAGCATGGAAATGGGTTGCAGGGAATCCGGATGCGTCAGACTGGAATCAGGTTCTACAGAACCAAGAGAAAATTGTTGAAAATAACGAACACCAGTATGTGATTAATAATAAACTGTTCGAGACGACTAATGAGGTTGTGAAGAAAATGAACACCCCAATCAGCAATGTTAATAACAAGGTTTCCAAAGCTGAGATGGAGAAATTTACCCAAGAGTCACTTAACCAACTGCTTATTATAAAAGAAGATATTGAGGAAATAATACGCGCCTGCCAGCTGGCGAAAAGTGGTGTAATCAACACGAATCTTTTAGATATGAAAGAAATTCAACGTATAGTTGCTGAGATTGATTCACTGCCATACAGTAATGAGATTGAAGTCGTCGAATATGGAAAACCAAGTATATTCTCTAATGGTACATCATTACTGTATATTCTTTCTATACCAAAGGTGAACCCAAAAAAATTTGAAAAAATTACTGCAAAAGCAGCCATAATCCAGAACAGGCAACTCGATCTAAAATATAATGCAGTTCTTCTGAATCACGAAAATGTGTATGGTATCAAGGATAGTTGCACGATAATCAGCAATACAACAATTTGTATTGTTCAACAACTAAAAAAGCTCAAGGAGGACGACTGCCTCTCCAAAATCTTAAGAGGTAGCAATGCAAATTGCACCTTTCTTTCTAACAAAGAGGTTGTAGTAGAACAACTGGAGGATGACCTTATATTTGTCACAAATTTCAAAGGTGTCATTTATTCTCAACAAAATAATAAGAGCCTAGAAGGCACATTTTTAATAAAATATTTTAATGAATCAGTAGAAATTGGAAACAGGACATTTACAAATGAAATAATTACCAGTATACAAGCACTGCCGCCCTTGGTTGCCAACATATATGAAAAAGAACGTAAACTTGACGTTAACTTCTTGCATGAACTCCATGAAAAAAATACTGAACATATTGGATATTTAAGATATCATTTAAACCTTTCATTTTGGTCACACATAACTGGTTACCTTTTACTAGCCATAACTGCGGGTGCAATAGTCGTTCTATGGAAGAAGATATTCGGAGAACTTAAATTCCCATCCAGCAAAGTTCCTGAAATTACCATCGAGAAATAAGTCTAATCAGCGGGACGCTGATATTTAAGCGGGGAGGAGTTAACACCCCTAATATTTAAGTATGACACTAAATTAAGAACATTGAACTTGTATGAACTTGTATTGCGAAATCATATTGCAACTCAAGCAGTTTATGTCTGCATGTGTGGTAATATGATCGCACTCAAAATTATTAATAATACGAATTTATGTATACCTGCAGAGTAGGCATTTTCCCATAGAATAAAATATTTTAATAATACAAATTTATGTAAAGCTGCAGAGTAAGCATTTTCCCATAAAAATAATTATTAAATTAAGAACTATAATTAAGCAAAATTGAATCAGAGAAATTAATTCAATCCCTGGCTTGCAATAAAGAAGTCGTGTGTTTTAAAAATCGTCTTTTAATCAAATTGTGGTGTGAGTACACCAGCAGTCAGGAGCCTTTGGCTGCCTGACTGCAAACCCATTTTTTATAACAAGGAGAAGTCCTTGTTTAACTTGAATGTATATTGTTATTGGTTTATTTACTAAACAACGGGAAGAAAAGCTTAGATTATATTATAATAGCCTCTTATCCGAGCTATAACACGCTTTTTAAGAAGCCAATAAAAATTTTTCTGGTTTACGATTTTAGAGAAAGCAAAGTCAAATGAGAACAAAATAAATCAGCCAGGGTTCCATACTATGTTCAGTACAACTTAAAAATTTTTGCACATCTTATAGGCCACCCTTTAATTATTAATTATTTTTTAAACTAAAGCATAGTTCTAACGAAATATCCTGTGTAAATGTCAAGTGTCTGCCTATAACGTTTAAAATAAAAGGCCAAATTCCTCAAAATCACGACATATAAGACCAGAGCAAAATTATCTTACTATCGAAACACCCTATAGAGGACAAATTATATATACTTTGTATAGTTTTAAGGTTTCTTCTTATTCCGGTTCAATAAAAAAAAATGTGACGAAATTATAAATTCAGATACATACAAACCAAAAATTTTGGAGGAAATATTTATTATTTTTTGAATAAGTTATTTAATTTTATAAAAGCGAAATATGTACAAAATATGTATGTATTTCTACAACAATGTTAGAAATTACGGTGTAGCTGTCGTCTTCAAAACAAAAAGTGCTAGTCAGACTAGTCGAGCAAAACAAAAAGTGCTAGTCAGACTTAGACACGTAGGGTTCCGTGCTATGTTCAGTACAACTTTATAAATAAAATTTGTTAATTTTTTCATGTCTTATAGGACACCCTTTAATTTTTAATTATTTATTATACTTGAGCATAGTATTAACGAAATACCCGTGAAAATATCAAGTGTCTGCCTACAACGATTGGAAGAAAAGGCTAAATTCCCAAAATTCGCAACATGTAGGGAACACCCGTTTATTTTTATTAATTTTATTTTCGTTACGTGTTTTTATAGAAGATATTGTAAAATACAATCTGTGTAAATTTAATTATATGTAAGATCAGAGTAAAACCATCTCACTATCGAAACACCCTTTAATTTTTGGATTCATTTTTTGTACTTGTTATAGAGGACAAATTATACATACTTTAATTTTAAGGTTTCTGCTGATTCCGGTTCAAAAATAAGGCTACTTAAATACATAACTTTGTGTCACTTTTACCCTTCCAATTAAATTTTTTATATTTTATGCTATAGTGGACATAACTTTACATACTTTGTATATAGTTACGTTTAAAAATTAAGGTCGTATTCGCGAAAATCGCATCACTATTAGAACACCCTTTAAATTTTAAAAATTGTTGTTACATCGGCCATTAAAATATCAAGAGTCTACCGATTACGGTTCAAAAGATAAGGCCATATGAACAGGTAAATAATGTCGGTATCGGAACACCCTTTAAGTTTATTGTTTGTTATAGCAGCAGACAATTTCCATGAATATAATATCATAGCCATTACGATTGAAAAACATGTCACTATCGGAACACGCATTATTTTCAACTATTTGTTATCTAAAAGGCCATAGTAATAGTCCAGCAGTGAAAATTTAGATTCTACCTATTATGGTTCAAAAATTAGGACATATTTATGCAAATCATGTCACTATAGGTACACCCTTTACATTTTATATAGCGAACATACTGTGTGAAAATTTGAAGTGTCTGCTTTCTAGAGTTCAAGAAGACGTTTTGCGAAAGGCACGTCACTTTCGCAACACCCTATAAGTTTTAGTATTTATTGTTATAGCGGCTATAATAATATACCTTCAATAGTCTACCTGTCATGGTTTAAAACTTGGGCCATATACATGCAAATCAAGTCACTATAAATTTAAATTTTAGGTTTATTTTTTATGCTTGTTTATATAGCGAACAAAGTTTTATTAACTGTTTGTAAATTTTAAGTGTATGCCTCCTTCAGTTCAAGAAATAACACATAAACGCGAATAAAACGTCACTTTCGACACACCCTAAACATTTTAGTATTTGTTGCTATATCGGACATACATCTTCTGTGAAAACTTCAAGAGTATATGTACATATTACGGTTCCAGAGATAGAAAGCGCTGACAGACAGACATCGTAGCGAAACAATAAGGGTGATGTTTTAATTCTTTATGTACGGCACCCTAAAAAGCTCTGAAATAGTAGCTGAAACTACTACTATATAATTTTTATAGAAATTTAATAAATCAAAATATTTTGTCTCGGATAAGCGCGAACTTTGTTTATTTTTCTTTTTGTGTAAATTATGTATAACATTAAGATTTCAATAACTTTAAACTAATCAAAATAAGTTAATATGACTATACAATAGGGTGGAACGTTGGTATAGGTCCAAAAATAGTTTTCTGTATTACCCATTCTAATGGTGATTATAATTTTTCTTTTGTGTTGTGTAAAGTTATTCTACAAAGTTTTACTGTCATAAAACCACATCTTCAGGTATCGCAAAAGCCTTGAAAATATTTTTTTATTTAAGTACCTTAAACAAATTAAAACTGTTATTTGTAAGCAGAAATGGAGAAATTGTTGTAACGCGTGATCCATTTCGAGGTTCCCTAAAACACAGAAAGTTCAAAATTAATGGAGAATGTTTATTATTATTTGTAAGAACATTCTTTGGCATTTATTTTTAAAGGTTATGTCTATCAAATGTTGGCCGTTGCTACGTCGCAGATGGTCCATCCGTTGCGTCTAATTTTCGATGACTCGTTCGAGCATTTCGGCTGGTAAATGGGGAATGACACGCGTCATGTTTTTCTCCAAGTCCTGAATCGAAAAGGGATTGTCAGCATAAACTTTAGACTTTTCATATCCCCACCGGAAAAAGTCTAACGGTGTGATATCACACGATCATGGTGGCCAATCGACCGGCCCAAAACGTGAATTTATGTGCTCACGGAAATGTTCTCTCAATAAAACTATTGATTGATGCGATGTGTGGGAATTGGCGCCGTCTTGCTGAAACCAAATGTCGCCAAGATCACGATTTTCAATTTCAGGCATCAAATAGTCGGTTATCATGGCACGATACCGGTCGTCATTGAGGGTTGCGTTCGCACCGGCATCATATTTAAAGAAGTATGGACCGATGATTCCACCGGCCTACAAACCACACCTAACCGTTGCTTTTTCTGGATGAAGTGGCAGCTCTTGAATCTCTTCAGGTTGCTCTTCGTCCCAAATGCGGCAATTTTACTTGTTTACATACCCATCGAGATAGAAATGGGCCTTATCGTTAAACAAAATTTACGTCGAAAACGTCGGATCTTCCTGGAACTTTTCAAGAACCCATATAGCGAAGCTTGGGAAGGTCGAGCCGCTTCGTTGTATTTTGTATGCTTTCAATTTAAGATCTCGACGTAAAATGCGCCAAGTTGCATACGTCAGTCCGGGTTGCTGCGAACGGCGCCGAGTCGACTCTCTACGGTCTTAGTGTACACTCTCAGCTACGGCCGCTATATTTTCTTCATAGCGTGCTAGACATGGTCTATTCGGTCGAATATTATACAATAATGATTGCTGGGTCTCAAAATGGGTGATGGTTTTGCGAATAGTACGCTTAGTAAGCCGAATATGTTGACCATAAGTTGAGCGAAATGCACGAAACACTTTCCTTACAGAACGTGAATTTTCGTAATAAAGTTGAACGATTTGTAAACGTTGTTCAGGCGTAATTCTTCCTATTGGGTAACTCCATGTCAAATCACCAAAAAAAAATGTTTTGAAACTTTTTTTATTGAAACTTTTTTCATTTATACTCTTTCTGAAGTCATATATAATTTAAAAAAAATTCTACCTCTCACAGTTTTTTATGTATACAGTTATCAAAATAGAAAAATATGGCTCTTTTGAATATGCGCTCGAGGATTATATATATGTTTATTCCAGTTCTATAAGCCCTAGGAAGTTGAGTAATAGCTCATTTTACGCTTTAATTTGATATCAATAATGAGAAAAACAAATTTAAAAAAATTTTTTTTCTTATATTTAAGAAGAAGTTTTATAAAAATCTTTGAGATTGTGTCCTTTAATTTTTTTTAAATTTACATATGTTTTTTAATTAAAAAAATTTCAGATTGGGACCATATATATATATATATATATATATATATATATATAAATATATTTTAAATAATTATAGAAAGATTTTGTAAGTATTTCTTAAAGTAAATTCCAGGTTTTTAAGAAAGAAATAAAAAAAGTATATATATGAAAAATTTTATTTTCTTATATTTGCCAATGAAACGAAACACTGTCTGCTGGTAAAGGATGGTTTAGACGGTACGACTTTACGTACGTAAATTCCTCAGCAAAAAGTCCTTGCAACTATTATAAATTTCCAGATAGTTCTAGACAGGGTTAGAGAACTATTAAATTAAAAATGTTTATTATTAATAAATTAATTATTTAGGCTTAAGTTCTTAATTAGAAAGAGATAGAGGAAAATTAGATACCAGCAAAGCAGAATGCATTTTCTAGACAGCTACGTTCGACAGCTAATAGCAAGACAGATATATACAATTTTCAAATAAAAGAAAATATATAAAGAGAATTAATATAAAGAAAAATGTTTGCTTGGTAGTATAATATGAAAAATAAATAGAGTTTACAAGTGTAAAACAATTTCAAAAAGTATCTTCTATGAAATATAATGTAAAATTAAAATTTCTCAGATTCTATTTCTTTGATAAGTTTGTTTAAATAGAAAATTACTAAGAATTGAAACTACCGGGTAGATTGATAAAAAGAGTACTGATGACGGACGTAGCTGTCTAAAAAATGCATTCTGCTTTACTGGTATCTAATTTTTCTCTATATCTTTATAATTAAGAACTTAAGCCTAAATAATTAATTTATTAATTAAAAAATAGTTCAAATAAAATTCATATAATGTTTATTATTAATAAAATTTTTGGGAATTTAAATATTAATTATTTAATATTATGCAAAATAACTTGTGTATGCTTTTTATCACACCTTACGTCTGTATTCAGTGATGGCAAAAAACCATCCAATTGTAGAAGGACAGTACGGAAAAATAAAAACGTGGTTTGTTTGTTGGTGTTTTGTTGAAGCTTTAATATTCTGTAATATTATTCGATTAACATGCATAATTCTCATTGTGTTTTGTAGAATTTTATTACTTATAGAGTATTTTTGGCTTCTCTAAAATTAGGAAAAAAGTTTCCTGATGATCTGGCCTGAGCAACCAGTGAAATACGTATAGGGACTAGCTCTTTTCCCCCAACAAATAAATTGCATTTTTATTATAAAACGTTATGGGTAATTAGCATAATATTGAATAATTAAAAATGTTTATTATTGAAGGAAAAAGTAAAAATAAATATTTATTAAATAAAAAAAATTATTCCATATATTTTATATGAAATTGTACCAAAAGAGCATGAAGTGTACCAGTGTACTACTGATGTATCGAATATACCTAATTTAGTACAATTGTACCACCAAAACTGTTACACTTTGTATTAGATGATACTATTCGTGCTTTTGTAAACAAAAATTTGTCATGTCGTAAGACTTGCATGATCATGTAAACCGTCCCTAAGAAAATTACTTGGTGTGTTTTTCAGACTCCCTAGTTTTTAAGAGGTTTATTTTCACAATGTGTTTTGTTTTTGTGTCACTGGTGTGTTATAATATTGTATTACTTTGGATTTAGCTGCGCTTACAAACACAAATAATGTAGTGGCTGTAGTGCAGTTTCATTTCATAAAGTTGAGTAAAATTTAATATTTAATTTGTTTACCTTTTTCTTTCTATTATGACTACGAACAATGCTAACAAAAGTAAATGAAAAACAAAGAATATTTGGGTAAAATACAAAAGGATATTAAAATAAGAAAATGTATATTCTTAATAATGTCTTTGAATAAAATATTAATTTAAGGTAAGTTTTAATAACTTTTTCTTATCTTCCCCGATACAAAGAGCGACTTTAAAAGTTCTGCATTGTCATATATTATGTGCATCTCCGGGAAGTGGATTGCACCTACTGCTACATACAGCGTTACATAATTCTATAGATTTAAAAACCACTTCAAGCTTGGTTTACAGTTCTCTACCAGATATGGTGCTTTTATCAATATCTTTCCTGTCGTAATCTAAATAATTGCCAGCATCTGTACACATCATCCATATCCACTGCATATACTATTTTTTCTATATTTTCCCAAGAACCATCATTACTAATGGTCAATCATTACTATGGTCACGATAAACAAGTTTTTATTACTATTTAATCATTAAGTGATTACTACATCCAAAAAAATGCAACATGATTGGTTTGAACTACACAATTTTGAAATCAACACCATATTTTTATAATTATTTATCTCACTGTATTTATTTAATTCATTTCATAATAAAATAAAATTTCATTATAATATGGCCTTAATATATTTTACGATTATATTTTTAAAATATATGAAGGGAATAAAAATAAAGAAAAAATTGTTTGCTTGGTAGTATAATATAAAGAAATCGTGTTTGATAATAACAATTGAAACTACCTTGTAGATAGATCCGAAGCGTGCTGATGACGAACGTAGAAAATATGCATTCCGCTCTGATGGTGTCTGATAAATAATTTTTCCCAATTTTTCTTTAATAATATTACCTAATTTGTAATTTAATTTATTGTTTCCTAGAAGGAATAGAACAAACTCAAGCTTGACTACAAATTTTATTGTATGTAATATAAATAGTTCGACAAATAAAATTTCAAATTTTCAAAATTTATATAAAAATTATATATTTCAGATGTAAGAGATCCAATGCCTGGCATTTTCCATGTAAAACTGTAAAATGAGCATAAACACATTATTTGTGAACCTAAAGAAAAAATGCACAAAATAGTATGTTCAGAATTATATCGGTCCTAAATCTTTCATTTTTTTTTTAAAGACAACACTACCTCTGGGTAGCTTTTTGCTTGTCGGCTTATACTAAATACTACCGATGTTCCAATAATTGTAACTAATCGAGTCGACTTCAATAAACAGACTGACTTATAAGATGTAAGAATAATAAAGCCTAACCCTTTGGCGCGTAACATGCTGAATGAACCTGGTTACATTCGACTAAAAAGAAGAGATACTGCTTTTCTTGGCCGTACATTAGAGGGATGACCCGCAAATGATTTCAAAATCCGTGAAACGAACATTACTTTTGTCTAGCACTGGCTGGACTTAAAAAGAATATTTTATTTTAGACTTAAGATACGAGTAATTATTGTTAGTTCAAAAATATTGAAGATACAATAAATAAATTATGAAAAAAAAAGAATAATAAAATAGAATTAAATTGAACGTTAATAAGATTTACACTAGTGCAAAAAAATTTATTCAAAAGAGCGTTAAAATTTATTAAACGGGCATTAAATTTGTCAGCTGGATTGCATACAAATTGGTAAAGGGTTGAGTTCTCTTTTTCTCTCATAAACTATTTGCCATAACATGAACTACTGATGAAATAAAAACGATTTAAAATGTATAAATCAAGTCCATGCTCGCACTATTATTAAATGGAAAAGTTTATTTCCATTTCAATTCAATTAAATATTCTGTATTTTATTGATCACTATTATTCTCACAAACGCGGAATATTTATTTAATTGCCACTAACATTCAGCTATTAACATAATTGCCATTATTTCACCTGTTTAAATAGTACTCGAGTGAGTAAATAATTTATATTTGGAATTAATTGTGTTCGTGTTATAATATTGTTATATTAATAAAGTGTCATATTTAGTGCTAATGGCGAAATCAATTCTAGAGGTTATACAGAATGTAAAAGAATTAATTCAATTGATAATTTTAGTAACGTTAAGTCTAGCCTAAGAAATGTAGCGTGTTCATTATAGAAAAACAAAATTGAAGAAAAACAAAATAATTTACTTTGCCTTTTTGAATTAAAGCTATTTTTTCATCAAAAACGCGATATATTTCTCAGCGTAGTCTTTCAGATTGATACATTTAGTCGATCGTGTTTTTTCTAAATATTAAGATTTCTCAAAACGTTTAAGATTGTCGTTTGTTTCAATTATGACCTCTTCATTTCACTAAAAAGTAGTTGTAAGGGGGTAAATCTGGACAATATTTCGGAAGGGGTAGCAGTTCGTAGACCAATTGGATTTTTTCCAATAGCAACTACAAAAATGTGCACCGGAGCATTGTCTTGATTGCGGTATCTAGTACGATATCATTCCATGGACTTAATTGCCTATTTCTGGCGTGACAACCTCTTCTGGGCGGCTTAATCATTTTGCGTCATTTCTCCTGGTAGGTCTATAACTAAACTCAGTAAACCAAATTTTAACCATTAAATTGATGGTGTGGAGTCACCACAGTGTTTAACAAGCCTTTCTTTGCTTGGGTGATGGTTTTTTAATGTAAAAAATAATCAGCACACGAAATCCACTAAATCCACTACCCCCAAAGAAAAAACATGGTTGTCGTAACCATAACTTTAAAGTCAATCCGAGTAACCGTTTATGAGATAACCGGGCTTTCGCGAGATAATTATAAACCAATAGTTCATTACAACTTCTCCGATAACCACATGCAACTGACTTTCTGGAAAACCTGAAATCGTAATCTAAACAAAAACGTATACCATTTTAAAGAGCAGGTTGATACCAACGAATAAAAAGTAGTTTGAAGTCAATCCGAGTGATATTGTGATTTCACTATATTGTTGTAGTCAAACCACTGATTATTAAACTTAATAACAATATTGTTATGTTAAAGCCATATTATTGTCAACCCTGAGAATGGCATTTTTAAATATAAACATATAATCAAATATAACCATAATATAATAACACTTTTTTATGTATGTTTAAACTGAAGGGTGTTCTATATAGGCAAAGACCCCCAAACCAAAAAAAGAGGTTAAAATAAAAATGCATTGGTTTGCTAAATATTTAGCAAAGTGACACAAAACTACCTTGTTGAAAGCTGGTATGCTAGCTGGTATGCTACTAATTTAAAGTTTTTACATGCTTTGTTCTCTGTGAGATTCTCGTTGAGATTGTGAATGTGCTCACAGATCCTTAGGGGTTTGCGTGGGGGCTCTTGCTCATAGGTAATTTGACTTATATGGCCCTAACTTTTTTAATTGGACAGAATATCCATTACTATGCCCGTTATAATAACAAGTATAAATAATTAAAATTATAAATTAAAGGGTGTCCCAATAGTTGTTATAATTTTATCTATATGGCTAAACTTTTGAACCGTTACAGACAGGCGGTTGAAATTTACAAAGAACCTGTATTGCTAAGTCCTCTATTACAAGTATAAAATTTAAATTTGGAAATTAAAGGGTTTTCCCATAATTGATATAATTTAACCTGTATAGCTTTTCTTTTGAACCGTTAGAGAGAAATACTTGTGAATTAGACAGAATGATCCTACTATGTCCGGCATAATAACAATTATATTTTCAACGGCTTTTTAAAACAAACTACACAGTAAAAACTATTACAAAAATTTTTTTAAAAAAATGGTTGTTTGATATTTAGTGGTTGTTTGATAGATCACAGTTATCCTGACTATTAAGTAATTATATGTAAGTATATATTCGTATATGTTTATAAAGTATTGCTGGCATTTATGTAGAATTCATATTGAATAATATCTCCCCTAGGGGCTTTGTAATTTTGTTTGATAAAACGATACGATGGGTACATCTAGCTAATAATCATCTTTTAAATTAGTGGCGTGTAGTATATCGATAGAGTTTACTGTTAGATTCAGAAATAAATGAAAATATTGTCTCAGACTTTCTACATTGTCTTGTTTTCTTGTTGCCTTATTTTCTCGCTAAAATCTAGCACCGTGTGTCCTGCCTTTTACTATTCTTAGCTGCCTTTCACTTTTCAATAGTAATACCATTTTTAATGTACTTGGGCTTGTTACAGCTGTTTTGAAATTTTATAAAATTTTGTTTAAGGATTTCATTGAAATTTCTCTTGCTTTCTTACATTCTCTTTCTCTTACATTTACTTTCAGGAACATGTTGTTTCTTCTTCAGTTTTGTAATTGTATAAATCTCTAAAATTGAGCTGACTAAATGTATTGATTTAAGTGTTTGAAAATTGCGATTTAGTTTTTGATCACAATTTGGCTTTATCTGCGAATTCCATTTTTTTTTTTTTTTTTTGATAATAAGCCCATTTCTTCGTACATCGAGTTTTGAACATACCAGAAAGTGCCTATAATAAACCTGAAAATTCCATTTTGTTGCAATTGAATTTTTTTCAAATTTGAAGGTGAGGCAGTGCCCAATAACTGAATCCCATAACACTATACTAGGTTGTTTTTCATAATTTATTATTTATTGTTTCTTCAATATTTTTGAACTAACAATAATTACTTATATTATAAGTCTAAAATAAAAATACACTTTTTAAATCCAGACAAAAATAATGTTTGTTTCACGGATTTTGCAATCATTTGCGGGTCATCTCTCTAATGTACGGCCAAGAAAAGCAGTATCTCTTCTTTTTAGTCGAATGTAACCAGGTTCATTCAGCATGTTACGAGCCAAAAGGTTTGGATGAGATTCTAGCCTCTTTAGATATGTGAGTGCTTTTTCGCTATTTCTGCTTTAACTGATGGCATGTTTAGGTGTTTGTAGATGTTTGAATTTTTTATACCAGGGAGCAGATGTAATCATACGTAGTATCTTATTTTGGCGCCTTTGAATTTTTTCTCATTGCTAGCTGAGGTAGTGCCCGATAATTGAATCCCATAACACCAAATTGGTTTGAGGATCGATTTGTACAGTAGAAGTTTACAATCTAAGCTCAGGGTGGAGTTTCTGCCGATAAGACAATTTAGTTGTACTGCTTTTAATTTCATTTGTGTTAACTTGAAATCTATGTGGTTTTTCCAAGTAAGTGGACAGGTATTTAACGTCTGAAAGCTGTGGTATCATTTGGTTATTTATGCGAATAGGAGGGCATGAGTTCCTACGCAGTGTGAAAGTTATGTGAGTATATTTTTGTTCATTTACTTTTATTCTACATTTTTGAAATCAAGAATTTCAGTTTCAAAAGTCTGTTAAGCACGAAAATTTTTGTTTCAAGAATAAAATCTTAAGATCGCATTTAAGATTATAAGTCTTACATTAATTCTCATTCTAAGACAGTATTCAAGATTGTATTCCTAAAAAATCTTAAATCAAGATTACATTCTTAAAATTTAACTGCGGTATTCATAACAAAAAATTGAACAATCGTTTTATACCACTCACATCGAGTGTACAACTAAAATGTTTATTCATAAAACTATTTTAAATTCTGACTAAACAACATTCAAACATCTCTGTATTTCTTTCTATCAACTCTGATTTTTATTAAATAACCTTGTTTTAGTTGTTAGTTTTCATTGGCCAAATTAAAATGTTGTGTTGTTGATTAAATAATCTTAAGCTGGTCAAGCCTACCACAGTTTATGTCAATAAAAAACTTTTTTATTACATATTTACCCAACGTTTCGTCAATTTTTTGTTGACTTTATCACATTTCAACTGTCACTTGAATTTTAATTATATTAAAAATTTTACAAAATTTTTAAAAATAAAATGGAAAAAAAGGAAAGGAGATCTTTTAAAAGGTCTTAATTGGGAGCAGGATGAAGTAAGAATTACATTTGGTTTAAATTTACACATGTCAAAACGTAGTACATATTTATAGGATATTTTATCAAAACTGGTCATGAAGCAACTAGAAGTAGTTAAAAACAGTTAAATAGATTCAAACACCAACAAAAAGAAAAAAGATGCATGGAATACTATTTCTACCCTCTTCAATACGTCTTCAAAAACTGAAAGAACTCTGTCACAATGGCGAAGAATAAAACTTATAGCGAAATCAAAAAATTCAGCTTTTTTAAGACAAAGAAAACAAACAGGTGGAGGGCCGTCACCAGAGCCTCTAAGCAATTTTGTAGAAGTGTTAATATCACGTATTCCACATCAATTTGAGCATGACGCCAATGAATCTGATAGCAATTCTAACTCTCAAGATATTTTAAACCAAAAGGATGCTTCTCAGACAAATGTAAGTCAAAAATCTGTGGAAAGTGATATCGAAAAATACTTTTTGGAATTGTGAAGTGATGAAGATATGGTTCACGTTCGAGAAGAAAAGAAACCAGATTTAAAAAGAAAAAGGCGACGAAACTGGGAAAAGAATAAAGTTGCTAGAAATAAGTGTCCAGCAAAAAGAAATGGAAATACTGCAACTAAAAAATAAAATGCATGAGGAAAGACAAATTAATGAATTAAAAAAGAAGATGCTGGAACTTCAGATCACACAGAACATGCGGCAAAAATGGAGAAAATCAAACTGGAAATAGAACGCCTCAAAAAGGGATTCTTTAATTAACTTTTTTTAAATTATGTACTTTGTTCCAACTTTTATAAAATAAATACATTAGAAGCGAATTTTTTAACGCTTGTCGTCCATCTAGCCAGACGAACAGACATCTGCCTATGTATGTTGAACTGGGGTATAAAAATAATTAAAAGTAAAAAATTAATAAACAAATTAAATTTATCTTTTTTTAAATAACGTTGAATATATACAGAGCGTGAAATAGTATGATCTGTATCCTCATTTTGATTAGCTGGTATTTGTTGTTGTATTTCCTCAAGGTAATCAACTGAAATTATATGTAATATTCAGGCCTGTTCTGAAAATCACGTGATTTTAAATCACGAACCGTTTTAAAATCACGTGTTTTATTTTACCCTGTTCTGTAAATCACATAATTTTTTATTTTTTTAAGTGATTTTAAAATTGTAAAACCACAAGAAAATTGCTGATTTTTATTATTTTTTTGATTAAAAATTACGTAATACGTAAAATAAAAGCAATCTGAAGGGTCTAGGGTAACATTGTGGACCCCAAAAGGATAAAAATGAAAGCAGTATAAAAAATGGGCGTTTTAAGGCTTTACCTTCGGAACTATTGCAATTTTTAATTTTGGCAAGGTTAGATGTACTTTCTAAACACTTAATCTGCTGACAGTTAAAAAGAAGCGGAAAAACACAATTTTTTTATAAAATGTTACTGCAAAAGAAGAGTCTTCAAAAATGCACAATTTCTTCATATTTTTCTTATAATATTACGTAATTTAACTACAAAAATCATAAAAGAACACTTCATACTATTTATTACAGCAGTTTGTTATAAAATTAACAAAGAACTCGCAGAAATAAATAAGTGATTTGAAATCACAGACACTTTCCTAACCGATTTAAAATCACGTGATTTAAAAATTTTTTGTATATAGAACACCTTTTACGTGATTTCAAATCACTTTGATAAGAAGTGATTTTCAGAACAGGCCTGATTATTAACAAAACATCGAAGTCATTAAGATTATCTTACTAAAGTCGTCTTCTTTGAATATTATTGCCAAATTGTGTAATACAGCCAATGCCACAATCAGTATTTTTTCTTGAGAGACGCATTTTTTCTAATAGGATTCGAAAACGGCTCTTCCACAATCCAAAGACTCTTTCAACACAGTTTTTTGTTTTTATATGGGCTTTATTATATGACTCTTCCTTTTGATCTCTAGGATTATTTACTGGAGTAAATAGATAATTGGTACATTTATACCCAACATCACCAAGAAGCCTACCAAAGAAGCACCCATTTTCAAATTTTTCATAAATTTTACTTTCATTGAAAATTCTTGAGTCATGGGTGCTACCTTTCCAACAAGCTGCAATATCATTTATTTTTAGAGAAGCGTAGCAAACAACCTTTAAAATAAAAAATCAGTTTACAACTTTTTAGAAAGTTTTAAAATTTACCTTTACATTAAAAGAAAAGTAACCTTTTCGGTTTACATATAGTTGTGCGTCGTCTCCTTTGACTTCTTGTAGGCGCAAGTGGGTACAATCTATTGCTCCTAATACCTTTTTTAATCCGGAAATTTTTTCAAAATATGCCATGGTTTTAAGTTGGTCTTCTGCACCCGTCGGCATTTTTACAAATTTTTTGCTAATCTTGCAAATGCTGTAGCCACTCTTTCACATTTCTACTCATAGACAGTTGGCTAAAACCGTGGGTGTCAGCACAATCATCTTGAATTTGATTTCTACCCCAACATCTAAGAGCAGAAAGAACTTGGATAGTGGCCAATCCTATCAATTTTTTAGCACTTTCTTTCGAAAACCGATAACGTATGCGGAACTCTTCGTTATTATAGATATAAAAAGGATTTCTCTTCTTTTTATAAAATTTTCTTGAAGGCCTTCTTCTAATTTGGGTAACATTGAAAGTATCCAACACATCTAGTGTATCCAGCGTATCCATTTCAGTAAAATATATTTTCTTTCACAATTTTAGCCAAAAAAAATTGTATGAAAATACAAATGTCAAAAAATATTCAATTTGACAACTGAAAAACAAGAGTTATATCTAAATTACACGATGACATTTTTCATGAAATCAGTTGCATGAAACCGGTTTTGTGGCGGCAAGAGGTGTAGAGAGGCAAGGAAAAACAAGAAAGTTCAAAAGAGAATTGAAGAAATTTCATGAAACGATTTCATGGTGTAAGTTACGTATTAGTTACTGTTTGTTCATTGTCTAAGCATTGTTTATTAACATTGTTATGCATAAAAATTTCTTGTTCAGAAGTTAAACACTGTTTAAATTATTGTTATGAATACCGCAGTAAGAATATAATCTTGAGAAAATTCTTATTTCAAGATCGAATTTAAGATTGTGTTCTTATTACTAATCTTAAGTCAATAGTTAATTCTTGAATTTTAAGAATAAAATTCTTGTTAAGATTATTTTTAGTACTGAATTCTTAAAAATTGTCATATTGGTTTTTACTTAAATTCCAATGTTGAAATAAAACAAGTTTTTATATTTTAAATTGTTATTTATTTGTATTTACATATACATACATATCGTCACCTAAAACGGAAGGAATGTAATAGTTTTCCTTTATTTTGAAGCATTGTGTCATTGGCGATAGTAATTATTAGATACCATTATTAAAATTACCTTTTCTCAGTTGGAAAAGCTTCGCAAATTGCTGTCAATATAGTGTTAAAATCGTGCGCACAAAGTGTAAGATCCCTTTTTAATACTTCCTCAACTATGATTCTGATAATCTCATCTAGCTTATCATTTGTAAGATTTTTTTGCTGCTTATAAAATTCGAGGATGTCCTTGCCACTAACTGACTTAGTTAACAACGAAACCAAACTCTACACAAAAACATGGAAAGCAAATATACTTTGTGTGTAATCTGTTTAAAATTACAAGCTACGATTCTTACCTCATCAAAAATTTCCATACTGCATACAGAGTTCTGTGAAGAAGTTGGTGTTGAAAATGTATCCGTACAGGTTTTCAACCATTCACCTACCTTTGATAGAATTGAGAGCGTATCTTCGTCTATTCCAAACTAAATGAAAACTAATTAATGGTGACACTTATTTTTCTTTCTTTATTACCTCTTTCTTTTTCCACGCAAACAATTTTTCACGGAACTTGATTCTAAGTCCCAGTAATGTATGAATGTGAACACTTTTCTATTTCTACTTACTTATAAATATTTAGAAACACTTACCCTTGATATATTTGAAAACAGACTCCATCTGAAACTCTTGCAAAAGGTTTTGAAGCAAAGCTTCGTCTGACAACTCCGACGTAACTTTCTCTGGCATGCTGATCAGCTTATAACCTTCACTTGTCATCGGTAATAAAGTGTCACTCATTGGAGTGGTTATAAGCACCATTTCGTCTTTGTTTTGGCTTTCCATTGTGACTTGTATTTAATCAAAATTAATACTTTTTATAAATTTTTCCCCAAATGTGTCTTCTTTCTTCAGCGTTTTATAATTTGTAAACAATACGTTTGCAGGGCTGCTAAATTTCAGAAAAAATCAAGAATTAAATCTTAATTTTAAGAACGCAATCTTAAATTTAAGAATACTTTCTCAATATTAAGATTACGTTCTTGATTACAAGTATGTGTTCTCAAGGTTTCAGATCACGTTCATAAATTTAAGAATACAATCTTAAAATCAAGATTGCATTCTTAATTTTAAGGATTTATTCTTGAATTCGAGAACGTCAATCTTAATGGCCAAAATTCAAGATTGAAAATATAAGATTTTTACAATCTATAATCAAGTATTTTTTTCTTAAATTTAGATCGTCATTTTTCTATTAGTGTGCCTATTGAGTTGCCTAGGTGCACGATAACAATATTTCACTTTGTATGTCTGTGTTTCGCTAGCGCAAAATTTTAAAGATATACCAATTACAGTTATCTAGCTACTTAAAAAGTGGGCGTGGTCAATTTCTCTTTCTGTAAAAACCTAAGTTGGGTTATGATGCAGAATTAAAAAAATGGACCAAATCTGTGCAGCCTTTCTTAAGTGATGCGATTACCAACGAATGACATATGATTTTATTTTTATAGACTAGATGAGTGGCATAATAATAAACAATGCCATATTTATATTCAAGTATTTTCAATAGTCGCATACAATTTCTTTGCCAATTTTATGTAACAAGGTTTTGGAAATGTACAGAAGGGTGAAACGAAAAAATATTATTTTTTCTATTTCAAAATGTAATAGTTATAAAAAGTTGTAGTCAATTACGAATTTTGAAGACGATTAGAGTAGGGTAAGAGGTGCCGCAGATCCAAATATATTGAAATTAAGCAAATTTATATTTCATGTTTAAATACCCCACTTACATAGGTATTAAAACGTGAAAGATAAAGGTAATCAAATGATGACGGACGACAAATGTTTGTGTTCTGCATTAGTTTAGGCGTAGTTTCAATGAATTTGGAAAAAAACATCAATAAAATAAAAAAATATAACTCTATAAGATTTAAAGACAAAAAATTATGTTCCAACCTTCTGCGCCACCTCAAGATGTGGTTTTATCAAAATAAAACTTTGTAGAATAACTTCTCACATAAAAAGACAAATTTTAATCGATATTAGAACAGGTAAAACAAAAAATAATTTTTTGCCCTATACCAGCCTAATGTACAGTTAAACATAAAAATTTTGTTGAAGCTTTAATATTCTGTAATATCATTCTATTAACATGCATAATTCTCATTGTGTTTTGTAGAATTTTATTACTTATAGAGTATTTTTGGCTTCTCTAAAATTAGGAAAAAGGTTTCCTGATGATCTGGCCTGAGCAACCAGTGAAATACGTATAGGGATTAGCTCTTTTCCCCCGACAAATAAATTGCATTTTTATTATAAAACGTTATGGGTAATTAGCATAATATTAAATAAATAAAAATTATAGGTTTTTTTTCTTTTAAGGTACAAATTTTCCTATTGCACAAAATATTGTCCGTAAAATTAAGCAAAAAGGAAAATAACCAAAATACACCTAATATTAGAGTAAAATATGAATATGACTAAATTGCATATTTATGCATATTTATGCAAATTAGTCATTAAATTATATTCACTGTATTTACTTGCTTATCTTCACTTTTTTATACTACCAAAAATTTGCGCAAAATAAATACGTAATGAGAAACATGCAGCTACGAAAAAAAGTTCCAAAATATTTACATAAACAATAAGAATTATGGTTAAACAAATTTGTTCACGAAAGAAAAATATACGAATCATTAATTTTCGCACTTACACAGAAGTTGTTGCTTAATCAAAAATGCCTGCAGAAATTAAGACAACAAATTCAATTGGTTTTATGAGTGGCACTTAATACAATATATGTAATTATGAAAATTAGTACACAATTTCAAATACAAAAGACATTCCCAAATTGATATATAAATTTGTGCTGAATATAAAATTCTATTATTATACTTAGAATGTTCAATTAATTGCTCTCACACATTTGTTTTTCCTATTTATCTATACCCTTCACATGTAGAATGGTTAAACATAAGTTTGACGTGGCGTTTGCGATTTATACAATATTAATTTTTTACTCTATAAAATATATACATTCATATATTCTGGATCCTTATTCATAAGAAGTCGATTTATATACAAATCGCCTTGATCAACAAGAAGGTATTAACTTAAAATTTTTAAATTTTCACTTTTTTAAGAATTCAACTAATAACATCAATATGTATCTACTGTAAAAATTTCAATGTATTCCCGGCGATTTAGTGCTATGTGGTAATACCGGCGAAGAAGAGCGCTGGGATATGTATTATTATAAAGAGAAATTAATACATATCAGAAAAGTGTATGTTGCCATGGCTGAGTATTGAACTCGTGACCATTGCTTAGTAGTCAACGTGCTAAGGTACAGAACTCTCAAATGATATCTTGTTTATAATAGATTTATTTATAAATCTATTATAAATAAATATTTGCTGGTAACGAAAAATATTTAAATATAATAAATATAAAAAATTTTTGCATTTTATATCGTACGAACAAATAATCATTAATTAAAATGTTATATGACGAGTCCAAGCCTACAACATTTTAT
Organism: Phasia obesa; assembly: GCA_949628195.1. NCBI lineage: Eukaryota > Metazoa > Arthropoda > Insecta > Diptera > Tachinidae > Phasia > Phasia obesa. The sequence continues at coordinate 70,792,688 of OX451216.1, read as the reverse complement.
GTGTCTTTGTCTTTTAAAGAATATACACAGTGACGTTCAGCGCTGATTCGAATGACGTTTTCGGACATAGAAATTTAGAAAGTGGTTGATGGAAGTAAGAAAACGTACTTACAGTAAAATTTAAAGCAATTAAAAGAACCCAACGTAAACTAAAAACGTAACCATATACGTCACTATCTAATCCTACACGAAAAACAAAAGCAATGTATTTTCGAACTGCTTGTGGATGAAATTGCCATTTTACATTCAACAAAAAAATTTTTTGAAAAATGGTAGTAAGTCAAAAAATAGATTTACTTGGCAATAATTGCAAAAAATTTAAAAGAAAGACAGCGTAAATATATTTTCAGATGGAATTTGCTTACTATAATATGTTCGGATTCTTAAATTATCTTAAAATGTAATCACAAACCGGTTTTTCTCTCTACTGAAAATTTTAAAATTTTGAGTTAATACCCTCTTGTTGATCAAGTGCGATATGTATGTAGTTTCGAAAATTTTGCAAATACAATTCAACAACATTGGTCCATAAGTTGTGGTAGCGATAAGGCCAATAAACTGCGTAGTGATCTATTTTCCTAAAGTTTTTCCCACGAAGTTATTTTTTATTACATGTTATTGTTTTTAGCTTTGTAACAATTCCGAAAAAATTTTAATTTCACTAAATAATCGAAATTACACTAAATATTAAAATTCTACATTTAAATTTATATAAAAGCGAGGGACCTATTTACCGCATTCGATATCAAGTAAACAATCGTATCGAATAACAAATTCGATACGAGTCGAATAAGCGAATTATGCCATTCGACACGTATCGAATCGTTATTTATATAAAATTGTAATAGATTAATAATAAGTCAACAAGTGAACAAGAAAGCGCGGTTTAAAAATATTTTCTTTTGAATGAAATTACGATACTTTTTATTCGATATCGAGTGCCATGATAACAAAAAGAAAAATTACGAGAGATTTTACTCGATATCGAATGCGGTGATTAGATCCCAGGAATGCTAAAAAACGATCAATAATTCAAAAGTTCGCTAAACCAAAAATCACATTTTACGACCAATTAAATAAAATCTCTTTTTTGAAGAATCGATTAAAATTCTTGGTATACCAATCTATCAGATATAATAATTTTGCTATAGAAAATCCATAAATGGTGGAGACATTAAAAAACATGTGGTGGAGACATTTTCCATACGTTTTTTCCCTGTTGTTTTTTATGTTATTATTGTTTTTGCTTGATTACCAAAAAGTGGAATTTTATCTAATTATATAAATTTCACCAAAATATATGTGAACAATTTTACTAAAAAATTGTAATTTCGATAACAAAAAAATAAATTTTAAATTAACTGAAAATTCACAGAAAAAATTAAAGCTAGCACTTTCGCTAGCAAAAATATTAAATACTAGCTATCCCCGATGCGCTTCGCTACACCCATCCACAAAAAACACAATAAACACTTGGAAGAAAAGTATGACCAAATTTTAAGGCGAAAACGCACGCTAATCTCAAGTCAAAAATGTCCCCATCCAACCTGTTTTTTTCTGGACTATGCGTATTAACACGATAACAATTTTTTACTTTTAATGGGAAGTGCCGTTCCAGTATTCTTATCCAGTCCGTATTTTGCTAGACTATACACATTAGTGCAGTGCTCTCCAATACACAAACGACCAAAATGTATTCAATACTAATGAATGCTGTATGCGGTACAAAAAATGCCTGCGGCAAAATCACACTCACTTCACATACGCACCGCACACACATGCATTATCGGATTTCAACCAAACTTCATATAAACCATATATGGGCCACTCCCTACGTAGTATATAAGTTTGGATGAAATCGCACGACGCGTTTATGATTAGTTCGGCGACGTACATATACGGACTTATTTTTATATATTAAATATAAACAAAAGATCTTACTGAGTAATTTTGTACAAATGAAGTTGAAAACCATAAGAATAAAAACTGAAGATATGGTTCTGAAATTATAACATTGCTATGGCGAAGGGCATAGCACTGTTACTTGTTTTTTATTTATTATATTGCTACGTTTTTACTTATCTGCAATCTATGATCCTCAAGATCATGCTCATTTCTGACACACACTTAACAACAAATAGCTTTTTTAAAATCAATGGCTATATTTTATATGATACTAAGGACCTCCGTGAAATTGCATGTGGAGGCTCGGCAATAGTTATTAAGACCCGAATCAAACATTATTTATTGCGTGATTTTTGTGGAGATTACCTTCAAGAAACAAATATCTGTCTTGAAGAATTTCATCGTCGATTTCAAATATCAGAAAGTCAGTATAGCGACTTCTATAAATCTCTAGGTGCCTGTTTAATAGCATCAGGCGACTACAACTCTAAACATACGTTTTGGGGATCACGCCTAATAACTCCAAAAGGTCGTGTTTTGTCTGACACAATTTCAAAAATGCGTCTGAATGTGATATCGAGTGCACAACCCACCTATTGGCCTACTGATCGACAAAAAATGCCGGATGTTATTGATTTTGGCGTGTTTAAGGGTATTTCGAGAGAAACGATTAAAGCTGAAGCGTCACTTGAATTATCCTTAGATCATTCACCCACTATATATGGGACAAACAAAACATCATATCACCAATTACTATCAGAAGCATTAATTGGTTGAAAGATAGAAAGTATCTTAGTACTCATTGTTCGGTAAACATCCCGCTAAGAACACCTGAAGACATAGGGCGGAGTCTTATTGATTTTGACCAAAACCTCAAATCAGCTGCCCAACATTCAACAATAACCCGATAACTAGCTAGATACAATCAAATTTATTCTGCAGATATCGGCTCTTGGCTGAAAAAAGAAAAATTCGTAGAGAATGGCAATCACAGAGATCTCCTCAACTCAAAAGGAGACTTAAAGAATGCACGAACCGGCTAAGAGAGATGCTGGAATCTCGAAGAATAGCATTCCTGAAAACTATTTGGGAGACCTAGGCGCAACTCCTCAATCAGATTATTCGTTATGGCGTGCTTGTAGAAACCTTAAAAGGCCAGTCTTACGGTAAGCCTCCCATACGAAAATCAGCTGGAGGCTGGGCAAGGAGTGATACCAAAAAAGGCAATTTATTTGCTGGACATTTGAAAAGGGTTTTTGCTCGCAGAATCATTCTTTTTATTTTGAATGCCTTGAGTACTTCCCCACCGAGTGGAAGGTGTCCTTGGTTACCATGATTCATAAACCAGGAAAATACCAAAAATTGACCTTTTGAACAGACCTATAAGCCTTTTATCAAATATGTCAAAGCTGTTTGAGAGGATGTTAATAACTAAGTTTAACCCTATTCTAAGCGACAAAGGATGTATTCCAAACCATCAATTCGGCTTCAGAAAAAAACATAGTACTATCGAACTCACAGGTTAGTTCATGTTGTTAGGAAGACTTTTAAAGATAGAAAATATTGCTCTGCGCTTTTTATCGACGTTTCTCAAGCATTCGATAAGGTATGGCATGAAGGCCTAATATATAAGCTATAACTGAATTTGCCAGTAAACCTATATAAGCTGCTAGATAGTTATTTAACCGAACGAAAATTTATTGTGAAAGAAGGAGATTTTTTGAGCTCACCCCAGCCAATCGAAGCCGGAGTTCCCCAAGGTAGTATATTGGGGCCGTTTTTATACTTATTGTATACTTCAGACATGCCAACTAGTAACCGAGTTCACACATCGACATTTGCTGACGACACAGCTTTTTTGAGCATTCACGAAAGACCCGAAGTAGCATCACGATATTTACAAGACCACATATCCAATTTAGAAAATTGGTTGAAGAAATGGAGAATAAAAGTTAATGAACAAAAATGTACTTACATAACTTTCACACTGCGCAGAAAATCTTGCCCCCCTATTCGGATAAATAACCAAACGATACCTCAGCTTTCAGACGTCAAATATCTCGGCATACATCTTGTCCGGCGCTTTACATGGAAACGCCACATAGAAACAAAGTTAACACAAATGAAGTTAAAAGCAGTCCAACTAAACTGGCTTATTGGCAAAATTCTACTCTAGCTTTAGATTGCAAACTTTTATTATACAAGTCAATTCTAAAACCAATATGGTGTTATGGCATTCAATTATGGGGCACTGCCTCAGCTACCAATGTAGAAAAAATTCAAAGGCGCCAAAATAAGATTCTACGTATTATTACATCTGCTCCCTGGTATATAAAAAATTCGAACATCCATAAAGATCTAAACGTGCCATCAGTTAAAGTAGAAATAGCGAAACTTGCCATAAGTTATTTAAGGAAGCTTGAAACTCATCCGAATCCACTGGCCCGTAACATACTTAATGAACCTGGTTACATTCGACTAAGAAGGAGGGACACTGCTTCTCTTATCCGTACATCAGAGGGATAACCCGCAAATTACAGTAAACGTGAAACATACATTTTTTGTCCAGCACTGGTTGGACTTAACAAGTATGTTTATATTTTTAGACTTAAGATATGAGTAATTATTGATAGTTAAATTATATTGAAGATACAATAAATAAAAAATTGCCAAAAAAAATTATTATTTAAAAATATTTCACTGGTTCCTCAAGCAAGGAAAGTTTTACCTTCATTTTGAAAATAGAGAAAATTATTTATAAAAATAATGATAACTCTATAAGAAGTCGAACACAAACAATAAAAGATTTAACAAAACACTTATTCGAAAACTTCAAAATGATTTATAGTTTCAATCTTAATAAGTTTTGTTTATTTGTCTGTTCAAAATAACTTTATTATTCCTACGACACTAGTGCTACGTTTTGTATAAAACCGATTTAATTAACAGTGCGAAAATATTTTTCTGACCATATGTAAATACCAAACTTAAATTTTGTTAAGAAAAAAAAATTATACTTCTTTGCTTTTTAATTTCATAAGGTCGTATAAAAGGACGTAGTTCTCCTACTTAAATATAATTAGAAGCTATTCAAAATTTAAAAGTTTTTTAAATTTAATTTTTACAGAAGAACAACATTTCCATATTATTAAATTTTGTTTGATCAATTATTTTTGTTACGGCAACACTGTTAGCAGCATATTAAAAATCAAATAAAAGTATTATTAGATTCAAACAAAAAAGTTTTTGAAAATCAATAAATATTAAAAAAAAACCATTTGTTTGGAAATATTTGGGTAATAATTTTTTCTGTGTACATAAAATTGCAATTCTATTCATTCCAGTTATAGCATATCTAAGGGGAAACCATATCATTTGACGGTATATTCTATATAAAATAATTTCTAAACTTGTATGTCATAATAAGAAGATTTATTATTTTTGGCTTAATATACATGACACTATATTCACGCTACAGTCCCTTTAAGCTTCAAATTCCAAAAATCCCCTTGTTGTGATAGAACTAGTAGCAATATGTTATAATTTAATTCTTTTTATTTTTAATGTCGTCTTGCGTTTAGAGTGCTTTCCTCCAGGAAAGTAATTTAGCCAGGGAGAGGTCGCCTTTCAGATAAAATAAAATTGTCAAAATCTACTCAGAAATAACTGAGTTTTGCTTTTTTTTATTAATACACCTGGGTTGAAAAATAAGGAAACGAAACCCTAAAAAGAAACGGGCTGCTTGCATGCTACGGTTGCTGGCGCTTTCGATATGAGAACATTATTATCAAGCCACCTCTCAGACCGTCGCACTGTGGACCATTTCTCGAGAAGGCGGTCAAAAATCCATAACTTTTGATTGGATTGAAATTTTTATACGCTGCTTTTTCTGTTTTTTAGGTTAAATTTTGGTCTTTAATTTGGTCATATCGGGTAAAAACCAGTTATATTAAAAATTACTTTTATTTAGCACACAATTATTTTTCGATATGATTTTTATATTTATTACTCTAATATCGAGTCACATGTTGTTTTTATTGGCAGGGTCCGCCAAAAGTAAAATGACCCAACACTCAAGAAGACGATTTGATGAAAAGTTGTTGTCTGTAGATTGGTATTAAGAAGGCCGAAATTCTTCAAAAGGCAACTTTGCAAAGATGTGCAAAAATAATTGTGTATTCATTAATTTGTGCAGAAAATATCGGACCGAAAAGTGGTTCTGGTGTCCACGGTCACAACCCGTTATATATAATGAGGTATAGGAGGGTTCGGACTACAATCTGGTGAAAGATTTTGTTTTTTCACCTGGTTTGACCTTAAGAAGTTATGCTCTATTAAGTCGAAGATTTTAAAGCAATATCGACTTTTAAAAAAAGATAAGAAATTTCTAAAACATCAAAAGATTTAAGTTTCTGGAAACTAATAGCTTGTAAGTTATTTTTACAAAATTTATTTTGTAACAAAATCTTTTAGAACAAAAAAGTTATAACCATTTAAAAATTAAAATTTTTTAATTTTAGCAAAATAGAGATTAAGTCCATTTTGGACCTTCCTGTTCTCTGTGTTAATGTTAAAATGGAGCAGTAATATTTTAGCTACCGAAGTATTCTGGAATTTATTACCCTACAGTTGTATACGATTGAAGGCACAAACACGTTATGTTTGAGCAGGGTTAATGTGGATTTTTTACACAAAATATAATCTTGTTATTAAACGGAAATTTAATAGCTCTGTTATTGTCTAACATCTTTCGTACATTAAAAAAAACATCAAGAGAGAAAAGGAAGATAAATATTGGTCACAAACTTACAATGAGATGTTTGGTTATGACAAGTGGGAGTTAACGACAATACTCTCATTCTATTTGCGACATACGAGTACATAAATAATTTCTTCTGAAGCATATAAAATGAGTATATGCTTGCTTGTACATCTGTGTAACTTTTTATCTTCAAAGTTTTTTCTTGTGGTTAATATAAAAATATAACAACAAAAATTAATTATGAACAATTTATGTATAAAGATATCAAGTGTATTATGTACCATAGTGCATGAGTTTGAATAACTTGTTAAAGAATATGTCTGCTTTTTAAATATTTATGTTTTTTGTAGACAACGTTTCTTTAAATAATATTTCATTTTTTACAAAATTAAGCAAGATAATTCTTGCAAAAAAAAACCGACTTCAAAACAGATAGAAGGGCATAAATTCTAAACTAAAAATGTAAGAAGTAATCTGTAACAATTATAAAATTAAAATAAATAAAAGATGCGCCAAAATTAGAGGGAAAAAACTAAAGACTATGTGAATGTCAAGCCTCTCCCTATTACTGTTCAAAAGTTAAGCTATTTTCACCAGCATCCGTATTTTATGGGGACACTATTCAAGCCTCTGTCTATAGCGGTTTCAAAGATAGGGTCACATAGATAAAATAACATCACCTATTCGGACAACCTTTAATTTACAATTTTAAATTAAAAACCTGTTGTTATAGAAGACTTGGCCACAAAGATTCTTTGTAAATTTCAACTATCTGTTTATAACGGTTAAAAAGTTTAACCATATATATCAAATTACATGAACTATTGGGACACCCTTTACATTATAATTCCAAATATTTATACTTTTTATTATACCAGAGAAACTAGTGGACATTCTGCCTAATTTTCAAGTGTTTGTGTTTAACGGTTCAAAAGATAGGGCCATATATATCAAATTACATAATTTATTGGGACACCCTTTAATTTCTAAATTCAAATTGTGTACTTGCTATAGTGGACTTTGCAATAAAGGTTCCTTGTAAATTTCAGCTGTCTGTCTATAACAGTTCAAAAGTTTGGCCACATTCATAGAATTACATTAACTATTGAGACACCCTTTTATTTTCAAATTAAAATGTTATGCTTTTTGTTATAGCTGACTTAGCAATACAGGTTCTTTGTAAATTTCAGCGGTCTGTGTACAACTTTTCAAAAGTATGGCAATGTACATCAAATTAAATGAACTATTGGAGCACCCTTTAATTTAAAATTTTGAATATTTATACATTTTATTATAACGGTCATAATAATCGACATTCTGTCGAATTTTCAAGGTTTTGTCTGTAACGGTTCAAAAGATAGGTCCAAATAGGTCAAATTACGTCACCTATGGGGTCACCCTTTAAATTTTAAATTTATTTTTTTATTACTTTCTGCTGTTGGGAGCTATAGCGATACGCAATTTTTTAAAATTTTAATTTGGTGCCCTTTACGGTTCGGGACACCCTTTATTTTTTAATATAATGAACTGTTTTTAAAACGGGACCAACCCGAATGTATAGCCTTTCAAATAAAGAAAAAAAATTTAAAATCGGTTCAGAAATGGCTGAGTTCTGTGGTTACATACATAAAAAAAGCAACATTCAGACGAATTGATAACCTTCTTCTTTTTTGAAGTCGGTTAAAAAACACTACAGTTGGTAAGATTCTAAAAATTTATATATTTTTTTTCTAAACATCCAGCTAAGTCAAAACAAAAGTTTATTTATTTCGGGTATTAACAGTTGTAAAAACAAATTTGGCCAAAGCTGTTATTAATTACTATTACTGGCAAACCCCTTCTTTACCTAACTCAACCTATTATTATTACCCATACATGCTTAGTACAAGCTTTACTTCCAAAATTATAATCATAATTATTATAATAAATTAGTTCAGCTAACACGTGGCCTTGCTTTTTTCAGATTCAGTATTACTCCTTGCCCAATCTCCATAGGAAGATCTCAAAGTAGGCTTAGATATGAAAGGGGCGTGTTAGGATTCTGCATGAACATGATTATAAATTGATTGTAAAGTTGAGTCGAGTTCTTCTAGGTAATTTTTTGGGCCTTTCGCTTTTTATTTAGTCTATTTTTAAGTTAAAGAAAAATATATGATTGCTATTCTCTTTCAAGTTTTCTGTTGTCAGTCAAGAACAGTTCTACATCTACAGAAAAAATTCCCCCAACAAATAAATTGCATTTTTATTATAAAACGTTATGGGTAATTAGCATAATATTAAATAATTAATATTTAAATTCCCAAAAATTTTATTAATAACTAAATATGCAACTTCTTGTGCAAACCTTTGGCAACACTTGTTATTTTTCGATTCTCTTGCGAGAACAAAATTAACTTGTGTATGCTTTTCACACACCTTACGTCTGCATCAAGGCGAATTCATACCAGGTGTGAGCAGTAGAGCAACAACTACAACAAAACAACAACTTTGACATTGGATTAGCAGATATGAAACAATGTATTTTTGACAAGACATTAGCAAAAAAACGAGAGCAAAAAACAATCAGCTGGGCTATCAACACCACCTGGTATGAATTCGCCTTGGTCTGCATTCAATGATGGCAAAAAACCATCCAATTGTAGAAGGACAGTAAGGAAAAATAAAAACGTGGTTTGTTTGTTAGTGTTTTGTTGAAGCTTTAATATTCTGTAATATTATTCTATTAATATGCATAATTCTCATTGTGTTTTGTAGAATTTTATTACTTATAGAGTATTTTTGGCTTCTCTAAAATTAGACTTGGCTGGACTGGAGCCATATTTTGCTAAATGGCGGCTTCATTTAAATATGAATAAAACCGAAGCAATTATAATAAAAGGCAGGCGTAAAAACAGCAGGGGTTTTATACCATCCCTTAGTATAGGCAATCAACTTATCTTGGTTTCGGATAGAATGAAATACTTAGGGGTAATTTTCCATGAGAATTTTGAGTTTTATCGACACATAGATTTTATTTTAGAACGTGCTAAACGCGCGTATGCCTCCTATCGAAGTATTCTGGGATATAGAGGGGGACTCGATAGAAGAATTCGATTTCTTGTCTATCGCCAAATAGTTCGACCTATTATATCCTACGCCTACCCAGTCTGGTCCAGGATTTCCTCTGCACAGATGGAGAGGTTAAGAAGGTGGGAGAGAAGAATTATGGTAGCTTGCCTTGGCCTAAGGTGTAGGCAGGGGCCTGACGGTATATATCGCAGGCCGTCTTGCAGGTCAATATATATAAGGCAATAGGCTTTGATAGAATCGACGCCTACATGATGGGGTCAGGTATTAAATTTCTAGAGAGAGCTCGCTCCCTTGAGAACAGACTTGTAGGACAGTGCTTTGAAAGGGCTGGCAATATAGACACCATTAGACTGTCAAAATACATATGACCAGTAGACCTACTGACTTTAAACGGAGCTGGACTCCTTTATGAGAATGCAAACCTCCTATACTATCATAGGAGAATTAACACTTTAAATATAAGTAATCTGGTGTACAACACCGCTCAATAGGCCATAGGCCACATAGGTTATTAACTCTTTTGTAAATATTTTCTTCATTTTCTTTGTAAATATTCCTATTGTTATTTTCTAACTTTAAGATTACTATAAGTACAAATGCCTCCCTTTTTAATTTTTTTGGGGAAATTTTTAAGAAATGTATTATTTAACATAAAATTATCTAAATAAAATAACTTGACAAGTCCTTATAAGATACAATAGTATGTAAGGAATTATAGCTTAATAAATTAGTTTTAAGCAAACATGTAAAACGTTGACTTTTTAAATAAATAAATAAATCGTAAATAAATAAAATAAATTCTCTAAAAAAGGTTTCCTGATGATCTGGCCTGAGCAACCAGTGAAATACGTATAAGGACTAGCTCTTTCCACCAACAAATAAATTGCATTTTTATTAAAAAAGTTATGGGTAATTAGCATAATATTAAATAATTAGTAAAAAAAAATTTTATCGGAAAGTAAAAATTAAGGTAAAATAAAAAAAACATAATTTTTACTGAGCAAAGTAAAATATATTTATTACATAAAAAATTTGATAATAATTGTTGCTAGGCAATGTATAAAATATTATACCATAGATTACACAAAAATAGTCAACTGAAATGTCAAAAACCCAAGTCTTTTGTCAAAAAACCTAAGTCTAAGAATGTATTGGTAGACAAATTTGTATAAGTGTTGGTTTTTAAAAATATTTCCCCGCAGTAACTAAAGTGCACATAGTTGTTTAAATGTTTTGTAAATAAATATATCTTTTCACAATCTATTTTAGATGTTAAAATTAAATATTTCTTTTGTTTTTAAACATTAAGGTAAAAGATATCCCACGATTCCCAAAATAAATGCTAAAAATGGAATTTTTTAATATTTTCCCATATAGTCCACATATGGACTAGGGGTCATGAAATACTTTTAGCAATAGTTGGGAGTATAAATATCTTTATTGCGGCAGTATTATTTTTCCGATCCCAGCTTTGAGTTTTTAGAACATAATATTATAGGCTAAAATCATAATTTCAATGTAAAATAGGTCAAATTAAAGGACCTCCATTCTTTGCAAGGTTTATTAATTCTACGAGAAATTTGATTTAACGTATTGTTAGCTTACACATAGATATAAAATTTTTTTATATTCCTTAAGAAATTTTTTTTCTCTTAAAAAAATAAGATTGACGGCCATTTTTAGACCGTTTAGGAAATTTTTCCACAATATTGTGAATTTCACTCACTAACTATGGGAAAAAATTAAAAGAAAAAAGTCTTTAATACCATGTATAAATCAAACATAAATTAAAGAAATTGTGGAACAAGATTAACGTGAGTACCTGCCAACTCGGCCTAACCTCACGGTGGTCTTACCACCGAGTGAAACTTAGGCGTAGACTAGCGCCCCCATTGTGTAGTATAACAACACTTTACGATTTCCACCAATCGCTTTTTGTGTGTAATACAGTCACAATGAGTAGCAATTTATATAATATGGCAAGCCTTTCCAAGGCAAGCCTAGATCCACATTATAACCTCTTGCTTAGGGGTTTGGAGACTATCCAAACTCCGTCTGTTGAGAGTGCAACAGCATACTTGATCGACCTTGCACCTTACCCACATAAATCGATCTTAAACCACAACCACCACGTGTACCCCCGAAGGGGACCTCACCAATAACCGGTCACTGAGAGGATAGGCTCTCTGTGGGGCCACCGATTCCCGTGGTACTGGTCGGGCCTCGAAGAGGACCCGTATGTTTTAACACACAGACCTTTTCTTCCAGATTTAGGCTCTAGGAACCCTAGCGTCTGGTGCCCCTATTTTCCCCGAGTGAACCGCGTCAAAGCATTTGCCATATTCCTGCAGTGACAATTGGAACCCCCGGGGGTATTCGAAAGCAAATATCGAATGCGGTGATTAGGACCCTGAATTTAAATATTCCAAAGACTTCAAAAAATTAGTTTTTTGGCTTATATATTTTTCAGCCGTAGTTATAAAATAAATTCTTTTAGACTCATTTTTGAAATTATAGACCCAGCGAAATTTCACAGACTATCGAATTCAATATTGTTCCTATTGCTTGCGATTGAGTACCATTTCAACAAAGCATTTGCGTTATTCTGCCGCCGTTCTCTCACATATTATGTCAAAGTTAATCCCAGTTTTTAGACACTATGTTACATTTTAACATGTTTTGCATTGAAAGGTAAAACAATAATTATTCTTTAAGCGGCCTAGACACGATCAAAATAATCATCAAGCATTATGGTAGTATTTTTGAAAATACTACTACTAATACTAAATACTACTATGTATGTGCTACACAGACGAAGCTGGATGAAAAAAAAAATAAAAATATTTTTGTGCTGGATGTCACATTTTGAAGTGTTTGTTCTTCAATCACGTACACATTTTTGAATTTAAATAACATTTGAAGTTGTGCGGTTGCCAAAAATGCCGGAAGAAAAAGAAAGAAAGAAACGATAAGCAAATTTTATTGTAATGCTATAAAAACAAAATTAGAATGGAAATCTCCAAGACTAAAAAACAAATTTTGAGATGGAAGTTGCGATACTTGTAACAAGATGTTCAAAACACAAAATCAAATTAAAAATTAATTATTGACGAGTCATCCTGCATGTGTACCTCAAAGTATCCAACCACACATACAGGAGTTTGACATCCAGCATTTTAATCGTGTCTAGGCCGCTTCAAAATTAAGAAACAAAATCGCGACATAGTTCGCAGATCGCAGTTTTGAAATACACAGCTCATTACTATTTTGCCTTAAAACAAGAAACAATGTATGTATACATATATATAAAACATAATAAAATAATATCTATAATTTCATTTAAAAATGAAACCTTTTTAAAAACCTACAAAGTTGAAATATTTTTTTTATTTATTTGAATTTTATTTTCCAATTTCTACGCTTTTTCAAAATTGAAATAAATTTTCTTTATTTGATTTTTCCCAATAAATTCTTTTAAAACAAATTAAAAAAAAAACAAAAACAGGGGATGTATAATAATCGATACGGTAGCACAATTTTAACGGAAATGTCATAATCCTTATTATTGTCAAATGTTAATTGTCACAAAATAAACAGAGAGTGCAAGGTATATTTATCTTACTAGGTAGTGTCGTCCGCCCAGCTGATTTAGTAGTTCGACATGTCAAAAGTTGCATGTTGTTAGAAATTTCATTGTGTAGAAGTGATAAAGCAATAAAACACATACAGGCCTTCTCAATTTTCTTCTATGTTTTCTGACATTTCGAACTACAAAGCAATAACAAAATGCCATGTTGTTCTTGTATTGTTGTATTTGTTGTAGAGACGCCACTACCTAGTAAAATAAATATACCTTCTATTTTTCTACCATAGATAGAACATAGAATTCCGACAACATTGAATTCTCTGACAGCCCTGATTGCTCTTTAAGATTTTATAATAACAAAGAATGTATGCAGCAAACTTAGTATAAATCTTTTACAAAACTTTAGCTTCAACTTTGCAATTTCGGGAACTTTGCAATTTCGCAGTCTGTGAAGAAAAACGTTTGTTTAACTTTCTATAGAATTTTTAATGCAATAAATTTATTTTGCCATTTTCGGATGAGTAGTAGTGCTTAAGTGTTCATAAATAAAATTACACCAGACACTTGTATTATGTGTAACTAACTTTTAAAGAAGGGTAAGAATAATGGGGAAACACTTTTCCACGTGTATGAAAATGCAATTCATTTTTATTAAATGACACTTGTGTAAACAAATATGTATATAACAAGACGAGGGTGTAATAGTTTATGGTTGTCTTAACTATTAATGATGTATTTCCATTATTACAATTTTAACACCCGCTTAAGACTTTCATTTCTTTCAATAAGACGAAGGTATTAAAAGGGCACTAACAGAAAATTTTAACGTTTCCATTGAAAGCCATTTAAATCAAGTGATTTATTATTATTGATGAGTTTAATATTTGTAACATGAAATATAACTTTATATATATTTTGTGTTTAAAAGAAAAGATCTCTTTGGTGCATGAATAAATGCGATAACAAATATAAATTAATAATTAAATTGTCCTCAAGCCAAACTAGCTTTCTTTTAATCATTTTATAATTTTTTATTTTGTCATAAAATTAATTTTAATAGTCCATTTTTTCCAAAAATTGCTTGCGTGTCATCGAATTATTATTTTTTCTTATACCTATATACATACATATGTATGTATGTATGTCTTTTGTGTAAAGCAATCAACAGAGTAAGGCGAGATGTTCCATATTTTGTATTGAAATATAATATAAGTTTACAGTAATAGCGTTATACATATATAGGAGTTATTGTTACTGGTTCAAAAATTCCTTTATTTCTGCAAAAGCAAAATTAAGCAGAGTTTTGTAGGTTTCATCAGCCATTTTAGATCTTGACAAAATATATTCTCTTTTTTTTTCCTCATAATTGCACCCTTTACTTTTGGTGAACATCTGTTTTAAAGCTAATTGAAAAACATTATTTTGGTAGCATTGCATTAAAATTCTCTCATAAAAACTAATTTTTTCCTAAAGAATATAATCAATAAGCAATGAAAATATTTATATGCATCCTAATCTATCCAGAACTCAATTTCGGAATTTCTGTTAGTTACGTGGTAACACATTTCAACTAACGACATACATACAAGTTTTTTTAGTGTATGTCGTGTGCACCCTGTGCATTTGTAATTTTTGCGGGTAAGGCAGTATGGTCAGCTGTTAGATGAAAAGAAAGACGGCTATAGTATACAAATGTAAACAAAAACAAATGTTTTAGGATCAAGGAATGCTAATTGCTGAAAATAAGTTAGCGGTCCAAGTTTTTTTTATTTAAACTTTTTGGTGGCGTGACCAAGGCTTCCTACGAGGCATTCAACAAAATGTCGCTCTCTTTTTCGTTTTGCAATTTGGAGGAGAAGGTGTGAAAGTGGCCGTCGAATTTCCTAAAAAGGTAAAAAACCTAAGGAAATAAAGAAAAAAAAAACGTTTAAAAAAAAATAGTGTTTTCATTTTCAATGTAAAATTTGCTTTTTATTAATTAAAATTTTACAATTAAACTGTGTAATTTTAAAGATAAGAATATGTTCAAAAATACATAGTTGTGAACTTAATTACAAAGAGAAAACCATACAAAGGAAAAATTAAAGTGTGGTGATTAAATATACTTATACTCAAATTAAAGTAAACCATTTTGCAAACAATAAATTAAAATTTAAAGAACGTTCATAAAAAATTAACCTAGCCACACTTGCGCTATCACACCCAACGAGGGACATTTCCATCTACACCAGCAGCTTGTTTTGTCACCAGGTATCTTGCCATTGACCTTGGACAGCTCCACTGACGACCTGAGGACAATTTACAAACAGTAACTATAATTACATATATATATATTAATCTTTAAAAAAATAAATAAATTAGGGAATACCTTACGCGTAAAAGAAAACAATTCCTCTGGGTAATTCGGCCCAAGAGTGCGCGCTGTAGGGTTGAGCTCAGGCCTGTATATTCGTCTCCGCGGTAGGGATTATTAGCCCGGTAAAAGTGTCTTCCTTAAACAAAAAAAAAAAGGCAATAAAGTGAAATATATATTGTAAAAACCAGAGATTTTTTTTGTGTACTTACCGAATACCGAACGTAGACAAATGACGGACGGACGGGCAATCTCGTAAAGCCACCCGGAAGCAGTACCTAGAAAAAGTGTACCTGAAAATAAAGAAGAAAGAAAACCTGAATCGAGAAAGCTGAAAGTAGAAAAATAGAAATTAATTATTTGATTTTTTTTTGTAAAACAATGAAAATTTAAAACTTTTTATTTAATCGCAATTTCATAAATACCAGAAATTAATTATCTGATTTTTTTGTAAAATAATGAAAATTTGAGATTTTTTTTTATTTCATAAATACCTTTTTATATAAAAAAAATTGTTTTCTAATTTTTTCAATTTATTGTTAATAATAACTTTTATTAATTTTTGAATTTAATACATTTCCTTCTTGCTACATGCATTGTTTTATTTGTTTAATCTTTTTTTTGAGTACTTTTTATTGATGTAAATTTAAAGTTCAATCTAACAATAAATTTAATATGTACATTGCTATAAAATAGAAATTTCTACATATTTTTCATTTAAAATGAAAGTGTAAACCTTTTTCCATGCGGTAAGTAGGGTAGCTGAGTTGCAAGAGGGTTTTACAGGGGCATCTACATAAACTCAAGGATGTCATGGTGAGATTTTATTATCTCTAGTGGGAGGGATTATTCCTGGCACAACACCAGCCAGGATGTGATTATTGTGTGTGCATGCAGGGAGACGATTCAGGCTTGCTTCGGGCTCCATTAATTTTCATTTTTTTAAGTCTGACATGATTTTTTTGTGTGGCAAACCAGGTCAGAAGTTGGCAAGAACCAGCCCAAGACGGCGAGCACTAGCCGGTGCTAAACGCGAGCATGTCAGCATCGCCAACGACCAGACCATTTTAATTTTATCTTTTACATCTGCCGCTACATGTATTTGTAATTAATACAATATTACATACAATGAAATTTATAATCAAGCTTAAGTTCGTTTTTTATTCTCTCTCAGAAAGAATTAATTAATTACAAATTAGGTGATAATATTAAAGAAAAATTGGGAAAATTTAATTTTTAGACACCAGCAGGAGTGGAATGCACATTTTCTAGACAGCCACGTCCGTCATCAGCACTCTTGTATCTAATCTACTTAGGGTAGTGTTTAGTTGTAAGCATCATCTATTTAACCAACCAAACCTAGATAAAGGAATACGAGAAAACTTGTATTCAATTATCAATCGTCAGTTGGTGAGAACGAAGTCTACCACTACCTTAAGCTTCCCTCTTGTTGAATATTTTTACTTTAATATTTACCACCTATATTTAGTTGTTTCCTTCAGCCAACCTTCGGTTAGCAATGAAAGTTACTATTTGTTTGTTTTACTTCCAACATTCGTTTATAGTTAACACTAATCTAGTATCAAACCAAACTTTGTTGAGTAAACAAGATTGCGCGGTGCTTTGCGATTTTTAATTTTGAAAAATGTAATTATTATTAGTCGAATTGTTTATGTATTACATACAATGATTGTACACAATAACATTGTATACATACATAAATACATTCTAAAAAGTGTAAAAAGCATAAAATGTCAAACATTACTTTACCAAACAATTGTTCCAACATTAATTCTTGTATCAGTTGGAGGATAGATTTCTTTCCTTCTTGTTATAACAACCCTGTAATAGTAAAAAATACTGTGTAGTTTTCTTTTTAGCTGCGTACTGCCAAACGAAAAGTTGCCTGAAAATGTTCAAACCTGAATTACAGGCCGTTTTTCTTACACATACTTTTTATGAAAACCGAAATTCAGGCGAGGTGCGTACTGGCCTTTAGATGGAAAAATAGACAGAGAACATATTTTAGGGTCTTTATCTTAATTACTGCCCTTACCTTCACCATAGTGGTTTAAACATATGTTTGCGGTTTTGTTTACTCCCTATAAATCGGTAAATTTTGAAAGGAGTTTTGACACAATACGGTCATTTTGAATAGACATTGACGAGCATCAAAACATTTTTTTGGAATCAATTGCATTGTTGAATGCCTATTTCGGAAAATCTTTCTTACAATTTATAATGAAATTGAAAATGACATTAAACAAATAAGCAAGGGACAAGTTTTAAATCAGACATTACGAAATACACTTCACATATCATCCGAGAAAACTACTCTATTCCACTCATCCTTCCAAGTCATGTGTTCTTTGCAAAAAATCCAACCTGCCTGTTGTGGCAATTGTTTGCCTTCCCTTCATGTTTTTGCCATACTTTTCTTTATTTCTTAAGTAATTCCATACAACGTTAGCACTTTTATTAACTTTTATAGCAATTTCACGGCCGGAGAGACCTTGATCATCATAGGCATCAATTTTTGCCTTCTCTTCCACCGTTAATGATTTACCACGGCCCATTTTCAATTAACGCCGATAGAAAATTATTTTGGTTTTTGTTTTTAAAAAATGCTGAACTATTTTTGTAGTTAAAATTGACACAAATCAATTTTTAAACACTGCACCTATTCAACTGACTCAAAAATAATTCACATTTTTCTTGACAAATTATAAAAAGATGCACAGATTAAATCTAACGAAACTTTTTCGACTTTTATTTGTTTACATTCTTTTTCGCAATTGTTAAACTTTTAATAAAAAGTACAACATAATCCTCTCGATGAATTATCTGGAGAGTAGCAAGCTTAAATTAATTGCTAAAACACTGCACCTATTCATGAGAAGTGAAGTGTATGTTTGTTTATATTAAACAATATGTATTGCCCTTTTATTGTTCTTTGTACTAATATTATGGGTATTCATGTTGATTTATCTGTAGAAATATTGGGTAAAGCCCTTAATGAATTTGTTTACTTTTTACATAAGCACATCATATTACCAGAAAAATCAGTAAGATCTGATCTCTTTGTAAATATTATGGGAATTGAAGAATGGAAAAAACTTAAAAAGCAAAAATAAGTTCGCCCTAAAGTAATATTGCTTCAAAAGCAAATAACCAAATCTCAAAAATACAAAAAAAGGAAATTATATACATACATAAATGAAATAAGATACATACATATATGTATATGTACATAGATTATCTGTTAAAATTTGATTTATTATGTACTGAAATTAACAATTTAAGTAATCCAATAGAAAATCGTTTATTGATTATTTGGAAACTTCAGACTGGAATTCATTAAATAATGGACATTTTTAACAAATTTTTGCTAGATTCTTGCCTTTAAGCAATTTTGAACGACAGTACATCAGCTACATCTTTCTGCATATCCTGCTTATTTAATGAATTTTTATTCAAAATCAAGCATAATTGCTACATATGTATTCTTCCAATTTTAAGTTTATTTCTCTATACTTTATGTGTATTTACATAAATTGAGAATGAAAAAAACGATATTCTGAAATTTTTTAAGATATGTAAATATAATTTTTTAAGATATGTAAATTATAATGTAAAACTGTGATATAATAATATGAATATGTAAGTAGTTAAATTAAAAATATACAGTGACGGACTAAACTATTCACACAGTATGCACTGCTATTTAAAAGCTTTTATATTTTTGAATACGATATTTAGCCAATTTATTTATTGTCTTTTTCAATATTAAAATTTAAAGAAACAGTAATTCTAAGTAACAAAAAATATATTAAATGACGTTGGATTAAGATGTAAACGCTTTCGGTAAAATGCTTTCTACATACTACTTATGTGTTAACAACTAATTTGTGGAACAAGATTAACGTGAGTACCTGCCATACTCGGCCTAACTTTACGGTGGTCTTACCACCGAGTGAAACTTAGGCGTAGACTAGCGCCCCCATTGTGTAGTATAACAACACTTTACGATACCAATCGCAATTTGTGTGTATACAGTCACAATGAGTAGTAATTTATACAATATCGCAAGCCTTTCCAAGGCAAGCCTAGATCCATATTATAACCTCTTGCTTAGGGGTTTGGAGACTATCCAAACTCCGTCTGTTGAGAGTGCAACAGTACACTTGATCGACCGTGCACCATACCTACTTAATCGATCTTAAACCACAACCACCACGTGTACCCCCGAAGGGGACCTCACCAATAACCGATCACAGAGAGGATAGGCTCTCTGTGGGGCCACCGATTCCCGTGGTACCAGTCCTTTGGGCACTGGTCAGGCTTCGAAGAGGACCGTGTTAAAACAACAGACCTTTTCTTCCAGATTTAGGCTCTAGGAACCCTAGCGTCTGGTGCCCCTATTTTCCCGAGTGAACCGCGTCAAAGCATTTGCCATTACTGCAGTGACAATTGGAACCCCCGGGGGTAGTGTTAACAACTAATCTGAAGTTTTTTTTTTTTCTTTTACATGGCTGATTTTATTGATAATGAACGCATCATTTGCATAAAGTCTTTTTCAGTGCCCGCCTGTTACGTTTCAAGAAGTTGGTCACATGTACACGAAAATAACGTACATACATATATATGTATGTATGTATGTAACTATCGAGACACACTTTAATTCTGCATTAAATTATTTTTAAATAATGCAAAATATTTGTAAAAACATACATACATAAATAAGAAAAAAAAAACTGTTTGTTATGTGCTGGCTGGAAAAGAAACCGAAAAAGCATTCGCTGGTCTAAACCCCAAGAAAGACTATGGTTTTAACAAAATAAGCAACAAGATCCTAATGCCTCTACCTCAAGTAAATTTAAAATAATACTTTGTTTTCATTGCCATTTTACGCCTTGAGTCCTTTCCTCAAGAAGATTTCTCTAATAACTATGATATCTAAGCCAGGAAAATATCACACAAACGTCAATTCATATAGACCAATAAGTCCGTTATCAAACGTATCGAAACTATTAATAAAAATCTAAATTACTAAGTTTAACTTCATTTAGAGCAAGAAAAGATTTATTCCGAATTATCAATTCGGATTTAGAAGACAGCACAACACTATAGACAAACGAACAGATGGTTAAGGGTAGTAAAAGAGACCTTTGAAGGGAAAAATACTGTTTTGCGGTTTTCATCGACGTTTCTCAAGCGTTCGACAAAGGCTTACTATAAAAGTTAAAGCTTAACTTGCCCAAGGTTTTAAAAAGTTGTTTAACAGGTCGCAAGTTTATATTTAAAGAGGATGATCACTTGGCAGAGTTCCCCAATTTAGTATTTTAGGACTCATTTCATACTTGTTCCTCATCCCAGATATCCCTATCAAATCCAAGGTTTGCTATCATGATGTAAAGTATTCTTCTTCGCCAGTTCACCACCAACACAGTTGCCTATGGTAGTCCCATGTCTCCGCACCCATTTGAGGGTGACTGTTGTATTGATTGGGTAATAGTATCGATATGGACACCAGATACTGGAAATCGATTGTCATCCCCATGTGAATATCGATAAGTCCCTCCAACGTTTTGAGCACAAAGGACGTTAGACTGAATGTTCTGAAATCCTTTGATTTGGCATGTGATGATTTTACTCCTTTGGGGATAAATATCACGTTGCATTTAGTCCATTGGTTAGAAATAAAGGACGGCATTCTGTGTACGGCTCATTTGGATGGTCCCTTAGTTAATTGACAGTGATTCGTGTGCAAGGATTTCTGAATATATCCAGGAATTGACGCTTGTTGGCAAGTATTTTACGCAGACAGCTAGGTTCGGAAAACCTTTCAATGCCACTGCAGAAGCCATTCCAAGATTTATGTTTTGCCTTCCTAACCAGATTTTTTAATTTATTCACGAAAGATTTTAGAGTGACCCGTTCCCTGTCATATTAGCTTCGTAGAACAGTTTGCGACAAATCTTGCGAGATTTGGGTGGATGTGTATTCCACTATTTTTGTGGAGTTTGTACAGGTCGTACCGTTTATCATATCGAAATGAAAGTATGTGCCTTTGGTATATGGAGACGAAGAGCTGTATAGTTTTGGGCATAGTCGGGAGGGAGCAAGGGGTAGTTTCCTTACCCCCAAATTTTGTGAGCGCTCTACAGGTCATATCGTATGACATATTCAAACGAAATTTAATATATGCTTTTGGTATATGGAGATGAATAGTTGTGTAATTTTTTTTGACTTCGTGAGCAGGCAGAAATCTTTTAAAGTATTTGTGTATTACAAGATTTGTCTAGAAAATTTGTAGATAAATAATTCGAAAAATTTTTTTGAACCTTATAAAAATATTCAATTTATTCAAGTATACGATTTATTTAAATCAACAGAATTGAGTAAATAAGAATTAGGGAAAAATTTAAATAAAATTCTGTTAAATTAACAAAAATTTTGTTAAAACAGTATCGTAACAAGAACAACTCAAGAAAGTAGTTAAATTCTACATAATAAAAGCTTATATTCAAATCTGTTTAAATAAAATGGGTTTTCACGATGGACAATGCAAACTATGCACACGATGCAATTATGAGCAAAAATGCAATTCTATTTAATATTTTCCTTTGTGTTTTTGTAATTGTATTTTATATTTTTCTTTTGTACTTTTTGATGAGTTGCCAGATTTTTTAAAGAAAATAAAACGCTTTGCACAAAAATACAAAATATTTATAAAGTAATTATTGTAGTTTTTGACCTTTTTATATTTTTGAATTCTATTTTTTTAATAAGCACAAGGTCTTTTTATAAAAATGTTTTAATAATTTTTATTTTCTCAATATTTCGCTACACCATTGGGTAGCATCTTCAGGAAATAAAAATAATAAAAGTTTTAAAGTTTAAATGATTGAAAAAAAAAAAATTCAAATGAATGAAAAAATTTGTTGTCAATCAATTTAAAAAAATCAAACAGTTCAATACATTCAAGAAACAACATTTCAAAAACAAATAAAAATTAAAATAGAAAAAAATTTTTTTTAACATATATATATATACAGAAAATTTTGATATTCAAAAACATACAAACATTTTAAGAGAAAATACCATGATATAATAATAGAAGGTAATTCCATTCTCTCTTTTCGTCGCCATATTAACGTTCTGACGTTTGCGGGAATTATTTCAACCATATCACATACTTTGTGAAATCCCGTTTTGCGTTTTCCTGTATTTGAAATTTAAAAATTAAAAAAAGAAACAAGCCATAAGTTTAAGTGTTTAAATAAACAAACGAAAATTGTTTTCCATACGGTAGTAATAAACTTTTGCAAAAATTCACAAATAAGATTTTTTAATTTCCCTATATCTGTCAAAAGTGTCAAAGTTTCCGTTTTCTTATTAAGTACAACTTACTAAAGGTACCCCTGGTATGTTCATTAAAGAAAATATATTTTTTTAACTCAGATGGGAAGCTAATCTGTCAGAAGTATCAATAAAAATTGACAATTTCAATATCATAGGAACTTTTATTTTGAATGAGGGGGCTGCATGTAAAATAACTCTATGCAAAATTGCTTAAAAGCAAAATCAAAAAATAACCCAAAAATCCGCACGCAGAATTTTATATAAAAAGTAACGCCAAAATATTGAGTGCTTTTCGTAATTTTTTAAAATTTTACAAATGGACAATTATTTAAGACGTTTTAATGAAATATGGTATTACCATATTTGAGGGGTTTTATATTGACCCTTATTCTACTTGGCGACATCGTCGTCACTTTTGACCGGACTTCATTTTATATTGATGTCAATTTCAATTTGATTATAATTTTGTATTTACTAATGCTCTTTTGACGACGTCGACTCCTTTTCGATAACACTGTTCTGTAGAGAAATATTCTTTTAAACAAATTTTAGTGAAAGGTCGTCGTATTATGTCCACAACGCCAAATGTAATAGGAGTGATTACCAAGAAATTTATCAATGAGTGTATATACAATGTTTAATGTTCTTAAAACTAGCTAAGTAGTAGTAGTAAGTAACGTTAAAGATTTATTAGAAATAAAAAAAATATCAATGCACTTACTGCCAGTATTGAACTTTTTATAATTTTTTTGGCCAAATTTCCATTTTTTCCAATTTTTTTACGGTTATTACTCATTTGGCGATTTTTAATTTTTGTTTTGTGTCGATTTTTCATAAGGTCAATTAACATGCAGCTTAAACAAGATTTTAATATATTTTTTTTTCTCAATATAAAAGTGTACCTATAAAAGATTAAGGAAATCATAATCTACAACAAGATTTATTCCTCATAAGTTTCATTATTAAACCAAAGTACGTTTTTATTTTATGTTATTTATGTAAATTACACACTTTTTTTAAATAATTTCCAAAATATTTTTTTTTTTTCGTTTCTACTTGTGGCAACACTTTTTTTTTTGCTGTTTACATAAAAACATACTTCAATAATTCCGGCAAACTTCAAACATTTTTGAAATGGTACTACCTTGTATTATTATATCAAGGAAAATACAATAAACTTTTAAATTCATATACATAAATTTAACCGGAAAGGTTACAAAAAAATCATGTTTCAATTATAAATATTTGATTCAAATTCATATTATTTTTTATGCACTAAATGCCTATAATTTTGTGCAACATTTTCTGTATCTGCTTTAAAATTTATTCTTTTTTCAATTGGAACTTTAATTATTTGTAGCATTTCTACCATATAACGACGTTTATAATTATTTTCCAAATTTAAAATTGATACATTTTCAAAGTTAAGATAATGATTACTTTTCGAACAGTGTGAAGATAAAGCTGTTTTTTGCAATCTGATATTGTCTCTGTATCTCTGGTCTGATTTATGTCCAGCTATTCTGACTTTCAATTTATTCTTTGTAGTACCTACCTAAACTTTATTACAATTCTCTTTTTCATTACCTTTACAAGGTATTTTGTAAACTAAATTAGATATATCTAAATTTTTTATTTTATCTTTTGGTTTGCTAAATAATCTATTTAATGTATTACAATTTTTGTATGCCATCCTATATTTATCTGTATCAAATATTTTTGATTTTTCTGATAAATCTGGTACTTAAGTAATGGATTTATAAATTTTTGGTTCCGTATCATTTCTTTTATTTGGTTTTCTATTATTTTTATGTCGATTTATTAATTTATTAATCAGTTGAATTGGAAAATTATTTTCGCTTAATATATTTTTTATCTTATCTACATTCTTTTTGTGAAACTCCTTGTCACTAATGGTTAGTACTCTTTCTATTAAATTTCTGGCTGTATTTATAATGTTTATTTTGTTTAGAAAAATAATTAAATTTATGTATATGAATTTAAAAATATATTGTATTTTCTCTTAAAATGTTTGTATGTTTTTAAAAAAAATTTTTCTATTTTAATTTTTATTTGTTTTTGAAATGTTGTTTCTTGAATGTATTGAAATGTTAGAATTTTTTAAATTGATTGACAACAAATTTTTTCATTCATTTGAATTTTTTTTTCAATCATTTAAATTTAAAAAGTTTTATTATTTTTATATTCTGAAGATGCTACCCAATGGTGTAGCGAAGTATTGAGAAAATAAAAATTATTAAAACATTTTTATAAAAAAGACCTTGTGCTTATTAAAAAATAGAATTCAAAAATATTTATAAAGTATACTCACGAACTACTACTACACTATGCACAACAAATTTGCAATGTAACCATCGTGAAAATCCCAAATATTTATAACTAGCTGTGCCCGCCACGTCTTGCGCGTCCTGACAATATTTTGCTCGGTTTTGCTTCGAAAGTATTTCACACCAATTGAAATTGTATTTAATTTATATAAAGGTACCTATCCCTCGATAAAATTGTAAAATTTATAAAAAATTCTAAAATTCTAAAAATTATTGTAAACCTCTGTAAGTGGTGTTTAAAATATTTTAATAACAATGTAATTCCACAAAGTAAAAATACAAATTTGAGTCAACTACGCCATCTGCGTAATAGTTTCTAAAATATCCCACTTTTAAAAATAAAAACATGTGTGGTGAAAAGTAACCGTGTTGAAAATATCCCAGTTTTAAACCGAAAATTTCAGCACATTTAAACCGGAAATTGGGTTTTTCGCTGCTTTTTCTCCACTTTCTCTTGAAAATAAGATATTTTTGCAGAAAAAAGTATCCTCATAAAATTTTTCTAAAATCCATCTAGTAGTTTTTACGTGATGCGTACACAAACAATGAAGGGCAGACAGACGGAAATGAGTTACTATTTTATTATACATATGTATAGATAAAAGAAAATTATGTTGAAAAATAAAAACATTCTAGAAATTGTTTGCTATCTTTTATAAATGGCCTATTGACTACCCCCATATGAGGGGGTGTCAATGAGTGAGTGTGTGTATTATTACACACATTAAAAATCTTAAAAATATTAGATCCACAGCAGAATAACTAATAGTGTCGAAAAGTAAATGTAGTGTTCAATCTTACATACTTAAATTCAGAAAATGAACATAGTCTATTGTTATCATTTTCAATGTTTTTCTTAATTTTTAGAGATTTTTCTAAGATTTGTATATATTTATGTACATATGTAGCTCAATTTTTTTTATGAAAATAACACAAAAACATAAAACCAAGGCCCACACCAAAAAGGGTTGGAAAGTTATTAATACACCAAACAGATGTTTATGTTGTACAGTGCTCACTAAAAGTCTACGCATGAATCATATACAAAAGGTATTAATTATTATCATTTCAATAAAAAGAATAACCAAAAATTAAAACTGTTTTCAAATAATTTAGTTATTTTCTGGCTAAAGACACAAGTATCAATTGTAATTACATAACGTGACCGTAACTTAACGATGAAAAAGAAAATGTTATCCGTAAACAGAAATTAGCATTTAATTTCGAGCGAAAATAGATTAATTTTCAAAAGTCGAGTGATTAGAAAACGAAAAAGAACAAATTTTTCGGAATGAAACCACTTTAAGTGGTATTAATATTATTATTTCTGAGTCGAAGGACAGATATAGAAGCAGGCTTCAGACTTTAATTTGCAAAACTAAAATGCAAACGTTTATATGTATGAAGAATACCTTGCGCCACCATATACATGGCAGAAACAGTTTTAATTAGTTTCAGATATAAATTTCATTTTCAACTTTTTTTAATACGAATATTATTATTTTGTGTCTTATTTAATTAAGTTTATAACTGAATACATAAAAAGTTAAATTTATATCTAAATTTAAGTTAAATTTATATCTAACTAAACTTTACATTCGTTTATAAGTTATTTACTGAGTAAGTGTGCGAACATACGAGGGCAGTTTGATAACGTTACCTTTTGAAGTAACTCTTAATGCAACACCGCTAAACATTACGAATTTTGAACCTTGAAATTAAATTTAATTTTTTTACACGCTTTTTGGAAAATCTTTCAGTTGACGCGAAAAAAAATGCTGCTTTCTATCCATTTGATCTAACCTGTAACTAATTTGAAAGGACAGCTTATGCATTTTAAATATAATGTAGACAACTTATTTATAATGTTGGATATTAACGTGCGATAGTCCGACCCGAGCTTGACCAAATTCTTTTAACTCTTTCAGGTTAGGTGGTTAGTTATCTAACCACTAATTGTTACTTGTTTAAAACATGCTTTCGCGTCATCTATTGACAAATTATTAAAGAATTACATTTTTAAATACATCGCTGATGATTTGTTGCGAGACTTTGTCGCTAGGGTTCACTGGTTGTATTTATATCTTTATTTAAATTCGGGACATCCCCTTGCTTTTTTAACAGGTCCGTTGTCATTGAAATAAAGAAGCATAGAGTGTTTATTATTAAACGAAATCAGTGTTAATTTGTTATTTATTACTTGTTTTTTGTTTTGTGATAACATATATAAGTAACCAGAACATAATATACAAAAACAAACGTAAGTAATATGGTGGTTAGATTATTAACCACTGTGACTATAGTACATTCTATAGTAAATAATTTGTTTTCCCACATAATTTTGTGTTATATACATATATGTAATTAGAATGCCGCGCATACTGAATGAACAAGATATCGTAGATAGTTTGTTTGAAGATATACCTTCTGATGGCGAAAGTGTGTGTAGTTTCGAATCAGACGAAGAAAGAGATGATGACCAAAAAGCCGATCTGATGGTACTTGGTGATATACCGTCAGGACTGCAGCCAGAACTTGATGATTATTTTGAGTCAGATGATGAAATACCTTTATCAAATTTGTGTACTACTTCTGCTAGTCAGTTACCTACTACGAGCTCCGCAGTTGTGCAACCAAAGTGGAAAAAAAATTTCAAAATGAAAGAGCCGTGTGAATTTACAGGAGGCACAGGTCTTACAGATGATATAGTAGAGGTAGAGAATATAACACCAACAAAATTATTCGGTTTATTTTGGACAGCAAACTTAGTTGAAACAATCTGCTTTCAAACAAATCTATATGCCACACAGAAAGGAGCACCTTTTACACCCACTACACCTGAAGAAATTGAAGTATTTCTTGCTTTAGGGCACTAAGCGCTCAATTTCGGAACCCTCTTCCCCACTACCAGTACAAATAAAGAAACACAAACCTTCAGTACCAAGAGAATTGCGTTTGGAAAGCAGTATGCATAAGCCAGAGCGGTCTACATCACTAAGATGTGCAAAATGCAGCACCAAAAAGAATCCGGTGCGTACTATATGGAAATGCAGAACCTGCAAA
The DNA here is from genome assembly GCA_949628195.1 of Phasia obesa. Taxonomy (NCBI): domain Eukaryota; kingdom Metazoa; phylum Arthropoda; class Insecta; order Diptera; family Tachinidae; genus Phasia; species Phasia obesa. The sequence goes on along the minus strand of OX451216.1, from coordinate 70,764,237 downwards.
GTTCCTCTTTGCATACGCACAAATAAGACATGTTTCTCCGAATTAAGAATTAATTTTTTGTTATCAAATGTGGCTGCGTATACTACACTTTACTTGAATTTTTTTTTTTGCCAACCGTCACAGTGGTTACTAAACTAACCACCCTATTCCACAAAAGCCTAAACGGCAAATTATTTTTTTTCTTTTTTTTATAATAAATAAACCTTAATCAAACCAAAAATGCAGTAGTTTTGTTATTAAAATAATATATGAAAGACTGTGGCTGAAAGAGTTAAACAAAACATGTATATAAACAATAAGAAAATTTTAAAGGGATTAAAATTTGCAATAATTTTAATCTTTTGCAAGTTTGAATAAGTTTGTTTTTCATATTTTATATTGAATCATTAATGTATTTGAACTAACAATATGTACTCATATCTTAAGTTGATACGAAAATAAAAACCAGAAATACATGGCTGCAGAGAGAAGCAATATCCCTCCTTCTTAGTCGAATTTAACCAGGTCCATTTAGTAGTTTCAAGTAGTTTCAAGCTTCTTCAAATACGTTACTGCATACTTCGCAATATACTGTTTAACTGTTTGCACGTTTAGATCCTTGTGTTATTGAGATCATTTGTAGAATCTTTTTTTGGTACCTTTGAATTTTTGAATTCGTGTATTTAATACTTGTTTCTGCGAATTGCTTTTCAGAGTTTTTCAATTATTGATATTGCTGTGTTTTAAGAAAATTTGTAAAGTGTTGGAAAGACTTTGTTATCTACTGTAAAATTTTATAACCCAAAAATGAGTGATATAATTTTTTTGGTGATTTTTGTCTTTGACAGTATTTGATCGTTAAACAAGAAATATCATAAAGAAACTGACAAATGATTGACATTAGGCTTTCGAGAGTTTTGTATTCTAATGTGATATTAAAAAATTGGTTTTCATGTTTTAGGTCTTGGATTGTCCATTTCTTACAAAAAAATGTAATGCGAGGGAAATAGGAAAATTAAAAAAAATGAAGCTTCTTTTTTAATGTATTTTGTTTTATCAAGTCTGAATTATCAAGTTTGAAATTTGTTGTTTTTTAGAAAATATTACTTGGTATAATTGCAACTCAAAAATAAACTACCAAACGATGAATTTCGCCTAGGATATCCACTTTATTTTAATTACACAGATTACTAACCTAATGGGTCGCTTTTCGACCCCATTCAATCTTCAATGACTTCTAGTACTCTATTGGTTATTTACGACTTACGCAATATTATTACCACGTTATATTTATTGTTGCTTTAGCCAACAAAAGTTATCAAATTTAAATTATTATTTTTTAAAAGTGAACCTTAATCTCTATAAAATATATTTATATTAATATTATTTCAAATATTTCTTAATGTTACTTTATAAAACTGTTCGCTGACATTAAAACTTTAAAGTTGAAAAATCACTTAAAAATGTTAAGTCCATAAAAACAGTTGACACAGTAACCTCAAATGGCGATACACTTGAAACAAAAAATGAAAATACACAACATGAAGCAAAAGGACTTAATGTATACAAGAAATAAAACGGAAACGAATGTATGTACATACATACTCGTATATCATATGAAGCTATTAAAAGCACACTTCATTACTACTCTAATATACACACGTTTACTTGCAGGTGTATTGAAATGAACACTCAATAGCCCCTCAAACATATGAAAGGCAAGAACAAGTAATTTCTTTTGGGTTTTGGCTTCCGCACGCTGAGAAAGATCATGGATGTGAATTAATCACAAGAACCACTTTATGTTTTCTGTAACTATAAATATGTTACATATAGTTGTTTTAAATATTACTATGGTCACGATAAAAAAAAAAGTTTTATTCGATTTTTTTTTATTAATATTTGATCATAAAACGGATACTACATGAAAAAAAATGCAACATGTTTAATTTAAACTATATAGTTCTTGCTTAATCACACACAAAAAATAATTTTCCTTCATAAATAATAAAGTATTAAATATATTATCTATACATATAATAAAACTGTAACAGGACCGTTTCTGTAAGTGAAATATATTGTTGCTGGTGGAGATAGTATTCGAAATAAAATACAAAACACCAATTTTTAGAATTTTTGTCTGTCTGGCCGTCTTTCTGTGTTCACATCACGTAAAAACTACTAGATGAATTTTATTCAAATTTTGTGAGGATGTACCTTAATGTTTCGGTTCAAATATAGGATACTTTCTCCCATAAAAATATCTCATTTCCAAGAGAAAATAGTAAAATTTGTAGTAGTACGAAATTTTTCCGATTCAATGGTATTGCAAACTTAGCAGCAACTTTTATTTTTGTCAGCGGGAAATTTTACATACTATTAACAAAATAAATTAAACACTATTTATTTAATAATTTTAGAATTTTATATAACCCTTTCACACCTGTACCTTATATTGCATATAAATTTCTTTAAATCAACAATATCAACAAAATTCTTTCACATTTAGGCAAAAATCTGCCTATTTAACAATTTTAAAAGGTCCTTTTTTGTGAACAGGACATCGCACAATTTTGTAGTCTCGGTCATAACATGTAAAATAAATTCCCAAAAAAATCAAATAATTTTTCGTTTGTATTAAATGTTATATTTAACGTTTTATTTCTTAGAAATATTCAGGTATTCAAATATTTTTATACATAAATAATATTAAATAAAAAGCAATTAGTTGTTTTTAAATGAACGAAAACATAAATGAGATCAATATTTTAAATGATATTTCTCAAAGCAGTTTTTATTTTTCGCTAAGCAAAGTGTCTATATTTTTGGCATCTTGCTTTAGATCGATTACAACAGTTATTGAGGCATACTCTTGGTGGATTAGCGGCAAATTGACAGTCCATTTTTTCGTTTTCATTTGTTTTAATTCTATAATATTACAGCATTTTATCACACAAATCGACCCCACCCATAATTATTGGCCATAATTGTGCCTGCTGTTGGATAATCCATTGTAAAAGCGGAATGGTTGTAAACAAAACTATGGAAATATATATTTCTTTTCTTTGGCAAATTTTTAGTTAGTCTTATTACTATAGACGTTCCATGTCCAAGACCACAATCTTTAAATGTCCCAGCTCCCTGAAAGTCTTCAAAGTCATGTACCATACCATTAGTTGCGCAGACCAGATATTTCAGTCCTCCAGGTCATGGCTTTGACCTGATTGCTTGTCGTACATGGCATCTACCCGTAAATGGAATCATCTGTTCGTCAATTGAATAATTTTTGACTTCAGTTACCAATTCGTTGCACCGTTCTTCAACCATATTGATGGCAGTTTATTTGTGGGGTCTGGTGTGGAATAGTCTGAAAACTGTATGTACAATCGAAGGTTCAAGAATTTATCACAGGGTATGGAATTGAATATAGCCGTTATTTTACATTCATGAGACCAGTACATCTTATAGCCGGGTAACCAAGACATTTCGTTACGATCGCGCATCCGTAAAACCGTTTAATTTCTGAGGGTACGTAGCGCACTTCCTGTCCACGCTTACTCATTACATGCATTTTGGTGTACTTAAAAACGTCTTCGTAATCGTTTTCAGAAAATATCTCTTAAAATATTCCAACGGAGATTTGATGACGATATTTTGCTGACAACTCAGTGTGGTCGGAACTTGGAAACAAAATACTTTTCTATATGTCGCGCCTAATGCTTTCTTTATGTTGGCAAATCGATGATTGCTGTGTTGTAGCTGGTGGGCCAGTGGAGTTTGGTTTGGTTGGCTTCTCATTCGTTGACTCTACAATATCAGCATTATCAATTCTAGCATTGCTTTCTTTTTCGCCTGAATTGACATCCTGCTAGTTATTAAGAAAATATTTATATATTTTTTTAAATTTTGTGTTTAGAATTTAAGATCATTAGAAAATAATCTTTAGGGGTGTGCGTTTCAGAAAATAATAATAAAAACAATAATTAACTCATTTTATATATCTAATCGTTAAAAAATAAACTAATAACAATCTGTGTCTTTTATTATAAATTATGTTATACAAACGGTCCTGTCGCGTATTGCGTCACATAGTTTTTAGTATTATTATAATCCAGCATACCCAACCAGAGAAAGTTGTTAAAACTGGTTAAAATGAGAATGTATTGGTGTTTTGCACTGAAAAACATTACATTGCTTAATATTAGTAAATACAAAAGCGTTTAATTTAGAATGAGTTAACCAAATTTTAATTTAAGTTTTTTGTTAAGATAGAGTTAAAAAGTAGCAACAAATGGTAACATATAAATATTTTATGGTTGTGAGAATTCCACACAAAGGGTTTTTGTAAAATATTAAGTTTATGTATAATTAAATTAGTTTTCTTACGATTCTTAGAATTAAGAAATAGTCTTGAATTGTACCAGCGATTCTTAAAAAAAAATTTAACATATTCATTATCAGTGTTACCGTTGTGCGACTAAAGTCGCAATTTCCAGTCTTTTTGGTGGACTGAGACTTAATGTGTGACTTTTTCACACTTATATAATTTTGCCACTTTTCCTACCGTTGCACGTAGGGGTATTTTGCCAATCTAGCCGGACATTACTTTTTTTAGCTTATATTGGCTCTAAAAATGTACTGAGTGCCTCTAGGTTAATGAAACTTAACAAAAAAATCTGTTATGGTCATAGGCTGTCAATAAAATAGGAAAAATCGGATCAAGGAGAACAAAGTTCCCCTTGGAAGAACTAATTCTACCTCTGAAAAATTCAAGTTTTTTTTTGGTTTTCCCGTCATTCTGTTTAGCAATTACAATTTTTAAGGCCAAAGAATGTTCAAAAACTTAAAGTTGGACTGATTCTTAAATGCCATTTAAGAATCTCTTATTTGAAAAAATAATGCAACTATTAAAAGAAATAGATTACATATTTCTTAAAATAAATTTTTATGGGCAGGGGGAGGTATTCCTCCAATCCCACCCCCAAAACGTACCTGTGAATTTCCTAAAAATTATCATTTTTAAGCTTTCCAATACCTAACCAATCCCCGCCTCCCAAGAATATTATTAAAAACATATTTTTGTAACTTTTTTCTTTATAGTATTTTATTTACGGAAAATATTCATGGTTATAACTTATTTATGATTGTAACGATAAATTTTATTTAAAATTATAACAATTAATTTATTTAAAACAACTTCTCCTTTGCACTAAGGTGATGATGAGTGCCATGGTTCTTCTTCGTCGGATTCTTCAAAGACCTCCTCCGAATCTGACTCCTCTTCAGCGTTAAGTACAGTTATTTCTGCACCTAATTCAGGATTGCAAAAAAATCTTCTGCTAGTGTTACCATCGTTGGTGTTTCTAAATCCAGCTTTCGGTACACCCACTATTAGCCCTAATTCACTTCTAAATTTTTCTTGGATATTTTTTTCCTCGCGTTAACAATGGCTTTGTTCGCATCAGATTTTATTTGCCAGTTTTCACTGACAGTTTATATGACAGGTGTAATATGCTCTCAAGTAGGCGAACTCTAGGTATACGTTCTTGGGGGTCTCGGCTTATGAAGTTCATAGATCCTCAGTGGTTTAACCTAGGATAGTATTTGAGGTGTCAGTTGACGCAAAATTTTGCCATTTTCTTAGATACGAAATTTCAATAGAAAAGTGTAAGCCATTTAGGAGGTGCATTACTCCAAAGTGTCAGCGGTCACACCTGTACTCGGGTATAAGGACTAGGGTTAAATGGTAATTATTACCTTAGACAAATAATTATTGTATGTGCACTGCTTCAACTTTAATTTCAACTAAAAGCAACAATGGAAATTGGGAAAAGATTTATTTTTTGAATTTATAGTTAAAAGAAATAAAAATGAAATAACTAAAATTTAGTTACTAAATTATATTAATCTATTTTTTTAATATGGAAAAAAATGTAAACTTTAAATCTCTATAGAAAATATTTATATGTGCAAAAATTTTATTTAATAGATATACATATTATTTTAGTTACAAAATTAAAGTTTTATATATGTTAATCGGAGGTTGTGTTGCTCCTGTGTATCCTGTCCAATTTGACCCCACGGGTCATTGATTCCACTAGCTTTTCAGCAAAAATACATCAATATTGACCCATTCAACCAATATGGCTTGTTTTTGCTGTATCAAGCTAACATGTATTTTGGCAGAAGGTATTAACAATAGATCCTTGATGGAATTTAGGTCTGGGCCTAAAGTATACGACTCAAGGAAATGAATTTGTTGAAAATTATAAAACGCCTTTATCTTCTTCACCACGTGGATCGGTGCATTATTCCGCTGGAAGGTCCATTTAATGCCTTGTAAATCACCAGCAAAATCAGGCGTTCGCTTTGTAACAAATCTGTGTAGATTTCTGCATTCAATTATCCTAGCACAAAACCTATTTTAGGCTTCCTTCTTGATAAAAAACCACCCATATCAAGAATGATCCTGCACCATGAACTCGTTTGTGGCATGCTTCCCGTGGATGTCTTACAACTATTTATTATTTGTGGAGACCATCTGGTCCGTCTAAGTTTAACTTTTTTGTCACTGAATATCACATATTCAAATTCATTTTCCCAAAATTTATACTTTTCATAAGATGTTCATTTTTATTGCGTTGTTTTAGACATGGTTTAGGCACACGGTACTCATATTTAACGGTTAAATATTGTCTTAATATTTGATAAACTAGTTGTTTAGTCACATTTAGACCAAGTTCCACTTTTATTTGCTTACAACTCATGTCGTTATTAGTTACTAACTGCTATATGCGCCGTATGCTCCTGTCTTCAATAGTGCATATCCAGCTGCTACGTTTATTAATAACATAGTTATCTGGATTTTTCAAGCAATTTATTTTCGTGTTACGGTTTCTCTTTACAAAAACAGCAATTTGGCCAACTTTCATGCCGGATTGGCTTATTCCCTTGATTAATCTACGTTCTTCATATGTAAATTCAGTTTCACATCGCATTTTGCTAAAAATTTCAAAAAAGTTGTTTTGTTTTTCATCTTATATATTTGCTTATCTACTATACAAACTGATGTATCGATTTCTCGGCTTTATGTGCTAATATGTTGATTTAGCACCAGTTAGAAGACAAATAATTCATTTTGCACATATAAATATTTTACACCGGATTTTCGACATGCTTGATTAAAAATAGTGGTATTACGAATGCGGTGCAATGATAAACTTAACAAACAACAACAAAAATAAAGTAATTATAAACGAATGTGTATGCCAAAAACAACAACGGTACCGTTAGTATAACATAAAGTCAATAGAAAAGCAATTTTGCAGATATAAATATTTGTCTGAGAGATCATTATTAAACATCGATTGTATATAACATCACAGCGTTAAGTTGTAGCTATAATTTCGATAGAAAATGTTTGCTGGGTAAACTCAAATAATATTTTAACCAACATTGACATAAAAAGTCAAACTCGTACGTGAAAACAACAACAAATGTACTTTTACCTGTACATAAAATAATACAACAATTTGAAATGTTAATGTGAACATAAAAATATTTAATAAGGTAACGAGTAAGATTATTACATTCGCTAATGGACTTGAATATTACGAGTTCATTAATTTTATGACAAAATTAATTAAGTCATAATACCGTTGTGTTTAAATGATATTTTTATAATAATAACATGCTTTAAGGTACATAACATTTTCATTATATTTTTACCTTAACACCAAATTGAATTATATGTGATACTGTTCTTTTTTATTGGTGAAAAGTATATGTATAATTTAGCGTATGAGTAGTTTGTAATTTCTGTATCATTTATTTGCACCCTCAGAGAGAATATATCCAGTACTTACAGCAAAAATATTGTAAACAACAGAGAATTGACAGTGGTTTTACAAATATTTTTTATGAAAATAATTCGGTAGCGCATGAACCACTAAAAATACCTTAATTAAAGTTCACAGAGGCAAAGCATAGCTGCAGAGATTCGGCTCTCTAGGATGAAGGGGGATTGTGTTTTTGCAAATCCACCAATGTTTTTGCAACTCCACCAAAAGTTCATTTATTATTCAAATGTTCAGATTTCTTAAAATTTAATAGTCGTTGAAAACATCTGGTCAAAATGTGTTTGTTTAGGATTGGAAAAAATTTACTTAGACATTTTTTATTTAATTTGTGACCGATATTAACTTAGTATTTTTGATGTGGTAGGCGTATTTATGATCGTATTGTTATATTTGTTATAAAGCTTTTTATATAATATAGAATAAAATAATATTAAGTTTTCTCCTGATAATTAGTTTCGTTAAAAAGAATTGGGACTATATTCAAACAGTCGTTTATTAGGGTTTCCCCAAAAAGGTCGTATATCTCTTTTGTCTATATAAGTTAGACTTACTTCGGCACTAGTAAGTTTTTTTGAACTATTTTAATGACAATATATTATTGGCTAATAATAACACAGGGCAACAGCAAAAATATGCTCGAGTAACTACTATATACATTTGATGTATCATGGCTACCTTAGTACAAAAATGGTAAAATTTTTAAATTCTATGGATAGATTTTTTTTTAAAAAATTTTTTTTTAAAATTGCAATTTTTTTGAGACGTTTCTTCAAATAATTAATGATAACTCAAAAACTACTAGTCCGACATTATTAAAATAAATTCAGAAAAATTAAGATTTGCATAGCCTTTAATTCGTCTATATATCGCGTTTCAATCGGATCAATAGTATCGGAGTTATAATAAAAAACTTAAGAAAAAAATATATTTTTTACGTAAAAATGGCAAAAATTTTCGTTTTAAAAAAATCATAAAAAATCGAAAACGGCAAAAAACTTCCAGATTCATTTTTTTATCGCATAGCGACATATAATAGCAACAAAATGAGATATCGACCATAAAAATCGATTGATTTTTTTCGAATTTATTCACAATTTAGTGAATTCGCTCATTTTCACAAAAATTTAGTTTTTTGCTTGATATACGCATTATAGCGGGTTTTCAAATGTGTGAAAAACATAAATTTTCCAATTTCAAGGGGTGCATGTCGGATTATTGTTAGATTTGATGAGAAACTTCCACCCACAAAATTTTAGTCGAATTCGACAACGTTAACACGTAGCGCATAGGCCCCAAATCTGAAAAAAAGCGTTTAAATCGAAAATAATTGACAAATTTTCAGTTTTTGCAAAATTAACGCTATTTATTTCCCCTTTTGCAAAAAAGTGGATCCTGGTCCTTAGGGCAAACACAATGAGATTTACAATAAGCTACATGTCTTTAAGTTTTCGAGTTATTACAATTTTCACTGGCCATTATATGTCCTTGAGAACTTGCCGAAGACAATTTACAAAAACATTTTACTTTTAAAATTTTTTATTTTTTTCTTTTTTAACAATAAAATATAAAATTTCGCTAAAATTGACTGATATCTTCCTATTACATAACGCAACAAAATAAAAAAATTAGATGCTTTTGAAACCACTATACAATATCCAGGTACTGCCAAAGTGTTTTGGATGAATGAGAACCATTCATCCAAACCATTGAGAACCATTTTTGTACAAAGGTAGTCATGATACATCAAAATTATATAGTGGTTTTAAGAGCACATGAAATTTTTTTTATTTTGTTGTGCTGTGTAATCGTTGTCCTCCAGCCCAAACCAAACATAGCCAATTTTGAAATAAAATTTATGATTGAAAAAATGTAAAGGACTGCATACTCCAAAAAGGATTTGACAGCTCCGTTGTAAGAAATCCCAATTTCAGTTTTACGAAGTTACAATAAAAAGTATTTAATTTTTTTTATTACTGCTTGATGACAAGCTATTTTATCTATGGCAGTTTAAAATTTTGTAAGAGTATCTCAGTCCGATCAGAAGTTGCGTCAATTCGATTTCTATACTTTATTTCTAAAAAATTACTTAATTTTAAAATTTACAATTTTAATGGTAAATAGCATTTGAATAATGCAGAGCGAAAATTTTCTAGAAGTGCAAAAAATTTTGAAGTCATACACTTTTATCTGGTACTAATTACTTGTTTAGAAAATGAATATTTAAACTGTAAGAGATCCACAAACCTTGAATATTAATGAATTTTTCGTCATTTTCTATATAAGAATTGAAAATGTATTTACGCATTTTATTTGTTTATTAAGTTGATCGAAAAAAGAAAACGTATAAAAGGATTTTTAGCGCATTTAGTACTTTATTTTGTTTTGTACATCAGAGGGATGAACCGCAAAAACCAGTCACCGTGAGACATACATTTTTTTTTTTTTTGTCTAGTACTGGTTGGTATATTTTTTTAGATTCAAATTTGAGTAATTATTGATAGTTCAAATATATTACAGATACAATAATTAAAAAAAAATTTTTTTGTTTCGACATTTTAAGTAGTTTTTTTTTTTTTTGACATCGTATAAAATATAAAAAATTCAAGTGAGCATTTTCGTCATATTTTGCTTTTTTATTACCGTAAGGGTAAAAATAGATTTTCGAAATTTCGTTCTGGTAATTTTATTTGAAATATGCTCCACGTTGCTGAATCAACGTTCTCAGTTTGCAATTGATATTGAAATAGTCAGGTTTCAATTTTGCAGTCACATATTTCGATAAAAAGCTCTATTCAATTGAAATCTGTATTACAAAATTAAACCAAAATTTTTTCAATGATGTTGATCCTTAATAAATTTTAAGGACAGTTGAACGTGTAAATCGTCTCTAGAAAATTCTTCGGTCATTTTGCAGCCTCTTACACTATTTTTTTTATTATTATCTTCACTGAGCTTCTCTCCGCTAGTTCAGTCTCTAATGATTTAAGATCATGTAATTCTTCTCTAAAATTCATCCTCCTTAATATTTCATATTAGAAATGAACTAAAGTTGTGAAATTAAAAGTTAGTATATTTTACTTCTGGTATCACTGGTAGAGGTAGTGTTCTCTGCTAATTTTTCTAATAGTTCTCCTATATTATCTAGCCCATCGATCATAACGCTAACCGCTTGTATTCTGTTGCTCCATCGTGTTTCATATTCAGGTTTGCCAGTTTTTTGAAGCATTTTTTAACTTTCCGTCGTACCATTGACAATGAGAAAAAATATATATATATATATAGTTGCGGATCAAAATGAGCTACAAGTTTAAGTGAAAACATTAGGTTTCCTACATTTGTACCATCTTGAATTACTATTTTTTCAACATGGTCAAGTAGAGGAAGTTTTTGTATAATTAAATACTAATTAAAAATTCAGTTAAAGCAGAATAATTTTGGTTTTTTTAATATAAAAAAATCAACTGAATAAAGTGTATGTTCCGTAGGAATTGCTTATTATACATTTGTTTTTTAAATACCAATAAAATTAACTACAAATACCGTTAAAATAAATGAAATTTCCTTCGTTTTTATATTTTAACTTTTTACCTACATATTACGTAAATATAAAAATTTTTCCTTTATTTTCTGTTAGCTATATTTCAAGTAAAGGAAATAACGGTATTAACATGTAGTTTGTTTTAAAAAATAAATGTAAAATAAGTTAAATAATTTTTTTCTCTTCATTTCTAATCTAAAAATAAATTTATTTAATACTTATTGAATTAACTATAATCAGTTATTGAAAAATATTATGAGTGTAGGAACCAACGAATAGTGTTAAATATTCCATTTCTGTGTTATGTTTCCCAATTTCACAATAATATACATTCGTTTTTTAATTTTATGATTTTTAACTTCATTATTACAAATTTAATATTTTTAAAAAATTTTATCTAAAATTTGTTCTAAAATTTTTATCGAAAATTTGTTCTAAAAATGTTATCAAAAATTTTTTGTAAAAATTTTATCGTAAATTTGTTGGAAAATTTTATCGAAAATTTGTTTTAAAAATTTTTTGTCAAAATTTTATCGAAAATTTGTTGTAAAATTTTATCGCAAATTAAAAAAATATTCAAAATTTTTTGTAAAAATTTTATGGAAAATTTTATTGAATATTTTTTGTAAAAATGTTTCGAAAGTTTTTGTGAAAATTTTACAGAATATATTTTGTAAATGTTAGGACCTTCCTGCAATCTATATTGCGTTATAATGGTCATACTAAAACTCATTGTCCCTATTGACTGCTCCTGATTCCCAGCGGGCACTTGTGGGTCTATCTGTTTGTGAATTGCATTCTATAAAGAACTTTAATACAAATCAAAACAAAAAAAACTCTACCAATCTAAAAACAAACAAAAATTGCCTCTCGCAGGGGGTTATTGATCCCCGAGAATTGTATGCACTCCATGCGATCTACTGATCGCGGTCTAATATTTATTTAGCAAAAAAAAATAAACAAAAGAGAATCATTACAACCGAAAAAAAACAACGTGAAAAAATATAGTTGGGCGTGGTTTTATGCCCGCAGTCTTAAATGAAATGGTCTGATGTTGCTGAATTGCATTATAATGAATTATAAAATTTGAAACTATGCCTGGTAGATTGGTGGGGTTAAATTTTCTGTATCTCTTCTGGTGCCTTGGAAAAGTTGATTTCAACCCGAACAAAGATGGACAGAAGAAGCTCTTTTTTGTCAATCATATGAAAATTAATAAAACGTAAATGTGTCTTCTATGGTTTTTTTTTAACGAAAGAACATAATAATCATCCCAATCATAAACAAAAATTTCACGTGAGTTTTCTCACTTTTCCCTTTTCTCCTATTATGAAAAAATATTTTCCCCTTTTTTCAACTGTGGGAAGAGAAAAAATGAAAAAATGAAAACAAGGGGAAAAACCTTGTTATTTCTCAAGTAATTTTTTCACCTGCTATATTGAAGGGAGTTTTCACAAAAATGTAAGTAATTTTTTCTTTTTTAATAGATTAAAGTTTTGAAAAGCTCTTTATAGGCCAAAAGACACAAATAAGCAACAAATGCAGCACTTTCCTTTCCAATACCCGTTTGACATCCATTTTTTGCAAAAAAACGCAAGCATCCGCTAAACTCGGTGGAACAGCAAATTACTTTATTTACCCGGTAGTATTTATTTTTGAAACCTTTCATTAAAACGAGGAAAACATAATTTAAAAGTCGAAAAATGTTTATGCATATACTTACAAGGATTGTGGCAATTCAAGTGGATTGGACACATCGCGCAACTGCCTTCTTTCAATCTTTAAGTTTCTCAGTTGTCGCTCATATTCTTTAACTAGCATACTTTCTGCAAGCATCCGAAAAGCAATACTATGCATTTTATATAATGTTTTTTTATGTTTTCCTTTTTTAATTAAAGCAAAAAATAAAAGTTTTCGATGCACGTTTGTAAATAACTAAAAAAATAAATGATACTAAGCAAAACAGCTGATTTCGAAAATTCTATTTTCCCTCTCCCTTATTTTTCATTCCCACGGAATTTATGATTGGGGAAATTTTTTCGCGAGAAAAATTTTTACCGTGGAAATAAAATTTCTCGAGAGTATTTATGATTGGGCTGATTGGGCAGCTGACAAAAATTTTACAAACAAATTTTATATTTTGGAAATAATTCGAGGAACAAAAAAATAACTAAAGCTTTTAAAAGTAAACAATTTAACATAATTCTACGGATGCAGATTTTTAGTTGGAATAGAAGTCTTAGACATACAAAATTCTACTATTGTGCATCCAGGTATACACTTTACCCCTTTAAAAAAACTGACTGACAACCAAACTTTTGTGCTTACGCAAATTTTCAACAGTTTGTAACTTTTGATTTTTGCATTTTGTCTTTTTCTTTTACATAATCATTGTTCATTGGAGCGAAAAACATACGAATTGATTCATATTCTGCGTTCGATGATTAAAATGACAGATCAACAAGAATTACATGATTTAATTGATTTAAAACAACAGCGAATAAATTTAATCATTTGAATGGCAAGTCATGTTTTTAAGGTGTTGATTATATATTGTTACGTTTTTACTTTATGTTGGGTTCTTTTAATTGCAAAATAAATACACTCTGTTATTACTTTTACTGTAAGTCACTTTATTTATTTAACACCACTGTTCAAAAATACAACAAACTGTTAAACACTCTTAATATTCGACAACTGAACTCTTTGACTTTTAATTTAATACTGCCATACTACTCGCCAGCACGATTCGCTTATATATAGGTGATTAAAAGCACAAGAATGTTCTATTCCAGACATATCTGGCAGGTTCGATTGTTATTGCTCTTGTTTTCTGTTTGTGTGATTGGTTATTTCTTTATACCTGTATTTGTGGCTATTTATTTCTTTATACCTGTGTGTGTGGCTGTTTATTTGTTTATGCTTGTATTTATGTATGTGGCTGTGTATTTAACAGAAGAGTGTTTATTTAATCTGTGTGTGTGTGTGTATGCGTAAATGCGAATTTTTGTATGAGGCGTTTCTTTCTTGTTGTTCGAGAGTATTGTTGTTCAGAGCTTATAATGAATAAATTCTTCTTTCGTAACACTACCCCCTTCTCAAACCTGTTCGTCCCGAACAGACACAGATGTACCTTTTCCATAGTTGGCTAGCCGCTCCAAGTGCACAACTATCATTTTTGATCTTGGGCTACGTCGTTTAGCCGCTTTATTACTTTATAAGGTCCATCCCAATGAGTTTGTAGTTTGGGTGATAATCCTTTCTTCCGTTGTGGGTTAAAAAGTAGAACCAGTTGTCCCTCGTTAAATCCCTCAGAGTTGGCAGCTCGATCATATCTGGCTTTCATTTTATCACTGGTTAATTTTATCCGACTCCGCACGAATTCGTGAATCTCCTGAAGGTCCCTTTGCGCCTGACTAGAGTTTTCGCCGTCTCCTTCTGCCGATGTTGGCTTAACACCAAACTCTAAATCTGCAGGCAAATTTAGCTCAGATCCAAAGACTATTTTCGCTGGTGTTTGTGAGGTGGAATCGTGAACAGCTGATCTATATGCCAAAAAAAACTTGGGTATATGCTCATCCCAGTCCCTCTGATGTGCGCTGACCACTTTTCTCAGGTAATCTTCCAGGGTTCGATTGAATCGTTCGACCATACCATCAGATTGCGGATGTAACGGTGTCGTTCTAGTCTTTCTTATTCCGTATACCTCGCACATCTCTTTGAATATAACGGATTCAAAATTTCGGCCTTGGTCGGAGTGTAGTTCTAAGGGAACACCATAGCGACACACCCAGTTGCTTATAAAAGCGTCTACAATCGTTCTGGCTTCTTGATTGGGAATGGCATATACTTCCGGCCATTTGCTAAAATAGTCCATGACCACTAAAACGTATCGGTTTCCAGCATTGCTAGCAGGGAAGGGACCTGCTACGTCCATCGCTATACGTTCAAAGGGAGCACCTGAATTGTACTGCTGAAGCTGCCCCCGACTCCTTCGTACTGGACCCTTTGCTGCAATGCACTCCTGGCAATTGGCTATCCACTCTGCTACGGCTTGTTGACAGCCGACCCAATAGAACCGTTGTTTTATCTTTTCCAGCGTCTTCGTTACACCGAGGTGACCTCCGCTAGGACCATTGTGGAATTGTTTCATGACCTCTTTGATCTTGGAGGATGGCACGACGATTAAGTCTATCACAGTTTTACCGTCTGTGTTTTCCCAGGTGCGATATAAGCAGCCATCCTTCAACCTGAGACTGTTCCACTGGGCCCAATATGCCTTCGCCAGTGGACTTTCTGGTGAGATCTCACTTCGCGTCGGTCTTCTGTCTTCCTCTTTAGCCGCTATAACTTTTGCCAATATGGGATCGTTTCTTTGTGCAGTCGGCCAGTCTTCACTAGATTCTATATGTGTAAGCCGAACATCAATAACAAATTCTTTTCTCTCCGCCTTTGTGCAATGCTTACACCCCAGATCACATGGCCGCCTAGAAAGGGCATCATGCTTGCCTCCTTTTCTGTGCTCAATACTAAAGTCATAGCTCTGAAGTCGCGTGCAAGCTGTCCTTCAGGGCTCTTGAATTGCAGCAACCACCTGAGTGCGGCATGATCTGTTCTCAACGTAAAATGTTGGCCATACAAATACTTGTGGTAGTGTTTTATGCACTCCAATGCTGCTAGAAGCTCTCGTCGCGTTACGCAATAGTTTCTTTCAGGCTTCGAAAGTACTCTGCTGTAGTAGCCTATAACCTTTTCTGTCCCATCTACCACTTGCGACAGCACGCCTCCTATTCCATATCCGCTCGCATCAGTGTCTAGCATGAATTTTTGCCCAGCTACTGGATATGCCAGGATAGGTGCCACACACAATAATTCCTTGAGCTTCTGGAATGCTTCCTCGGCTGCTTCACTCCACTGGTAAGGTCGCGACTTTTTGGTTAGCTCATGTAGACTCGCAGCGACACTAGCAAAATTTGGCACAAATCGTCTGTAGTATGTGCAGAGTCCCAAGAAACTTCGTAACTCGTGAAGATTTTGAGGACGAGGCCAGTCCTTTACTGCCCGTATTTTATCTTCATCGGTTGATATGCCCTCTGCTGTTACACGATGCCCCAAATATTTGACTTCCTTCTGAAACAATGCACATTTCTTAACACTGAGCTTCAGTCCAGCCGCTGATATACGCCTGAAGACTTCTTCCATATTCCTTAGGTGTTCATCGAAGGTCTTTCCCATGACAATTATGTCATCCAGATACACCAGGCATGACTTCCAATTGAGTCCCTTTAACACTCGTTCCATTAAATGCTCGAAGGTGGCTGGAGCGTTGCAGAGACCAAATGGCATAACATTAAACTGCCATAAACCATCGAGAGCACTAAAAGCAGTTTTTTCTTTATCTTTGTCTGCTATCTCGACTTGCTAGTAACCGCTCTGTAAATCTAGCGTAGAAAACCACTTAGTACCTGCTAGCGTGTCCAAGGTGTCATCGATTCTTGGTAGCGGATAACTGTCCTTTTTGGTAACATCGTTGAGCTTTCTGTAGTCAACGCAGAATCTAGTGCTGCCATCTTTCTTCTTTACTAAAACTACCGGCGAGCTCCAGGGACTCGAAGATGGTTCGATGATTCCGTCTCGCTCCATTTCGTTGACTAGCTGCTTTACTTCGCTCCGCTTGGCGAGGGGCATGCTCCTGGGGGCTTGTTTTATGGGCCTCGCTTCGCCAGTATTTATTTCATGCTTCACTATTGCCGTTCTACCTTGACTTTTATCTTTTAGGGCGAAGACAGAGGCGTACTTTCGTAGCAGCTGCTTGGCTTTGTTTCTGTCAGGTGGCTCCAGCTCTGCTACCCATTTCCCCACGTGTTCTGATAGTATTTCGCGCTCTTTAGTTGACAGTTTTTCAGGCTCCAAGTCTCTCTCGCAATTAATTATGGCCTCTGCTGGTGTACATTGAGCTATCTGAGAGTTTTTACCAATTACTTTTTCACTGCTGGATAGATTTAACACTCTCACAGGAATTTTTCCATTCTTACAAGTTTTCACGAGGGCTTTTGCTGTTATTGTCTCACTCTTAATTCCTGATGGTTCTACCACCCACAACCGGTTGTCCTCACAATCTTCCTCCATACGTGCCCATATCACAGTTTCTGCCTGAGGTGGTAATTTCTGGGATGCTACAGCAACCAACTTCCTTACTGCAGATTTACTCACATATCCAATATCAAGGGGTATTTCGACGTTTCGCCAGATCATTATTTGTTGCCCCATGCGCAGATCGACTCCATGCATGATCATAAAATCTGCGCCAATAATAACTTCGTCCACGATGTCGGCAACAATGAACACATGGTCCACACTCATGTTGGCTATAGTTAATCTGACTTTGGCCTTACCATAGACAGTAGCAAATTATCCGGTAGCGGTGCGCAGGCTTACATTATTCAATTGTTCCACTTTTCCCTTTACTAAATCGGGCCTTATTATAGACTGCGACGCTCCTGTGTCTATTGTCAGAATACGCTTTCCTCCGTTGATATACCCGCTTGCAGTAAGATTGCTGTTTTGCTGCTGCATCACAGATATGGAGATTGTGGGGCCCTCGGTGGTGGGAGCTAGCTCATGCCCCGTAGTGCTAGCTCTCTTTAGTTTAACGACTCTCGAGATGTTCCATGAGTCGCACGTTTATTGTTTCTTGGCGGCGAAACAGATCTGGCTCGTTTTCTTGCTGCCTTACAGTTTCGTTGAAAATGGCCGACTTTGCCGCAATTAAAGCACTTAGCCTTTGTCTTACCTTGTCTTTCATCTAAGACTTTCTTTACCGACTCAAGTACTTGCTTTATGTCGTCCATTGTTGTTTCTTCAGCAGCAACTTCAACTTTTCGCACTTTGTATGACTGCGGCCTCGAAATTACTTTTGCTGTTTCTTGAGCCAGAGCGTAAGCAATGGTTTCAGCAAAGGATGTGTTTTGCTTAGCGCAAACTGCGTACTTAATATCTGGGTCACGAATACCATTAACAAATGCCTCCACTTTGAACTGTTCTAGAAGTGGATGGTTTTCCCCAGGGTATATTAGCTGCACCAAGCGCTCTATCTCCATGGCGAAATCCTGAAGCGTCTCATTTGCTCTCTGCACCCTGCCACGTAGCTCCATTCTATACAGCTCCTTTTTATGATCGCCACCATATTTGCGCTGTAAAGCCACCATTATGTCCTCATAATTATTTCTGCAGCTAGTTGGTAGGCTTTCGAGGACTTCTGCTGCAGATCCTTTAAGTGCCTTTTTTCTTCATTGCTCCATAGATTTTTACTGGCCACTGTCTCTAACTGAAATTTGAAGACGTTGTAGGGTACGGTGCCATCGAAACTGGGAGCTTTTATCCTATTTGTGTTTTTCGTCACTACTCGTACTGAACCTTCTCTTATTTCCAGGCTCATAATTTTGTTTTCAAGCTCCTGCAGCTTTACATCGACATCCTTCACCTGTACTTCGACGCCACTAGTTTCTAGAAGATTCACTTTTCTGTTTAAACCAGACAGTTGCACTTCTACGGCAGAGTTTTGTTCATCGAACTTGCAGACTTTTGTTTCTAAGATGTCAACACGTTTATTGACGGTTTTAGAAATTTCCTGTAGCTGCTCGTTAACTTTTTCTAGTTTCTCACTGTTAGCCCTAGAAGCTTCCTGTACTTCACCTCTTACTTCAGCTAACAGTTTTTCGCTGTTTGCTCTAGAAGCTTCCTGAACTTCTCCCATTTTCTCCATCATAGCGGCAAACATCGTATTGAAGCCCATGCAACTTGCTGCTGTTGTTTCACGGCTACATACCTCTGCCACCTCTTTTTCATCGAACTCATATGCGCCAATGTCCATGCGCCAATGTCATCTATGAGCCTCTTCTGCAGTTCTGTTTTGTTACCTGCTGTAGGCAAATCCAGCTTACTCAACTCCTTTTTTAGCTGCTCCACTTTAAGATCTCCAAATTTCATTGTTGTTTATTATTTTATTTGTTTAAGTTATTTTATCTTACAATTTCACTTCTGTCACCAATTGTTACGTTTTTACTTTTTGTTGGGTTCTTTTAATTGCAAAATAAATACACTCTGTTATTACTTTTACTGTAAGTCACTTTATTTATTTAACACCACTGTTCAAAAGTACAACAAACTGTTAAACACTCTTAATATTCGAAACTGAACTCTTTGACTTTTAATTTAATACTGCCATACTACTCGCCAGCACGATTCACTTATATATAGGTGATTAAAAGCACCAGAATGTTCTATTCCAGACATATCTGGCAGGTTCGATTGTTATTGCTCTTGTTTTCTGTTTGTGTGATTGGTTATTTCTTTATACATGTATTTGTGGCTATTTATTTCTTTATACCTGTGTGTGTGGCTGTTTATTTGTTTATGCTTGTATTTATGTATGTGGCTGTGTATTTAACAGAAGAGTGTTTATTTAATCTGTGTGTGTGTGTATGCGTAAATGCGAATTTTTGTATGAGGCGTTTCTTTCTTCCATCATTGTAAGAAAATAAGCCATTAATGTTGTTGTTGTTCGAGAGTATTGTTGTTCAGAGCTTATAATGAATAAATTCTTCTTTCGTAACAATATGTATGTAGTTTTAACAATCACCCATTGCCGTTTTCAGATGGTTGTTCACCTATTTCTCTAGTTTGTTTTAGGCAAAATCTTTTTTTTTTTTTGGAAAACGAACACAAACTCTTAAAAAAGTTTGATGAAAGAAGGAAGTGTTTTTACAACTTGTTAAAAATAATATAAAAATATATATTTGGGTTATGAAAGGTTTATTGAAAAAAATTTTTATGAAAATTGGTTTTATAAACCTTTTATAAAATAAAAATATTTTTTACGAATTTGGCCAATAATATGAAATAATAATATCCATATATACATAGATATTTTTACATAGGTTTCGCCAAAATTTTTATGTAATAGTAGGTCTGTTCATAAGGCATAACAAAACAGTCCGAACTCACATAAATTAGTCTAAAAGCGTCTCAGATTACAATTTTTGTACAATTTTGAGAGAAAATCAAAGAGTAAATCTTTCATTTTCTGTACAAAGTTGTACGAACTTTTTCTTTGGCTAAGAATTAAATTATCAGCTGTTTTTTGTTTTATTTATTGAAAAGCAACATCGAAGATTATCAAATAAAGTTCCAGGAGAACTTTTTTCATTTTATTTACATTCACTTTTTACAGCTGTTGCCTATGGAACAGACCTAGTGGTATGTCGATATTTTAATATTCTTTCCTAATGATTATTTTTGGGAATGACATTTTTTTTTAATTTAATCTCATTGTGTTTTATTAAGCCAAATGGTAAGCTTCTATAGCCAATTCGCTAAGTACTTAATTTATATCATCTGGGTCTCGTAATTTAAATTAAATTCTAGAAATGAATACAAAAATTACATATTTTGACAGCTTTAGCATCTAAAACTAAAAATGTCAAACTATTTAAAAATACACGTAATTCTTTTTATGCATTTTTAGAATTTTAGCAATAGCTTTAGTTATGAGAATTACAGAATAAGGCACCAGGAGACCTCTACCCAATTTCTGCGTTAGTAAAACTACATTTGAACCTAAATATAATCTGGAAGTAATATTTTTAAAATAAAATAACTTTATTAACGTAACTTTTAGTGACTAATTAACTAAGACCCATTATTATAACTTGGCAATAGCTAAAGTTAGGATTTTTTTGGGGCGATAAGTAAGTTTTTCGTTATAATAACGAGGATAATGCTCATTAGTATAACTTGTCCTTAAAGTACGTGATAGTTAAAGGTGGGGTATCCAACAAAATCCTAACTTAAGCTATTGGCAAGTTATAATAATGCGCCTATGTTTTAGTAGGCTTTTAATAACAAAATTTTAACTATTTTTGGCTTTTTAAAGATGTGGATAAAAGTTGCCTGATCTCCAACAAATAAATTTCATTTTTGTTTAAACTACTAATGTATTATATTATTTAAATCCCTAAAATTATTTTATAAATACTTTAAATTATGTAATTAGGTACATAAATATCTACAAAACAATTAAAAAAACTATATATATGACTATTTCCCTGGCACATAAAAATGCTGCAGAAAGTCCATTTTATTCACATTACATAAAGAAAAAACAATCTATTAAATTCAACTTAAACTTTTAGGAAAACTTACTTAGTTGAATGACCGTTACAACACCGCATGTTTGCCTTTGATAAATTTTTATCTTCATTGACTTGTTAGTTTATTATTTTTTGGGTCGCTAAACATGTCAAAATAATATTATTACAACAGTCAGCAGTGTTGACAGATATGGAGATTTTTTGCCATATCGATCTTATTCGGCGAAAAAATGTTTGATTTGGCTACTTTTTGACTATTTTAAAAATAGTTAGCGATTTTTCATTGACTTTTGGTAAATATTAGAAACTGATGATGCTATAAGTTAAATGAATACAAATAGCACATGTTGCTCTAAATAAGAGGTCGATGACACATACCTTGTGGATGACCTGCACAGCATACATTTTTGTAATATAATAAAACCCTAACATCTGAATCCTTTTTATTATATTAACCAATAAATTTCTTATCGCATTTTTGATTAAATGTACATCTCTATTTTGGCGACTTTTTATTTTTGGAGAATTTTAGCAATTTTAATTTATTTATTAGTGATGTATCAAAAATAATTTTAAAATTACAAAAATTTTATTTTGAAAAATCGCCAGTTGCACACCCACTGGAACCACCCCTGGGGTGTACCCCATACAAACATTGAAAAAAATCACCATTTTTGGCATATCAGGGGTGGTTCCAGGAAGTGTGCAACTCGCATGGGTGGGTCGGCCTTCCAAAGTTAGTGGGGGTCCGTCATACATTTGGACTCGATTGGGGCACTCTAAATGCGTCAAAGTGGGATTCAAAATTTGGCCCTTCGGGTCAAATTCCGGGACATCAAAATTAATTTTAAAGGTATGGTTCCTTGGGCAAAGTTTCTT
This sequence comes from Phasia obesa, assembly GCA_949628195.1. Lineage (NCBI taxonomy): Eukaryota > Metazoa > Arthropoda > Insecta > Diptera > Tachinidae > Phasia > Phasia obesa. The sequence continues at coordinate 70,741,831 of OX451216.1, read as the reverse complement.
ATTTTGATCCCTTGAATACGAATTTCCTTGTACGTTGAGCGATTTTTAATTCGACCAAAAAATATTTCTAACAAAAAAATACCATTTTTTACATCGATTTTAGCGATATATTAAAAAAAAATTGATGACCCTACAGTCAATTGCAAAAGCTAAACGTGTTGAGCTGGAATTGCGGTTGAGGACCATTAGGAAAATTACTCATACTTATACTTCATACTACTCATACTTCAGCAATTTAAGTGCTGTGCCGTTAAGCACTTGAAATTGATGATGCAACATTATGAGCAGCATAACATATAAATTTGTAGAAAAATTAAAAAAGCAAACAGCTTACTAAAACAGTAAAATTAAACCTCACATAAACCAACATTTGTTTTTTTTAATAAAAGTTGCAACACATAAATGTTCATGTCGTGTTCATAAAAAATTATGAACATTAACAAATTGCAAATGGTTAGAGATAAACAGCACATTGGCAAATAGAACTTCGTTGTTTTTTAAATCAAATAATTAAATACAGTGAAACTTTTCATAACCGGACTCTCACCGTCGGGGTTTTTATATACTTATTAAATGCCTCCGCTTGTGAGACAGGTACATTCTTTTTAATTTTTTTAGATTGTAACAATGTCGTCTCAAAATTCTTCAAACAGGTAATTTTTGTTAAATAGGACCAAATATTGGAATACTTAGACATCTAGCGTTAGTGAGTGAAATCAAAGCAGATTTTTCTATTTCATCGCCACCCGCTCTTCCAAACATTCCCTTTCTTTTTATTGATTTCTGCGGCCTGTGTTTTGCCAATATTAAATCGTAATAAATAAAAGAAATGTAACAATTTCACGCACCAAAAATTTCTCTTTTTCAAACTCGTTTATAACTTCCATTTTTTTATTGGTTTTTTTTCTGTTTTTCAAATAAACAGCAATTTCTTTGGCGTCCTTAATAGATGAGTGTGTATGCTAATATCATTGACATTAATGCAGATATAAATCAGAGTTTAATAAAAGAAGTACTATTTAAACACCACTCTTGTTGTCGTGTTTCCACGCTTCTTTCGCTTATGAGGGATATTTTTTAAAATATTTTTTTAAATTTAGTGATCACATCTGGTTATTAGAGTTAGAGTGCCCGTTTATGGGAATGTATTTTGTATGGAAAAGCTAATTATCATGTTGGATCAACAAAATTTGCCGGTTATATGAGGTATCCATTATGAGAGGTTTTACTGTATATAGATTTTCTTTCTGGACCTATGGCATCTTAATTCTTACTTTTTAAGTTACAGTTTTAATCTTTGAACAGATTTAAAATTCCTAAAGGTTTAAAATATTCTCAAAACGAGTTATAAATTCTCTTTGTATTAAACCCGCTACTTTTGTTACTAGAAATGGTGTCACCATGACCTTTCACGTTAGAATAAAAATGAAACACAATTTTTTATTTAGTGAATAAACCTTCTTTAAGTTTAAAAATACAGTGGAATTAATGGAATTGTGAAATTTTGATTCTTCTCTTCAATAATTCCTTGAGTGCTATAAAAATTTATAGCTTATATTTATACAGAACTTTGTGACGCGTTAATTTGTTTTTCTTTTTGAATTTCAAAATAAACTTTGAACAGCTTCAACAACACAAAATCAAATTTGGTCGAAAGTTCTTAAATAAACATCAATATTGTTTATTTGCATGTAAATTGCCAACAATTCTCGGGGGAAATTCATCAATTCCATTAATACTTCATAAATATTGGTATGATTTGTTTTGGGTTAAAACTATCAAAAGTACAAAAAATTAAAATAAGGAAAATATGAAATGTGCCCATAATTTTAAAAGTGGTCTAAATCATTTATTTCTGTCGCAAGATATTTTATAGTTGACAGTGGCATGATTTAAAAACTAATTTAATATTATTCAAAACACAATTATCCATAAATAACTTAATGCAATGAAAAATTAACAGTTTTATCTGAAATTTATATGAAATAAATAATAAACCAGTGATTGATTTTGACTTTGTATCCGCACTGTTGACAACACGTTTGAAGCAAAGAAATTGTATCTCTACGATATCAGGGAGTAAATATTTCATAATTTTGTTTACGAAGTAATCCATTTTTATTTTCTTAGACTTAAGGCATTGTGTGTTTTAAAATTTTTAAAATTAAATTATGAAGGGAACAAGGGCAGTGTTACCACCACGGTCGATTACTGTTATATATTAAATTAAGTTATCGAGTTATGTGATCTCTTGCTTACAAAAGACAAGTAAAAGTAATTGTGATTTCATAGTTGTAAAAGACCTAGTTTCAATATTAGAATTTAATTATTTTGTTTAACCATAGTTTCAACTTTTGGCGCCCTCTGCTCCAGTGGGAGTTAGAGGAATAAAAAGATATACATGTAAAGTTTAACTTAAGAAAATAATTTAATAATCTCATTTTCATTCATATAAATTTAATTATCTTTATATTTGTAAATCTAATTTAAACATTGAAATATAAAATTGACATAAGTTCTAAATTATTGGCCTTTGTATTTCGTGTTTAGAATCTGGTGAAAATTAAGCGCTCGGGAAAAATTCTCGCAACAGGTAGTAAACGTTTTTTTCTAACTGTTTATAATTGGTGTATAATGCCTTTAATTTTATATTTTTTATAGTTTTGGTCTACGTCTTCCTCTGTTGCTTCCTTAACGTGAGTTTAGACTGCGTGTACAAGTCAAATGGATTGTCAGATTTTCCATATGTAAAAGTATAACGTGCGCCAAGATAGCGTCGAAAGTTAGCGTCGAAATCGCAAAAACAGATTAGCGATTTTGGGATTTAGAAAATGGGAGTAAAAAAATGGGAATTGTAAGTGGGAATTTAAAAAAAAAATTGGGATTAAAAATTAAAGTGAGTGTGAAACGAAATGGGAAAGAAACACTGAAAAATGTAAAAGTGAATACAAATTTTACTATTTATAGTTAATAAAAATTAATTAAAAGAATAAATACATGTTTGTGTATATTATATAATTTTTTTCGTGCAAATATCGTCGTTTCGAAATCAATTTACAAAAAAATATGTCTTTTTTTCCTCAAAAATGGACAGACAAATATGGGATTCTTCATATTTGTAAAGAAAAAATTCCTGTTGTGTATATTATATAATTTTTTCCGTGGAATCAATTTTCAAAACATCTGGCTGTTTTCCTCTATTTTGGATTCTTTAAATGTATTTCGGAAAACTACATCACTTCAAGCAAAAAGCTATACAGATTATGAAACTAGGTAGTATCTAGAATAAAAACAACCTTCGTGCAAAAAAAATACATGTAACCAGTTTTCCAGAAATCTGACTTCATCCAAATTGGTCAGAAAAGTCTGGGATTCCTTATATCTTGGAAACTAGGTCACGTCAAGAAATAAACGATACAGACTATGGAAGTGGACCATCTAGGGATTAAAAAACACTGACCGTGCAAAAAATCGTGTGACCAGTTTTCCAGAAATCTGGCTTCATTCAAAATGGTCAGGAAAATTTTAATTATTTTATTGCTTGGAAACTAGGTCGCGTCCAGCAATAACCGATATAGATTATGGAAGTCGACCATCTAGGGATTATAAAACACTCACCGTGCAAAAATCGTGTGACTAGTTTTCCAGAAATCTGGCTTCATCCAAAATGGTCAGGAAAATTTTAATTATTTTATTGCTAGAAACTAGTTCACGTCAAGCAATAAACGGTACAGATTATGGAAGTGGACCATCTGGAGATTAAAAAAAAGAAATGTGGCTTCATCCAAAATGGTCAGAAAAATCTGGGATTCTTTATATCTTGGAAACTAGGTCACGTCAAGCAATAAGCAATACAGACTATGGAAGTGCACCATCTAGGGATTAAAAAACACTCACCGTGCAAAAAATCGTGTGACCAGTTTTCCTGAAATCTGGCTTCATCCAAAATGGTCAGTAAATTTGTAATTATTTTATTGCTTAGAAACTAGTTCGCGTCAAGCAATAAACGGTACAAATTATGGAAGTGGACCATGTGGAGATTAAAAAACAGTAATGTGGCTTCATCCAAAATGGTCAGAAAAATCTGGGATTCTTTATGTCTTGGAAACTAGGTCATGTAAAGCAATAAGCAATACAGACTATGGAAGTGCACCACCTAGGGATTAACAAACACTCACCGTGCAAAAAATCGTGTGACCAGTTTTCCTGAAATCTGGCTTCATCCAAAATGGTCAGTAAATTTGTAATTATTTTATTACTTGGAATCTAGGTTGTGTCAAGCAATAAGCGATACAGACTATGGAAGTGCACCACCTAGGGATTAAAAAACACTCACCGTGCAAAAAATCGTGTGACCAGTTTTCCTGAAATCTGGCTTCATCCAAAATGGTCAGAAAAATCTGTGATTCTTTATATCTTGGAAACTAGGTCACGTCAAGCAATAAGCGATACAGACTATGGAAGTGGACCATCTAGGGATCAGAAAACACTCACCGTGCAAAAAATCGTGTGACCAGTTTTCCAGAAATCTGGCTTCATCCAAAATGGTCAGTAAATTTTAATTATTTTATTACTTGGAAACTAGGTCACGTCAAGCAATAAGAGATACAGACTATGGAAGTGCACCACCTAGGGATTAAAAAACACTCACCGTTCAAAAAATCGTGTGACCAGTTTTCCAGAAATCTGTCTGCATCCAAAATGGTCAGAAAAATCTGGGTTTCTTTATGTCTTGGAAACTAGGTCACGTCAAGCAATCAGCGATACAGACTATGGAAGTCCACCATCTAGGGATTAAAAAACACTCATCGTGCAAAAAATCGTGTGACCAGTTTTCCAGAAATCTGGCTTCATCCAAAATGGTCAGGATTATTTTAATTATTTTATTGCTTGGAAACTAGTTCGCGTCAAACAATAAACGGTACAGATTATGGAAGTGGATCATCTGGAGATTAGAAAACACTCACAGTGCAAAAAATCGTGTGACCAGTTTTCCAGAAATCTGGCTTCATCCAAAATGGTCAGAAAAATCTGGGATTCTTTATATCTTGGAAACTAGGTCACGTCAAGCAATAAGCGATACAGACTATGGAAGTCCACCATCTAGGGATTAAAAAACACTCACCGTGCAAAAAATCGTGTGACCAGTTTTCCAGAAATCTGGCTTCATCCAAAATGGTCAGGAAAATTTTAATTATTTTATTGCTTGGAAACTAGTTCGCGTCAAGCAATAAACGGTACAGATTATGGAAGTGGATCATCTGGAGATTAGAAAACACTCACCGTGCAAAAAATCGTGTGACCAGTTTTCCAGAAATCTGGCTTCATCCATAATGGTCAGAAAGATCTGGGATTCATTATATCTTGGAAACTAGGTCACGTCAAGCAATAACCGATACAGATGGAAGTCCACCATCTAGGGATTAAAAAACACTCACCGTGCAATAAATCGTGTGACCAGTTTTCCAGAAATCTGGCTTCATCAATAATGGTCAGAAAGATCTGGGATTCATTATATCTTGGAAACTAGGTCACGTCAAGCAATAACCAATACAAACTATGGAAGTGCACCATCTAGGGATTAAAAAACACTCACCGTGCAATAAATCGTGTGACCAGTTTTCCAGAAATCTGGCTTCTTCCAAAATGGTCAGTAAATTTGTAATTATTTATTTTATTCAAAACCACTGACGCACCTACAGCTCAACTCTGTTCGGGACCTCTTAGGCTATGCAGCAAAGTTTAAATGAAAAATTAAACAACAATAACAAAAATTTTAAAATCACGATTTATTTCTTACCAAAATTGCAAATACGTACATAAGTATATAAATAATTTTGGTAACCTAGCTAGCAGGATTGCCTTATAAATCAAAACTCATTAAATTTTGATGGAGCCTCACAGGTAATCTTCATGGACTTGATAAAGAATTCCAGTATGTTGACGAGCATATATCGGTAGAATATAGAATAATAATTTTACTTTTTTCTGTGTGGCAGACATCTTTGTACAAACAAATGTCCGAACAATGCTGTTTGACATCGACAAAGACGGTCTTCACGAGAGGTTTTGATGTGTGCACATGAATTTGTACAATGGCTCGTCAAGAAGTAGTGTAAACTAAATTTGTTGTTTTTCAAAAATATGTCTTTTTGCAGACTTTTTCACACAATAATTCATTCTAAAAATGTTATAATACTATGTGAAGTTTACAATCTTAAAGAACATAAACAAACTTCCGTGGTAATAATAACCTTGCGTTTACTGTTATAAAAATGTAAAATCGTATTATTTGCTAAAAAACTATGATAATTGAATACGTTTATATACAGCGCTATTTGTAAATAATTAGTTAACTGTTTATATGGCAGATTTTAAAAGATACGTAACTTACACCATGAAATTGTTTCATGAAATTTCTTCAATTCTCTTTTGAACTTCCTTATTTTTCCTTGCCTAGAGAGGCAAAACCAGTTAATGCAACTGATTTCATGAAAAATGGCATCGTTTAACGTAGGTATTACCCTCACAAAACCGGTTGCATAAAAATGGCATTGTGTAAAGTTGGTAAGAGTTTTACTTTTTCGGTGTTTGTGTAGCTTATTCCTCTTTTACAAGAGGAGAGAAAATGGGCAGACAGAGAAGATTTGTTGGCAAGGGGTTGAAAAAGTAAAGTGTGTGTTACTTTACTATCTATACAAACTCGTCTGTCTGCCCATTTTCTGTTCTATTGTAAATTGGGACTTAGTGCTGTTTTCTTAGTACCTATTTAGAAGGGGGAACAATTGGGGAAAAATATTTTGAATTTTCTTTTGTTTTTTAATTTACGTTCAAACGAAAGAACAATTTGTTTTGTTTTTTATTATTGAAACAAATTTCAAAAAGCAGATGTGAATAAAGCGTGTCACCGGGTACCGAACACAAAAACGATACTCTCTTCCTCAACCGTAATATGCTACCAAACTAAATGTTTACCTAACAAATGTTTGCCTTGTCTAAACACAGACTTAATTGTTTGGTATTGTAACACTAATTATTGGCGAGCCATTGATTTGTTCAACCATTAAACAAATTCATGTACGCACATCAGAACCTCCCGTCGAGACCGTCGTTGTCAATGTCATGTTCTTGTTCAAACATTTGTTCGCACAACGATGTCTGCCATCAAATGCTTCTTTTTAGTATGAAAGTTTGACTTTTAAAGAACGTCATCTGTTGAGGAATTGTGCAAATCCTATTTGCTGTGCTATAATATAAGCATTCAAACAACATTGACGACAAACGAAAAATTATGTTTTATCGGAGCATGTACATCGATACGATAGCTATATATATATATATATATATATATATATATATATAGCATCAGTTTTCAAAATGCTGCAATTTTCTCCGTAGTATAGTCGTCCAGACTATTTAGTATTTACCGTCTTCAAAATATTTACGGCCGTAGTTGAGACAATTGAAAAAGTATGCATGTTTTGGTATTGTATTAACAGTATTGTCAAATGTTATTCTACTATTGTCATGATAGTAGTGTCAAATGTAAACGCAGTGTAACATAAATTTAATTTTACATTTACAGCGGTTTATTTGTTCATACTTTGTATATATACTAAATTTTTTTGGCGTTTTTAAACACTAAAAAAAACGGTACATTTACAGTTAACTGAAATCACGAATTTCTTCGTATCCTTGGTTTGCTTCATTCAAAGCATCATAGTTTCATTTGGCGTCTTGTTGGTGAAGGTTTTGCTGTCGGTGAAATTTTTAAATAGCTGGTGTAGGTAAGTAATACTTTAAATGTATAGTTGGTAAAGCTTCTGTAGTTGATAGAATAAATAAAAAGTAGAATAAAATTTTTTTTTTACTTATTTAAAATATTTTTCATTTTTAATTTTGAAAATTTTAATTATTAGTCGAACTGTTTATGTATTACATATAATGAAATTTTAAAATCAAACTTAAGTTCGTTTTTATTCTCTCTAAGAAAGAATTAATTAAATTACAAATTAGGTGATAATATTAAAGAAAAATTTTTCTTTAATATTATAAGGTTAAGCTTGATTATAAAATTTCATTGTATGTAATACATAAACAGTTTGACTAATAATTAAAATTTTCAAAATTAAAAATGAAAAATATTTTAAATAAGTAAAAAAAAATTTTTATTCTACAAACTTTCTATATAAAGTATGGTATATCTAGATTATTTAATTTCACAGTAAGGCAATATGGATATTATTGTAATGGCCAGTTAAAGTACTATCCAACTAAAGTGAAATTTATAATAAAAATGAAAAGCTTAAGTTAGGTGATAATATTATTGTGAAATAAAATAATCTAGATATACCATACTTTATATAGAAAGTTTGGGAGTCCGTAACTCCGAGTCTTCAGTAACAACTTAATTTATTAATTTGTTATGAATTTATTAATTTGCTACCTTATTTATTAATTTGTTATGAATTTGAACTTTTATTTTAAAAGTCTTATTTTATTATAGTTAACGGCTGTTTTTGCATCGCAATAATTTCCTCATATCCCCAGATTTGAATAAAAAAATAATGGTAAGTAAATTGAAAACTTTGTAATGCAAATATTAATATAGATTATATGAATTTTATTTGAACTATTTGTGAATTAATAAATTGATTATTTAGGCTTAAGTTCTTAATTATAAAGAGATAAAGAAAAATTAGATACCAGCAAAGCAATTGCATTTTCTAGACAGCTACGTCCGTCATCAGTACTCTTCGTATCGATCTACTGATGACGGATGTAGCTGTCTAGAAAATGCATTCTGCTTTGCTGGTATCTAATTTTTCTTTATCTCTTTATAATTAAGAACTTAAGCCTAAATAATTAATTTATTAATTAAAAAATAGTTCAAATAAAATTCATATAATTTCACAGAGCGGGCACTGCTTTGACATTGTTAACTTCAACACTATTGTGTTAATAATCAAATTATACATTTGTAAAATAAAAAATATCTAATTGTTGTTAATTGCTAACCAAAGGATAGCTAATAGCAAGACAGATATATACCATTTTCAAATAAAAGAAAATATATAAAGAGAATTAAAATAAAGAAAAATGTTTGCTTGGTAGTATAATATAAAAAAGAAATAGAGTTTACAAGTGTAAAACAATTTCAAAAAACTCTATCTTCTATGATGTATAATGTAAAATTAAAATTTCTCAGATTCTATTTCTTTGATAAGTTTGTTTAAATAAAAAATTAATAACAATTGAAACTACCGGGTAGATCGATACGAAGAGTACTGATGACGGACGTAGCTGTCTAGAAAATGCATTCTGCTTTGCTGGTATCTAATTTTTCCTATCTCTTTATAATTAAGAACTTAAGCCTAAATAATCAATTTATTAATTCAGAAATAGTTCAAATAAAATTCATATAATGAATTATTAACTTTTATAAAATTTTATTAAGAATTTACGTTTCCACATGTGTTTATAACTATATTACATGAAAATTTTAATTTATCATACCATTTATTCTTTTTAGTCTTTGATTTTTCCTTTCAAAATTAAAATTTCCCTTGAGAGGGACGAACCCGAAATAAAAAAAAAGAAACAAAAATTCCACCCCAGAAAAGTTCGCAGCATCTTTAAAAAAACACGACAACAGAAAGTCCGGAAATTTATTAGACAACAACAGCAGCAGCCGCAACAACTAGTTCCACAAGAACCGCAACAGCAACCACAAAAACAACTAGGCCAATAAGAACAGCCGGAACAACAACCTCCAGAACAGCAGCAGCAACAACAATCCCAACAACAAGAGCACCAGCAACAACCACCCAAACAACAACAGCAACAGCAGAAACAACATCACCAACCACAGATGCAGTCACTACCCCAACACCAGCACATAAACTGGATTGCTCCTCCTCCACCACCACTTCCAAGGAGTAAATAAATGATAATTTTTTAATCCAATTTAAACAACAACACACTTGTAAAGAAAATTATACGTATATTGTTTTGTAAATGTACCATAGCTGTTAGTAATTTGATTACGTTTTTTTAAGTTGAAGTAATGATTTTTTAATTACAATTATATTCAGTTTCGAACGATTACTAATTGATTACGATTACTAATAATGGAAAAGTAATCTGAATTACTTAAAATTACGAGAAAATAATCAAAAGTAATCAAAAAATAATCCGACTACTTTTAAAGATTACTTTTGAAAATCATCAAAAGTAATCTTAAAGTAGTCGGATTATTTTTTGATTATTTTGTTGTAATTTCCAGTAATCCAGATTACTTTTAGGGTGCATACAGAGTGGCCGCTTGTTGCCGAGCCGACTGACGCTTATTGCGAGAACCAATGCGAGAAAACTGGTACTATACAAATTGGTACAAATAAGCGCGAACAGGTCATAGTGAGCTCTGAGCTGATCAGAGCGCAAAGCTGATTGAATGCGAGAAAACAGTTCCAAAGCGTATTTCAGCGCCGAAAATATTGTTTATATTATGTTCTTATGATTTCAACTTGATTGGAAAACAAAAAAATTAAAAACAAAAATTTAAGAAAAAGTAAATAAAACATGCAATCAAAAAATTGAAAAATAATAAAAATTAAAAAGAAAATAAATTAAATAAAAATAAATAATAAACATTAAATAAAATTATAACAATTATAAAAAATTAAACAAAATGTAAAAAAAAAATTAATAAAAATTTCAAAGTAATTGAAGAAATGCGTTAATAAAACACAAATAATAGATAAAATATCAGCGCTGATTCTCGCATCCACTATGCATACTCAAACTTGTTTCTCGCATGAACAAGTTCTCACAATAAGCGTCAGTCGGCTCGGCTCGGCAACAAGCGGCCACTCTGTACGCACCCTTAGATTATTAGTAATCGTAATCAATTAGAATTCAGAAAGAAATTGTAATCGTAATCAAAATACAGCATGCAAAATACAGTATGACATATATGTAAATATATATTTGGTCACACGATTTTTTGCACGGTGAGTGTTTTTTAATCCCTAGATGGTTCACTTCCATAGTCTCTATTGCTTATTGCTTGACGTGACCTAGTTTCCAATATATAAAGAATCCCAGATTTTTCTGACCATTTTGGATGAAGCCAGATTTCTGGAAAACTGGTCACCCGTTGTTTTGCACGGTGAGTGTTTTTTAATCCCTAGATGGTGGACTTCCATAATCTGTATCGGTTATTGCTTGACGCGACCTAGTTTCCAAGTAATAAAATAATTACAAATTTACTGATCATTTTGGATGAAGCCAGATTTCTGGAAAACTGGTCACACGATTTTTTTTATGGTGAGTGTTTTTTAATCCCTAGATGGTGCACTTCCACAGTCTGTATCGCTTATTGCTTGACGTGACCTAGTTTCCAAGTAATAAAATAATTACAATTTTACAGAACATTTTGGATGAAGCCAGATTTCTGGAAAACTGGTCACACGATTTTTTGCACGGTGAGTGTTTTTTAATCCCTAGATGGTGCACTTCTATAGTCTGTATTGCTTATTGCTTGACGTGACCTAGTTTCCAAGATATAAAGAATCCCAGATTTTTCTGCCCATTTTGGATGAAGCCACATTTCTGTTTTTTAATCTCCAGATGGTCCACTTCCATAATTTGTACCGTTTATTGCTTGACGCGAACTAGTTTCTAAGCATTAAAATAATTACAAATTTACTGACCATTTTAGATGAAGCCAGATTTCTGGAAAACTAGTCACACGATTTTTTGCACGGTGAGTGTTTTCTAATCCCTAGATGGTCGACTTCCATAATCTATATCGGTTATTGCTGGACGCAACCTAGTTTCCAAGCAATCAAATAATTAAAATTTTCCTGACCATTTTGGATGAAGCCAGATTTCTGGAAAACTGGTCGCACGATTTTTTGCACGGTGAGTGTTTTCTGATCCCTAGATGGACCACTTCCATAATCTATATCGGTTATTGCTTGACGCGACCTAGTTTCCAAGCAATAAAATAATTAAAATTTTCCTGACCATTTTGGATGAAGCCAAATATCTGGAAAACTGGTCACACAATTTTTTGCACAGTGAGTGTTTTCTGATCCCTAGATGGTCCACTTCCATAATCTATATCGGTTATTGCTTGACGCGACCTAGTTTCCAAGCAATAAAATAATTAAAATTTTCCTGACCATTTTGAATGAAGCCAGATTTCTGGAAAACTGGTCACACGATTTTTTGCACGGTGAGTGTTTTTTAATCCCTAGATGGTCCACTTCCATAGTCTGTATCGTTTATTTCTTGACGTGACCTAGTTTCCAAGATATAAGGAATCCCAGACTTTTCTGACCAATTTGGATGAAGTCAGATTTCTGGAAAACTGGCTACATGTATTTTTTTTTGCACGAAGGTTGTTTTTATTCTAGATACTACCTAGTTTCATAATCTGTATAGCTTTTTGCTTGAAGTGATGTAGTTTTCCGAAATACATTTAAAGAATCCAAAATAGAGGAAAACAGCCAGATGTTTTGAAAATTGATTCCACGGAAAAAATTATATAATATACACAACAGGAATTTTTTCTTTACAAATATGAAGAATCCCATATTTGTCTGTCCATTTTTGAGGAAAAAAAGACATATTTTTGTAAATTGATTTCTAAACGACGATATTTGCACGAAAAAAATTATATAATATACACAAACATGTATTTATTCTTTTAATTAATTTTTATTAACTATAAATAGTAAAATTTGTATTCACTTTTACATTTTTCAGTGTTTCTTTCCCATTTCGTTTCACACCCACTTTAATTTTTTATCCCAATTTTTTTTTAAATTCCCACTTACAATTCCCATTTTTTTACTCCCATTTTCTAAATCCCAAAATCGCTAATCTATTTTTGCGATTTCGACGCTAACTTTCGACGCTATCTTGGCGCACGTAAAAGTATACAAAATTAAACATAACATATGTTATTTTTCAATGTGCAATAACATGTGTTAGTTTCTTATTTACCCCCGCACTGTGGTCAATATTTTGAGATAGCGGCCAAAACTCCTTTTGGTTTTTGTTCTCCGATTTTAAAGTTATTAGACTCATATGAAAGTAGACAGTAGTAAACCTCGGGAGCCAAAAAATTAGAACTCAATTTCAACTATTTCACTGAGAACAGGGTGGTCCAAAATGGGCTTTTTCAGAATTTAGTAAAATTATGATATTTTTAGTTAATTTTTAAAGTTTAAATGATCATAACTTTTTTGTTTTTCAAGATTTTTGGACGAAATAAATTTTTTATTGTAACTTAACTTATTTCCTATTACTGGTAGAAATTGAAGCTCTTCGTTTTCAGAACAATTTAAATATTTTTTTTAAAAAAGGTCAAATTTCTCGGAAATTTCCTACTTCATAGAGCACAACTCCTGTGAGTCAAGCTGAGTCAAAACACAACTTTACTATTTTGTAGTCCTAACTCTCCCCTACATTCCTATATATACATGTCTATGCATCGGGACTGCACTTTTTGAGCTACAGCAATTTTTCTGACCCAAGGTAAGATATTCGGTACAAATGCACGTCATATTTTTTGAGAAGTTATTTGTATGTGAAAGTGGCTATTATGCATATATATTGATGAAATTTTGTACAAGAGTTCTTATTGACCCAAAAAATAATTCTGTTGAAATTAGGAAAAGTTGGCCCATATTTGGACCTAGTCCACATAGAAGGGTGTATCAAAATTTTGACAAAAATGACAATAGAACTCTCAAATTATGTGGTATCTGGCAATTCATTTGGAAAAGGTAAAAAATGATTTTATTGCCATCTAATATTACACAACTTAAATACCTGAAAATTGCAAATAAATTTAAAACCAATGGAAATAACTGGTAAACCCAAGTACCTGTTACATTATGTTTCAAAGAGGTAAAAAAGATCATGTTGAAACTTCGAGCAATAGTATATTAATCCATGCATTCATTTTTTTCTTCATTATTGTTTAAACAATGGCTAAATTCAGTTATTGTGTTCTATCTGATATATATTTTGAACGGAAAGATGAAAACGACATTATTTTACATATAATGAATAATCCATTCCTCAAAATATGCGACAAACAAGAAATTAAAATTCATAACTTAAAAATAAAAAACTTTTTAAATACTTTAAGAAAACGGTACAATCAATGTTCCAGAAACAAGAAATTGTTTTACTCACGCAACCAAGAATGGCTAAGAAATAAACTTATTTTTAAAAAGCCATCAGTAACTACCACGGAAACTGGAAAAGGTGGTCGACCAGCAAAGCCAATTGATAATTGTAGTGAAAGATCACGAAGACGCAAGCTTAAACATATCAATGAAGAAGTTTCTTGTAGCACCATAAAGGATTCATTTCTGCATCAAATTCAACCATCGAAAACTAAAAAGAGTAAAATTGCTATCATTGAAAAAATAGTGGAAACAAGCCCCAGACGCACAAAGAAAGTATGCTGACACCAACTGAAGAAAATAAATTTACTCCAGAAGAAGCATTTGCAGTATTTTTGGATTTGAAAATGACTAAAAACCAATATACAGAATTGCGGAAGCGAACCAATGAAAAAAATTGTGGAATTTTTTCATCATATCGAGATATAGTTTCTGCCAAAAAAGGTTGCTTACCTTCACCAACTGCTATTAGTGTAACTTCAAGTTCAGCAGAAATAAAATTGCAGGATCTTCTTGAACACACTGCAGAACGATTATTAAAGATATTTGATGCTGACTATTTCAAGAAGTTTAAAAATTGCAGCATGACTTTAATTTCTAAATGGGGATGTGATGGGTCCTCTGGCCAGAAACAATACAAACAATGTAATGCGGAAAATTCATCAGATGCCAATTTATTCATGATTTCTTTCGTTCCATTACGTTTAATAAAAACTTATATTGGTTCAGAGCCGTCAACTAGTAGAGCTGCAGAGATAGATGTATGGAAGAATGAAATTCCCTCGTCAACAAAATTTTGTAGACCAATAAAGTTTGCTTACAAAAAAGAAACTAAAGATGTCATAACTGAAGAAGTTGGCAAAATAACAGATGAAATTAAAGAACTTCAACCAGTGATATTTGAATTTAATGACCAATGCATCGAAGTTAACTTTAAAATGTCACTTACAATGATCGATGGAAAAGTTGCACAAGCTTTAACCGAAACAAAGTCTTCGTCAAGCTGCACCATATGCCAAAAAACATCATGTCAATTGAGCCAACCAGCCAAAGCAAGGAGAAAGAAATTCTAATGATGGAAACACAGCAAGGAGATTTTTTTCCGATCCAGAAACTGCAGTAGATTTTTTTTTAATACAACGATTCCAAATCATATTAGAAGTTATAGCATGTAGCAAAAAGATAAATGCAAAAAAATTTGGTCAGTATGCTAATGAGACAGCAACCCTTTATAAGCAAAAATATTCTTGGAGACATATGCCAACCACAGTTCAAAAATTTTGTTCCATGGGGAACAAATAATTCAGCACAATATGTTTCCAATTGGAGATCTCTCAGAAGAAGCGCAAGAGAAAAGGAACAAAGACTACAGATTCTTTCGCGAGCACAATACAAGAAAAATTTCCAGATATTGTACTAATGAAGATCTTATTAATATTTCGTTGTGCACATCATATGGAAAAATGGAAATCAACCTCATTAGAGTTAGATGAAGAAGCTAAAAAACTACTGCAAAATGAAAATCAAAGCTATTTGGAAGAAATTTTTACTAATATTGTTTAATTAATACTAGTTTAAAGATTATAATTTGTTTCTAATTTTAGTATAAATTTTTATTAATACATTTAAATAAAATATGTATATGTGCACTTTAAATCAATAGTAAAAGTTTACTTAAAATTTTATCGATGTTGTGTTCTGTATATAATATATCCAAATGGTATTGATATTGTTGGAAATTTCAGTGTTGTTTTTCAGTTTAATCCTCACAAGAATTAGCTTTCTTCCAAAAAACCAACTTTTGACCCCTGTGAATATTGAGACTAAATAAATGTCAGGGGTCAAATGTTGGCATTTTCTGACGAAAATTAAGTTTAGGAATAATAAATAAGTATTGGCTGTAAAATACGATTGAAGAAAATAAGAAATTATAAAAAAATTACCTATTTAAAATGTCAAAATATTCAACTTTTACATGGAAACTCAACAAAAAATTAAAATGCATTTTTAACTCCACATTACTTACGTTCCTATCAGTCGATTTTTACGTTTGAACACGCAAATTGAAGCTTAAAGTCACTCCTATTGAACAAAACAAATTGCGTAAAAAAATACCAATCCGGTCAAAAGTTATAGAGTTTTGACCGCTATCTCGCGAAATTGACCACTGTGCCCCGTCTCCATTAGTCATTAATATGTCTTAACAAAAGTCACATATGAAAAAAAACATTAGTTTTAATAGTGTTTTTTTATATATGAAGTTTGACTATTGTTAAGACATGTTGCTAGCAAATGAAGACGAGGGCTTAGAGCACGCTCTATTTGATGTGTAAAACTATGTAATATATGACGTTAGCTGTATTAAATGATGTTTACTTTTATTTTCAAAAATTCCGCTCATACATTTTTATCATAAAGTTAAGGAGTTCAAAATTAATCAATTATGAGTTCTTTATTCTAACTTTTGTTAGTAATGTAATGGTCGCAGATTTATATCTATACCTTATAGTTGATATTAATAAAGTTATGTAATCTAATAAACATACATATATTATACATGTATCTATTTGCAAGTTTGATTATTTATACGTCAATCACGGGTAAATCGAATTTAATAAAATTTAAAACATAAACAGATCTTTATTTTTTTGAAGGTCCAATGTTATATATATATATTTTCAAAACTAGGGCCAGGAGGTTAGAAGGAACATTTTTATGCGAATGAACCAATTTTAATATCAGAACACATTTACATATATGTATGTATGTTTAGTGTTAAAAGGCAAGGTGCGCTTATTCATTTTATCGCTACTAAGAAAGACTGCATTATTTTAAATATTTTAAAAGACGGTAAATAAACTAAGACGGTAATTAACAACTTTGGACCCTGGGAGAAATAAAAAATGCTATTGAGGTACACAGTGGGTATTGAAAATATGCAAAATTCCCTAATAACATATTACAACAAGTCCCAATAGAGTTATTATTAGTTTTATTATATACAGGCATGTCACAAATTCCGTTCGGAATTGTGTTTTATTAAATCGAAAAAAATACAGAAACACTTTTAATGTGGCATCATAGGAATGAATTTAGCAAAACAATTACCCATGATCCAGAGCTATATTTCGTTCGGAAGTGAAATCGATTCCGTATTTTGCTTCTATAGAAAACTTAAAACGAAAAAATTTTTCGGTATAA
Source organism: Phasia obesa (assembly GCA_949628195.1). Taxonomy (NCBI): domain Eukaryota; kingdom Metazoa; phylum Arthropoda; class Insecta; order Diptera; family Tachinidae; genus Phasia; species Phasia obesa. Next base: position 70,724,423 of record OX451216.1, on the reverse strand, counting down.
AACTACTTTCAATTTGCCATGTGGAATTGATATTTTAAGCAATTTATTGTCATTTAAAATATTCAGAACATCTTTTTATTAGTAATGGATATTATTCTGGACCAACCTTAACACTTGGTCAAAACTCCATAACTTTTGATTGGAATTTTTATACATGGTTTTTCCTATGTTGTAAGTGAGACTTTGGTATTTAAGTTTTGCTATGAATGTAAGAATCGACCAATAAGAAAGAATGTTATGGAGGGTTTAAAATACATTTTAATTTGTATTTGAAATTTTTTATGAAGGTGAAGTGATAAACCGTGCTAAAAATGTTTTTTAAGTCTTAAATATTCAGTTACCTCGCACTATGGTACATATTTTTAGAAGGGGACCAAAAATCATTTTTTTATGGTTACAGATTTCAAAGTTATATAACTTTATAGAAAGTAAATACTAAAATATTACTGGTCTATTTCAACATTGTCACAGCGAACAGGTTGGTACAAAATGGACTTTCTCTGTATCTTGTTAAAATGACCATACAGATCTGTGGACATATCGGGTAAAAAATATAACTAAAAAAGTATTTTTATTTAGCACACAATTATTTTTTTATGCTATTTTTATATTTATTACTCTAATGTCACATGTTGTTTTAATTGGCAGGGTCCGCCAAAATAAAAGGCCTCAATACCCAAGAAGACTATTTTATAAAAAGTTTTTGTCTTTAGATTTGTATTAAAAAGACCGAAATACTGCAAAAAGCAACGTTGCAAAGCTGTGCAGAAAATAATTGGTTTTGAAAAACCTGTGCATTCATTAATTTGTTCAGAAAATATTGGACATTGGGTCAGAAAAGTTGTTTTGGTGCCCACGATCGCAACCCGGCGCATATATAATGGGATATTGGAGTGTAGGGGAGGTTCGGACTACAAACTGGTGAAAGATGTATTTCTTGAATTTTTATTATATTTCAAAGCATCCATTTTTTGTTTTGTCACATTCGTTCTTACGTTTCAATATGTTATACATAAAAAGTGGTTTTGTATTTTCGATTTACTAAAACCAAACGGAATTTATAGAAGCTAAAACCATTCCGATCGAAATGATAACTACGAAATCATTTCAATTCCTAACGAAATGTCTGAAATGCTTGAATAAATTAATTTTTTGAAAGTCAAAAAAATATTTGTATTATTAAATCAGAAAAAATTAACAAAAATTAAATAAATTAAAGATATTTCTTTAATTTAAACAGTAAATTGGTAAAATATGACGCAGAATTTTAATAAATCGATGTCCTGAATAGTTTAAACGGTAAAAAACGCTAAAAATATACATTCCTAATAGCAAATTGAAATTGGTTTCATTCCGAAATCAGATGTTTTAAAAATAATCATCCTCAGCCACTGTCAGCGACCATGACTCGATCGGCTTCGTGCAATAGTAATGTGAGTGATAAGTGAATGGTTTGCAAGCCAATATTTGCATATAATAAAGACATTTTTTCAGTAAGAGATTTAATTTCTATCGTTATCATCGAGTACTTATTTATAATACCTAATAAATGTTTTTTTTTCAAAATTGAGTTACACCACGTTCATAATTTTTTTAGAAGAATTCCGTTTAATATTAAGGCAATATTTAAAATTAATTTTTGACAAAAACCTAAAAATACTTTCAATTAATTTAATTTTTAAAACTGTGGGAGCAAATAATTTTTTACCCACTTTTGACTTAGACCACTTTCACAATTATGGATACAAATAACTACAGTATGTATTTATATTTTTGTGTTGTTAAACATTTATAAAGCAAACTCTCACAAAACCTTTTTTGTAAGCGTTTGTGGATAAAACAAATGTTTGATGTTGTAACTGAGTTGGTTGTATTTTTCTAACCGTGAACAAATTTGCTATTTTTCCTTGTGTATATATGTATGTATACAACAAGTAAAAAATTATATTTAAAAGTAAAGAGATTCAATGTATTTTTTGCCCTATAGGTGTATTTTTGGCAAGAAGCTGTGATGTAATTAAACTGCTTCTGAGTTTTAAATGTTTTTTGATTGAGGCGTTTACTCATTTTTTCGGTACTTAATTGCTGTTATTTCCTTAAAACTCTACATACTACACTTTTAGATATTCTGAGGGCTTTTACTGTCTTTAAAGGTGGCCATATCGGATTTTCAGTTAATTTCTCCAAACAGCGTGCACTCAATTCAAATTCTAATCATAACGTTAATTGTTGTGAGGAAATACTAATTGTGAGGTCAGCTTTTGAACCGCTGGAATTTGTGCCAGACCACTAATAGCAATTCTTCCATAAGAAAGAACAAAATTGATTTATTACACATTTTATTATTCATGGACAATTAAATTCAAAATGCTTCAATTAATCAATCAAATTCAAAATGCTTCAATTAATAAAACTTAAAAATATAAACGCATATAAAAACCGTGATTGTAGTATTGATACATGAACTTAAGTTTGTTCTCTGTAAAAATATATGGTTGCAACAACAAATTTTTTTATTATTCTTAACATAATTTTGGTCACGATAAACAAGTTTTGGTTAAAATTGCATCATTAAATGGTTACTAAGCTTAAAAATTGCAACATGGTTGGCATGTTGCAAACAAAGTTTTATAAGTATTTCAAAATAATTTATTATAATTAACCATAATTATATTAATTATAAAGAAAATGTTTATTTCTAAAAACAAACAAATAATGTTCATTTTTAGTCATGGGATTTTACTTTTTAAAAAAATTATAAAAGTAATATTACATTATTATTTATAAAATCAACGGATAAGTTTTTGAAAATTTATGTATTGTTAATATGTGAAATTCTTAATAAAAAAATAAAATAATTATATGAATTTTAATTTTATTTGAACTATTTTTCGATGAAAAAATTAATAATATAATAATAAATTATAATAACTAATTAATTATTATAAATTTATTAATTTATAAATTTATTAATTTATTATTGTTGTAAGTTAAAATTTAACTTTTCTCGTGTTCTCTATTTTTGTTTTGTTTTAAATGTATACATATAATAAAATAGCAACTCATTTCCGTCTGTCTGCCTGTCTGTCTGTACGTTTGTCTGTCTGCTTTTCTTTGCGTTCGCTTCACGTAAAAACTACTGGATGGATTTTAACCAAATTTTGTTAGGAGGTATCTAAGTATCTTGGTCCCAATATAGGATACAAAAATATCTTATTTCCAAGAGAAAGTGGAGAAAAAGCAGTGAAAGTACGCAGTTATTTTAGTAGTAAATTGAATACTTAAACCATAACTGAACTGAACTAACCGAACAAAATATTCCAAGGACGCTGACGAAGTAGCGGGCACAGCTAATAAAAAATAAAATATTAATGTACATCTTTATTTTGGCGACTTTTTATTTTTAGAGAAATTTAGCGATTTCAATTTATTTTTTTTGTGATTTATCAAAATAATTTTGTAATTTTAAAAAAGAAATAAGTATATATTTGATATTTACTGGCATAAAATAAACATTGAAATGATGATTACCACTTTTTACAAATCTGTTTATTCTTTAATGGAAAAATGTATACCAAAACGAACTGTCTTCAAAGGCTCTGATCCCCCCTGGAGATCTAAACATCAATCAAGCCTAAAAAAAGAATAAACTCTACAAAAAATACAAAAACTCTAATTTTACTTCTGATTACGCAAGGTACTCTATTTGTCGTGCTGAGTAAAAATGATATCATTAGATTGAAATCAAATTTTAAAAACAATCCCAAATCGTTCTTTAATGTTGTAAACTCCAAACGTAAATCTAATGTGTTTTCGCCTGTAATAAAATATGGAATTTGTGAATCTGATGATGACGCTCTTATCGCCAATATGTTTGCGGATTTTTTTGCTACAACGTAGTCTGATACTATATATAGTGACACCAGTACTTATCCTTTTAAAATTTCTTCAAACCTATAAATAGACTTTCCAGAAATTGATTTTGCTGAAATAGAGTTCGAATTAAAAAGACTTAAAACAGCTTTAAACCATGGACCGGATGGTATACCCAACTGTTTACTGAGGTACTGTGTTCAAACCTTTATCCTTCATCTTTAACTCATCTATCAGATGTGGCTATGTTCCTAGTCAATGGAGAAGCTCATATATCATTCCTTTATTCAAATCTGGCAGTAAGTAGCGAACTTTTTTTTCACAGTGAGAGACGTTAGTCAATAAAGGATTCGTTAAAATCAATAAACTGATGCTATTTATACGGATTTCATCAAAGCGTTCGCTAAAGTCAATGACAAACTTCTGCTTTATAAGCTATATATGCTGGGCTTTTCTGCAAATAGTCTAAATTGGATTAAATTTTATCTAAATGATAGAAAACAAAATGTACTTTTTCAAAACCACATATCTAAAGCTATTAGTGTTTGTTCTGGAGTACCGCAAGGCAGCCATCTTGGTCAAATCCTGTTCCCTTTATTTATAAATGATCTGCCAAATGTTATAAAATATTGCAACATACTTATGTTTGCTGATGATGTAAAACATTTTTCTTACATACAATAAAAATTCGGATCATTTTTACCTACAACATGATATTGATAACTTTTATACAAAAAGCACATTTTTCTATTTCATCGCCGCCTGTGCTTTTCCAATATTAAATC